>CAJNDT010002001.1:1512380-1667380 GCA_905221615.1 Symbiodinium sp. CCMP2592
CCTCGTTTGTGCCGGGACAGTCGTGCTTTATCGGCCACTGATTGATAGCTGGAATTTTGTTATTCTGTGTGTGGCTTTTCATAATGCCATTACTGTTGTTGCTGCTGTTATTATTGTTTTGGTTGGTTTGTTATTGCTTTTCTTGTAATTGCTTGTGTTCATGTTGCTGACCGTGTTGGTGTTCGTGCCGGTGCTGCTATAGTGCTGCTGCTGCCGCCACTGCTGCTACTCCTACTGCTACAACCACTACCACTACCCCTACACCTACCCCTATTTCTACTGTTACCACGGCTACCACTGCTACTACTACCACTACTGCTGCTACTGCTACTGCGGCTGCTACTACTACTAAATACTGCTACTACTGCTACTACTACTACTGCTGCTGCTGCTACTACTACTACTACTACTACTGCTACGATCCCGCCGACGACTATTATTACATCGACGACTGTTTCTATACCCCTTCTCCGACTACTACTCAGTTTGCTCGTATTAGTGCTAGTACCAGTTCGTGTACTACGATAAGCACTAGGTCTCCTTCGTTATGTTGCATTGACCAACCTTGCACTTTAGCGGTGGATCCGGAGGCTTCACGATTTCGTGCTTTGCGCGCTGGAGCTTCTCATGGAATCCTCTGGACATGTGGCAGAGGCAAGGTGAGAACATTCACGACTTCTTTCCGCACCTACAGCCCGAGTGCTGTGACAACCATGAAACTGCGATAGCAACCGCCTTGTACCCCCATACGCCGTATGGAATACAGCCTGTCAGCTGCGGCAGCATGGGGCGCATTCCTGACCGCAATTGCGGCTGGGACTTGTTGCTGACAGGAGACCGGCGAGCCCCACGACACACGAGAGATGTTTCTCGCAGCCTGCACCGAGCCTGCAAGAGCTCGCTGGCAATTCAAAGTTTCTGATAGAGGGCGTGGATTCTTTTGTTTTATCCTGCTTCGATGTGTGCCATTACCGCATGCGGCGGGTGTGACTGGCCGTTGTGACTGAGCTATCGAGGCGAGACGTACCTCGCAGTGCCTGTTATCCCGAGGATGCAATCGAGGAGTTCGCATCTCGCTCCTGGTAGCTAGCTACACTGACCCTGTTGACATGGGATGTTGTCAAGCACATTTCCTTGCTTTCCAAGCACTTTCTTGGCTCAGTGTAAGAACACGTCGGTGGGTTCAGCCCAAGAGGCAGTGGAACAACGACTTTGCATCATGCGATTCTCCTGTGCAAGGAGCAACTTCCCAACAAACAAAACCGAAGCAAAAGTTCTGCAGGCCAGGAGGCCAAGATCCCAACTCCAAACGATATCAATTCTCTTGAGATCCGCAGTTAGTGAGTTGTGAAGCAGGATGCAAAGCTGCGTCACCTCCTTGCGCCGATCCGGGCTGCTGTGCCGACCTCGTGCTCCGGGATGTCTGCACTCACCAGTTGTTCTGTGGAACGCAGTCAGCTTCGCCGTGCCCGTTGCAGCCATCATGGAGCTCAATGCTGGCAGCAACAGGTGGCATGTCGTTTGCATTCGTTGCTACCCATCCAAGCAGACGGCTTGCTTCGACTACGCTATTATTAGGGTCGTGCAGAAGATGCAAGGGCTACAGTGAAGCAGCGACAGAATGAACTCAGCCGAGGCCGGAAGATCGACTGAAGCAGGTCCTTTCCGAGGCCTGGAAGGTAAAGTGACATGGAGCAGCAGGAAGGTAGACGTGTACTATGCCCTTCTCAACCTTAATTGCATGCACCGCTGCACGTTTACTCCCAAACGGTTGATGTCAAAACAGCTCGGAGGCGAAGGTTGGGAAATGATCGGCGTCATGCTAGCTTTTACAGGCTTGAAGCTTGGCACAATTGGAATTCCCGCTTGCTTCGGGAGGTGGAGTCTGGCGGATCCACAAGCTTTGACTCTTCAGGCAGGGACAAAATTGGTGTGTCCGTGTGCATGCAGCACCGGCACCGGCATTGCGAGCACTTCCTGCCAGGTTCAGGCTTGCATGCGATTCGCGACAGAGATGCAGTCCACAATGCCTTCCAAAGGCACGGTGGCATGCCGGGACGATACCATCAGTTAGAAGCTGAATTTGCTGCAGTTCGAGTAATGGAAGGATCACCTTACGGCTTGTTGAAGTGTTGACAAACATACAGATTGCAGCCGACAGGACGCTGTGTGCGCTGTCAAGCCCGCTTGCCAATCTTCTAGGTCCTAACTGCTGTGAGCCACGAGCTACGAGCATGCAACTATTCTCGGTATTGTCACTAGTTTCATCATCATGTTGTTCTTATCGTTATTCTCATTGTGCTTGCTTCTTCTTATTCTTCCGGCAAGCTGCCAGGTCGCTTCGCGAGAGCGTCCGGGCCCAGTCTAATTCCGACATGTGTCGATCGACTGCTTGGTTTCGGGGATGTTCGGCTCAATTCTCTAATTAGCAACGATAAACTATGAACTGACATGAACAAATACCCAGTCGGCGCCGTCATTGGCCAACAAGCGGTTCTGGTCGCGGTCCTGGATGCGGTGGTCGTGGTTCTGGTCGTCGTTGCAGTCGTCGCCGCTGGTACCTTCTTCTTCATTCTTCATCATGATCATGTCATCCTCATTAACACCGTAGGAAGAGTGACAGGCGCATGGTCTTTGGAGCTTCGGGGTCTCCTGGGTTATGTCAGATCTCCCCGCGTCTTGCTCGATGTGCAAAAGGCTCGAGCTGCCCGCTCCAGCTCATTCCCAGGGATGTCTCAATTTCCATTCTTGAGTTCTCTTACGTGGAGAGTCTGCATCCTTACGGCGCAAACCACATCTGCTGCAAGACACGCTTGGTGACAGAGGTCATCGGCCGGGTGGACCGTCTTTGCCCGTTGGACGTTCGCGAGAACCTCTTGGCATCTTTCCGGGAGCCCCAGTACTTGAAACTTCTTGCGGTCTGGGATGTCGAACAAGACTGGACAACTTCACGCTTGTTTGTTTCCGTCGGGTTTTGCATAAGCTGGGTTTGGACGAACGGGTAGAAGGGCAGGCAGAGCCAAGCGGCAGCAACCACTGCACACTCGAGGACAAGTGACAAGATTGACTGCATTTGCTATCGGTTAGAGAATAGTTGTTATTCTGACTAATCCGTTGGTTGAGCATGTGGAAACTCAATTTAATCGCAGGTCAACAATAGTCAAACGACACACGCCGTACCATGATTAATATGGAAGTCGGAGAACTCATGTTGACGACGGTGGTGGCACATATGCTATGAGCTGCCATGATGCAGTAGCATAGTAGCAGGTTTACACGCCTGCCGAACTGATATTGACATTGAAGCATCGAATGCAGGTACCACACCTGTCCGATCCTGCACTTACCAGCACGTTCCCAGCAGAATACGAAGCTTTTTGTTTTCAATAATGCTCTGTGAAGTTTCAGTGCATGTTAATTCTTGTTCGGCGTATATCAAGCTGATAAAGGGTTCAGACCTTAAATTCGTGACATCACCTTATAGTCCCACACAGACTTGCATTCTATTATGCCCCACAACGCTGCATTTTGACTCTTGAGGCCGCTGTATCACTGTCTTCATGAGCCGCATGTCCCTGCACCTAAGCCCTCTAAACTTAGACTCGTCTATAAACCCCATATAGCCTAAACCCGATAAACCCTAAACCCTATAAACCCTAAGCCCTATCAACCCTAAACCCTATCAACCCTAAACCCCATTAACCCGAAACCCCGTAAATCCCAAACCCTAAACCCCTCAACCCTAACTAACAGGGCAGGAGGAAAAGAGGGTTCAAAAGAAAAAAAACCCTCAACCCTAAACCCCTAAACCCTAAACCCCTAAACCCTAAACCCCTAAACCCTAAACCCCTAAACCCCTAAACCCTAAACCCTAAACCCCTAAACCCCTAAACCCTAAACCCCTCAACCCTGAGCACCTCGGAGGAGCTTGCAGCGCCTCCCCTCGTGCGCCCAGCGAGGGCGCCATGGCCCGGGGGCCCCCAGTGCCAGCTACTCCTGGAGGCTCCAAGAGCGGCTCTTTGGGTTTAACTAGGGTTTATAAAAAATGTATACATATATATATGTATATATATATATATGTATATATATATATATAGGGTTTAGGGTTTGTAGTTTATAGTTTATAGAATTTATAGGGTTAAGGGTTCAGGGGTGTTCAGGGTTTAGGGTGCTACTCTCGGAGGCTCCAAGAGCAGCTCATTGGGGTCTCTGGGCTTCAGGGGCGCTCAGGGGTTGGGGTATTATGAGATTCAGGGTTCAGGTTTGGCGCTAAGGAGTTTGGGGCTGAGGGTCCGGATCCGCAAAAACCAGAAACATCAAAGTACCGGTCCGTACTCGTCGCTTCGAGCGCCCTGGGCGAGGCTTGCGTTTCAGGACTAAGTCGAACGACTCCAACACCATGATAGTGGATCTGCGCGTGTGCGACAACGTGTGCGAGACTCGGGTAATTTTAACGCTACGCCGCCCGCCTCGGCTGTGTAGCGGCAGGGCGAGGGGGCAGTCGATGTTCTTTTATGCTAGGGCGGCCTGTCAAACCCCAAGCTTTACACAGTTGTTGATACGAAGTGCCAGGAAAACGGGCACAGGGGGAGGGAGGGGGGGAGTGGGGGGAGGGGGGGGGTGAAACCATAAACCTCTAAGGGGGTAGCCCTAACAGGTACCTACAGCAATGGCTGCATGCTCATACATATACATTCCGCTGCCCATTGGCTCACAGTGGTTTTACCATATTGAGACAATACAAGCTCTCCTTGCGTAGCAAGACAAAACAACTACTGTCCGTGTGCAGGGCGCTGCCCTTTGATCCTTAGGGAATAACTGGTCATACACCTCCTCACAAGGAGTATTCCTTGGGGGTGTATCGGCACAGTTTTCTGGTAGCGGAGCCCGGAAAGGGCCGCCCGCCTCACAAAGTCCGCTACAGCGGTCGGCCTCGCCGAACGCTTGACCAAGCGGATAAGAGGCAGCACAATGTCGAGCTCGCATAGCGAAGCCGACGGCAGTTCCCAATCCTCCGGGGGATATGAGAACGAAGAGACCTCCCAAGGTCCAGCCACTTATGTCGCACAGTCATATGCAACATCTGACCGCATGCTTGCATCATTAGGCATAACGCCCAAGATCGCGCCTGCCTATGATGGCACCACCTCGTGGTTTGAGTATGAACAGTTGATTGACGACTGGTGCGACATAACAACGCTGGATGACACCAAAAGAGGTCCGTCTCTCAAGACGAGGCTCTCCGGATTGGCCGCAGTACAAAAAGAATCACTTAACCGAGAAAGGCTTGCAGCCCCAGATGGAGTAGATTACTTCAAGAAGAAGATGCGTCCATTTTTCGTGAAAGGAGAACAGTACGTTTTCCTGTGGCGTTTCCTCGGCCTATTCAAGGCATGGAAGGGCAACCAAGACTTTGTGACTTGGATTGCTAAGTTTGAGATCGTGCTACAGCGCGTGAAAAACTCATGGATGGATCTCTTACCAGAGATAGCTCTGGAAGATGCCCATCCAGATTTCATGCAAGCTGTGCAGGCAGATCAAACCTTCTTGCGCCTACAGGATGCAACCGAGAGAGACACATACGCCGCACGTTTCTTCGAAACATGGAACAAGGAACGCCTTGATAATCATCGAAGAGCGTTTCCTCTAAATGATAATCTCCTAGCTCTCCTCTTCCTAGTGCAGTCCGACCTAAATGAGATGCAACGTGAGAGGTTGGTAACAGCATTGACCAACCAAGGTCACCGAATTGAGACCTACACGTACCCTGTGGTACGGCAGACCATGTTCGATCAGTTCTCAACGACCAGAACTGGTCTGCAGGATCCCAACATTCGGCACTCTTCTCACAAGAAGGACCGCCATGGAAGGAGAGACCAACGCCGCAAACGCGGAGGTCGAAACTTCCTCATCCTCGATCAGGGTGAATACGACGGAGTCGATGGATTCTGGCTCCAAGACGAAGACACCCTTGAGGAAGGCTTTCTTGCCGCCGAGGATGAAGAAGCTGTCTTCTGGACAGTTGACGACCATGAAGCCTTCGTTGCAAGGAGATTCAAAAAGGGAAGAAGACCAAGAATGCGTCCCGGATCACCGGGAAGAGCAAAGGGTGGCAAGCGAAAAGGACGTGGCCGTTTTAGGTCATACCGCGGAAAAGGGAGAGCCAACCAGGCAGAACATGATCCAACTGATTCCAGCTATTTCGGTAAAGGTAAAGGAAAGGAAAAAGGAAAAGGTGGAAAAGGCAAAGGAAAAGGAAAGGACAAAGGAGATAAAGGAAGCTCCTTCAAAGGCGCAAAGGCAAAAGGCAAAGGTAAGGATACAGCTAAGTCTGCCTCCTTACAAGGAGACCAAACTGGATCTCCACAGGCCTATGAAAGTTCCACCGCACCGAGCTGGGATTCATGGTATGAGGACAGTTATTATACTGACTCCAGTTGGAATTATGCCGCTTATGACGATCAAACGTCTTATACATACTATGCATCACAAGCCTCACGAAGAAAAACACGGAGAAAGAAGAGAAGAAATCAAGCAGGATCATCAGGTAGAGGCACAGATCCGAGCGCGCACCAAGAACCCGTGTACAACTCATCAGTGAGTTACGTGCCCCAGGTCTCTTGAACCATCCGAGGGGCAAGGTGTTGAAACTGCAACAGCGGTGTTTCCGTTGCAGCACACCGTCCTATCTGCTCTCACAGAGCGGATCAATCTTGATAAGAGCCCTACCTTTGTCATACTTGACTCTGGTTGTACTAGGGCTATGGGTTCCCGCTATGCGGTGAACAGGCTTATCAAGGCCGTGAAGCAACGTGCCCCAGGCATGATTGATTTCACTTTTTCACCTTCGAACACGAAGTTCTCTTTCGCAGATAGTGAAACAGCTCTTATCAAGGAGCGTGTAACTCTATGGTTCAACACAACTCCAAGAAGAGATACAACCATAGAAGTTTTGGATCAGGGGAGAGTCCCCATTTTGTTTTCCATCGAACAGATGAGGAATTTAAGAATGACTCTCGAGTGTAGTCCCACAGCTGACCTAGCAACGTGTGAAGCTTTCGGTTTGTATAAAACCCCTCTTCCGATTAGTACCAATAACCATTTGGTATTGGACCTTCTAGGCTTCACTTCCACCAGGAAGTATCTCCCTAAGTCAGGTACGTCGTTCAGTGCGACGGAGACTGCTCTAGGAGCCAACAAGCCTTATATTAGGATACCGGAAGGTCGCTGTCCAGCCTGTGCCGGACAGAAAAGGGCTCACACGTACCTCAAGGGTTGCGACAAAGCACCTGAGGGAGCAGCTGATCCACCACCAAAGAGGATTTCAGGTAAAAAGAAGCCTCTTTCCATCTGATCCGGCAGAATCATCTGCCAAGAAACCTGATACACCAGAACCATCTGGTGATGCTCCTGAGCCTTCCGGACCATCGGAACCATCATCAGGCTCTAGGGACAAACCTGCAGAATCATCTGCACCGCACGAACCTCCAGAAGAAGAAAGACTTGAGGTTCCACCTGCGAAGACAAAGACTCCAAAGGGTCTTAAAAACCTTCTGAAGAAAACCCGCAAATATGCGGTCAAACCTCCTGTTGAAGAGAAGTCTAAGGTCCCAGGAGCTGATGACGGGACGGAGGTAAGACCACTTGAGTCAAGAGAATACCCGGCTCCTGGTACAGACTCACCTACAGGTGAAGAGATTGTCGCAGAACCATCGCCATCTCTTCCCATTGCTCTTCGCAGGATTCATGAGAAGCTTAAGGACCCTGTAGAACTCTATAAGCTTCACCTTAAGCACCGTCATATGAGTACGGATCAGTTCAAGCGACGCACAAAAGCCTTACAGATCCCAAAGGAGATATACGAGCTATATGACCAACTGGTCAAAAAGTGTTCAGCCTGCCAGGAACATGTGAGAGCTCCTTCAAGAGCGAAGATTTCTGGTTTAAGATCAGAGACTTTCGGTGATCTCACCTTCGTAGATCACGGTGAGCTTCCAATTCCCGGCAAGGATAGTCGCTTAGTATTTCTTATTCTCTATGATGGAGCAACAAACTTGTTGACTGCCGAAGTAGTCCAGGATAAAGAAGAACATACTACAATGTCGATTATGAATGACTACTTTGAGAAATTTCAGATCAACCCAAAGGTTGTAGTTGGAGATCAAGCATTCATGACTCCAAAAATGGAGGCTTATTACAATCGGCAGAATATCAAGCCTGTGGCAACAGGACCTGGAACACCATGGCCCAACAGGGCCGAAGCTGCTGTAAGATTGCTGAAGCATCAGATTAAGCTCATACTTCAGATCCTGAAGGATGGTGACCCGCAGTATAACGGAATCACCATGAAGTATGGCAACCTCGTTCGCCAAGCATGTTTGGCAAGAAACTCTTCGATTACCTACGGAGGAGTTACTCCTTTAGAAATGGCCTTTGGAAGGCGTCCTCGAGATGTTATAACACCAGAGAACGCTGATCCCAATCAGTTGACAGGTAATCCAACTGATACGGAAGTCACTGCGAGAGCCATTAAGGAGCTTGCCAACAGGGCTTACCAAGAGGCACGCCAATCTGATGATCTGCGTAGAGATCTTGCAGCCAGACTGTCAATGACCCAAGGACCTTTCTCTTTGGGAGATAAGGTTTTCTACTGGTCAGAAGATAAGTCTAAGATTGGATCCACTGGGTCCAAACATGGATCTTGGCTAAAAGGAAAGGTGATCTCCGAACTCGGAGGATCCATGGTAGGTGTGGATCTTGGAACACGCATCGTCCGCGTCAATATCTCAAAACTGAGGAAAAATTATGACATAACATCTGATGTGGAGATTCCTCTCGCGCCTGATGAGGAAACTCTGACGTCAGAAGGTTCTGACCACGCAAGTTGCATGGTCACCTTCGATGCTTCCCTGCAGTCGACAGACCTAACGGTTCCACATCAAGAGTGTCACTGGCAGGTCACCAGCACTGGGAAGATTGACTTCCTAGAACTCTACGGCGGATCTCCCCGCATGAGTCACAAAGCTGCCCTGTCAGGTCTGCGAGTAGGTCAGCCAGTCGATTTGCGTAGCGGTCTAGATCTTGAGCAACCGCAAGGTCGCTCCAATCTTCTTAGGATCATCAAGGAACAAGAACCTACTATTATTGTTATGTCACCGGACCATTCTCAGTGGTCTAGCTGGTACTCACAGTGGAAGAAAGGCTCTGCCAAGAGACTTTCTGTTTTAAAATTCTGTGAATCGGTCGCAGACCACCAAATGAAGCTCGGACGTTACTTTGTTCTTGAGAACCCATACTACAGCAGGCTCTGGTCTTCACCAGAAGCAAAACGCCTGTTTTCTAATCATAAGATCAGCTATGAGGTCTGTAACCTACAGGCCTATGGCATGAAAGATCCAACAGGATACTATGAATCGAAATCCTCGATTTTTATGCACAACTTGCCACCGCAAGTTTTAATTCCTCTCCAGAGGCATTCTGCCAAAACGAAATCTCCAACATCTCCACCAGGAGACGAAAAGGGTATTCAAGGCTACGGTCTTAAAACGAAACTCGCACAAGTGTATCCTTATGAATTCTGTGAGACCTTTGCCTCGTGTTTGGCAAGATTCCTGAAGCGAGATGCGTATGCATCTCATCTGTCTTTGGTCACAGACATACTAGAATACTCTGGAGATGAATGCCTCCAGGGACTTTCGGAACTTCTTGATCAGGAGTATTCACTTTTGACAACAAATCCTCTCAAGGATTCAAAACTCCTGCAAGATCCGAAAATCAGATCACTTGTTGCTAGAGTAAATTCCTTATCGAGTAAAACTGAATTACCATTGCATCATTCCAAACCATCACCGTCCCTTGATGCCTTGGTGTCAGACATTACTCGCCTTAGATCAAGACTCTTACCAGGGTCTGGTTTCGAACAGTGTACTCTATACAGAGGTACATTTGGAACAGTCAAAGCACTCACCAGTGTAACTGATGGCGTTCTTGTCTTTTGGAACAAGAAGAAGCCCAATTCGACTATGACGTGTTGCTTGCCGCACCAGGTTTCCTGGAACAAGGTACACCCATCAACCTTCTCGGGGGTGCTATTCCAGATGACAGGCGGCAAGACTTCACCGTCCGTGCGAACACCGCCGGATGTAATCATGTCGGACGAAGAGGTTTCGCCGTCAGACCCGTCAGAACCAATGAGCACTAATCGCTCACGGATCACATCTGACGATGTCTCTATGCCGGAACCAGATCAGCCGATGCCTCCCGGCACGCCGCCGTCGCGTCCTCCTCCTCCCATACCTCCACCGCGACTACCGGCCGTTTCCTCCGATGAGCCCGTGGCTCCTGCTCGGGCTAAGCCTCGCGTGCATCCGCCTCCTCGCGTTCCGTCTCCTCGGCGTCTGGGGGGTGATGTGTCGCCAAGGTCTTCATCGGAAAGGAAAGTTTCGCCGCACAAACAGAAATCACCTTCACAGGTGCCGACACCAAAACCTAAACCGAAGGCACATCCACAGGGACCCATTCTTCCGTTACAACAAGATGAAGAAGACACTGAAGAAGAACTGGTCCCAGACGACCCCGGACAACCGTCCGCTCCTCCTCACACTTCTGGTTCACCAGAACCGGAGAGCGATGCCGAGTCAGAAAACACAAGGTATTACTCTGATGAGGAAGGTGACTTGGTCGTAGATGAGAAGGACTGGGTCCTTCTCACAGAAGAACAGAAACTGTGCAGTAACACAGGTTCTTTCTCCATGCCTCGGTACATGCATGGCGGACCCGTAGACATCAGAGAGGTAACATCAAGAGTGAGGTCAGACCGAACACGGTATAAACCCACCAAAAGGTTCCGATCTGACATTCGTGAAGAGTACGATCTTCTCACGGAAGAGGACAAGGCCTTATCCCTAAGTTCCCCCAGGAACTCAGCGAATCTGACCCAGAAGGCACAACGGAAGGAGGCAACTGCCAAGGAAAAGCGTGAGATGAAGAAACAGTTTGATGAAGCGAAAGCAGCAGAATATCAGAGCTGGCTAGACAATGATGTCTTTGAGCTCGTCGATACACGGAAACTCGGAAACATCCGAAATTATGTCACTGGTCGATGGGTCCTGACTCTAAAAAGAGACAAGGACGGAAACTTCCTTAAGTGCAAGGCCCGATGGGTCCTGAGAGGTTTCCAGGATCGACAGAAGGACATTCAGCAAACTGATAGTCCTGCTGCGAGTCGCCCAGGTTTCCGCTTAGCGATTCAACTAGCAGCTAACAAGCTGTGGAATCTGACACACATCGACCTAAAGACTGCTTTCCTGCAGGGTGAAGCCTATGATGAGTCGAGAGACATAATCTGTCAGATTCCTCCTGAAGCAGGTTATCCTTCCTACATTGCAGCGAGGATGAAGAAACCCGCTTATGGACTTAACGATGCACCTCGAAGATGGTGGAACATCGTTGATAAGGCACTCCTGTCTTATGGCCTGGTGCCAACCCGTGCGGATCGCTGTACATATGTTCTGTATGGTAAGAAGTCTGCAACAGCAGATGCTGAGCTCAAGAAGTCTCAGCCAAAGACCATGGAATCAGCGATTGACTATCTCCTAGATCCCATAGCAGGCAACAATGCCAAGGGTAGACAGGTACATGGAGTAGTCTGTTTGCATGTAGATGACCTGTGCATGGCCGGTGATGACACCTTTCGTAAGGCCGTGATTGAATCGATCAAAAAGGAGTTTGCAGTAGGTTCTGAAGACACGAATGATATCATGTTTGTAGGACAGAGATTAGTCTGGAAGGATGCTACAGCATCAGTGCCAGCACATATCTCAGTAAATCAGAACCTAGCTGTTGAAGCTCTAGAAGAAATTGTTTTTGATAAGAAGCTCAACAATGAGCAACAATGCACACCACAGCAGCACACTGCTTATAGAAGTGTTTTAGGACAGATCAACTGGCTACAAAGCCGGACTCAAGCTCACATCTGTTATCGCTTCAGTCGGTGTGCGAGCAAGGCTGCCAAGCCTACTATCGGTGATATTCGAGAATTGAACAAGCTTGTTAGGATTTTGAAGTCTACCGAAGTAGAATTGCGTTTTTGGCCGCTGAAAGGAAATCTCAGAATCCTCGGTTACCCTGATGCTTCCTACAGGAACAATGATGACAAATCATCTCAGAGAGCACATGTTATTTTCCTTGCTGAAGATCGAAATCCAAAGCTAAAGGGAATGAAACAATCAGCAGCAGCTGCTTCTTCCAAGAAGAACGATTTCTCTGAATCCTCTATTAAGGAAACATCCTCGAGAGGTAGCCTGGTGGATTATGAGTCTCACAAGATTACGACAACCACAATGTCCACAACAGTGGCAGAGCTTAACGCACTGATGCGTTGCTTTGGTACCTGCCTGTTCCTCAAGGGACTTTGGGCAGATCTCTCATCAGAGACCGTACCTATACATATCAGAACAGATGCGAACAATCTTGTGACAACAGCAGGCACGACACACCTTCCAGAGCAGAAGGAAACTCACCATCTTATACAGATGCTTCGTAAGGAATCCAACTCTGGATCTTTAGATGACCTAGCTCATGTAAGCTCGAAGTACTGCCTAGCTGATGCATTAACAAAGCATTCGGCGCAACCTGATGAGCTTATCAAGGCTCTGGAAACAGGAAATTTACCAGAAACAGACATTCATCCACCCTTCCGTGAACTTCTTCAACATAAAGCTTTCACTGTTCGGTGGATCATAGACAACCTTAAGAATGCCGCTACAGCGGTAGCCTTCCTTGGAATTGATGTCTCAACAGAGATTTACCGATTATTTTACTGCCAAGGAACATGGTGGTAGTCTTGTTTGCTGGTAGCACAACCATGTGCTGGATTTTCTATTTAGACTGTTTTCCGTCTAAAAGAAAATTTGTGTCTGCAGGCTGCGTTTTCATCAAGATCGGACATGTTCATGAGAACTATATGTTCTGTATCATCCGCAGCCGCTTTCAGCCTCGAGCCTCACAGCAATCAGCCTTTTGAGCTAACCAAGCATTCCTGATCCTGTTTGGTCATCGTGCCGTAATGAGCACACGATCAAACTTCCGTAGCCGTGATGGACACGCCCTACCCAGGGCAGTACAGGCGTACCATGAGCGACATCCACACATGGATAGCTCGTACCCCGAGTCTCGTCGGGAAGCATCACGTCGACACACCGAACACGGTGGACACCGATTTCACAAACGTGAGAAAAATCACGAGCCTCCATACATTTACATGGGTCACCAACAGGTGTTCAATCCGCATCCAAGAGATCTTGCTGAACTGATCTCACGATGTGGCCATGCGAGTCGAGCAAGGCTCACTCCAATCTCCAGACATGGAGTCAGGCTCTACGAAGGAGTCCTTCAAGGACCATGGGACAACAGTCCCCTTTATACTGGGATAACAACGTGGGTAATCACGCTCGTGATCCACGCCAGTTTTGTACGATGCTTGCACATCACCTTCAGACAGGCCTCCCACCGGAGGTAAAACAATGTGTGAGTCTTGATGCATCCGGAGAATATGACTATTCCTCCTCAGTGCCAAGACTGGCAGAGGTAACAGGTCTCTCACCAGAGATGTGCTTCCACATTCTTTCCAAGACCAACAGAGTCGGAAGGTGGTTGGCACACTCAACAAGACACCTTCAGAACGATCGCCCTGATCTCTTTACTGGCCAACACAATTATCTTCTGGACATGTTCAAGTTGGCCGATTCACAGCTCGCACAGTATACACCGCAAGAGATCGCGCTTGGTGTCCTCCTCAACACTAAGTCCAGGTTCGTGGTCACTATGGTTTATAACCAAGATGGCAAGGCCGAAACCACAGATGCCGCCGTTACCATCCCACCGGATGCAAATGTGCTGACCATGACCAAAGTTTTCCTCTCGGCAGTGGGAGGACACGGTTCACGACGAACTCTACCAAGAGTTGAAGAACCAGATCCTGAAGAAGAGAGGCCAAGGTCACACATGACCATCTCAGACTTCATGGCAACGGGCAGCAATCCAGTGCAGTCCCGTGCACAGCGTCTCTCCACTAACGCGCCGAGACCCGTAGGCATGGAGGATTTTGTTCGACAGAACAACCCTTGTTACATCATGCATGCCACGGACCTACAGGCATTATCCTCAATCCTGAGGCACGGTCTGGTACCATCAAACCTCCTATCGCAGGTGGTTACATCACCAGGTCTTCAAGCTCTCGTGAATGAAAACAGTCGTTCCAACAGGGACACTGTTCAGTTTTCAACGCTAGACCTGGCGAATCCTAATCCGACCATGTTGCGTGCCAACAAGGCACTGCTTCTAGTATTCGACGCAAATAACGTAGTGAACGAAGTCACAAACATGTGGCAGTCGCAAGCAGGGATGTTTGCTACACCAGAGGTAGTGCATGCCCGTACTCTTAGCGCCGTATTCGCACCCTCTGAACCACTCTGGGTATCATCGCAATACGATGAGCTCAAGAGCATCGGACCATGGTGGGCAGACCACTGCTCCGAACAGATGCCGTCAGCGACTTACGAGTCGAAGAAATGGTGCGCAAATTACGGCCAAGAGATCGAATCGACACTTCGGAAGGTGTCAAAGCGAAATCTGCCTCCAGAGCCTCCCAAGGCTAGATCTTCTCACAAGAAGTCTTTCTTCTGCCAAATACAGAGGCTGACACAGCTCCAAACCTGGAGCAAACCGCTTCTGCAGGTGAGGTACCTCCGAAAACGGAGACTACTACAAAGGACATCCATCCGAGATCCAAGCTCGCCCGGCAGGCCGAGGCAGACAAGGATCCGGACAGTCTTATGGGACAGCTCTGGAACTCCGACGGCACCAGAAGCGCCACTGAAGTTCTTAAGATAACGACAGGTCACAAACCTCCAGAACCTGTTCAGGATACTTCTGCCAACGTAGTTCCTCCCAAGGAAGAATCTTCTGGAACAGAGACGGAACCTGAGGAACCAGATCCTAACCAGGATTGTGACGAAGAATCAGACGTTGAGTCGGCATCAAGCGAAAAGAGCGAAAAGAGCGAAAAGAGCTCAAAATCTTCGTCATCCTCAGAACTCCGAGTTGATGTTAATCCGTCTCACAAGACGAACTCTGCACCTGCAGCGTCAGAGGAGAAGAAAGAATCTCCCACGGAAGAGATCACAGAGAAACTTGAGAAGGTCAAACTTGACCAACCAAAGCCTGAAACAGAATATGTTCAGAGTTCAGACGAAGAGCCAAGGAAACCAAAATCTCCTAAAAAGGAGAAGGAAAAATTCCTAGTTCTCTTCGATCCTGAAACAGAAACTTATTATCGAGTCAACAGAAGCAAGCTCAACCTCGAATACGAGGAGCCTGCTGATGAGGAAGACCTCGTAAGAGAACATGAGCGCATCAGCGCTCGAATTCGAGAAAATCGCAAGCACCGAATCTCGAAGTCATCGTCTAACCCGGCTATGCAACAGGAAATGCAAGAGAGAATCTGGGTTAGTCGATGGAATCGAAAAATCCGAAGTCCACTCATGATCAAAGATTCTGAGGCTCCTGACGAAGAGGAGTGGGACAGACCCAGAGAGTCGGCATCTTCCTCCTCTGCACCTCCTACCAAGGAGAGATTTGTAGGAGTACGCAGGACAGCCATGAGCCTTAACCAAAGGATACGGATGTTGCCTCGACCAGACAATCCTCTCTGCGATCTCTGCAAACAGCCTACAGGCTATTTTTGCTATTCCTGTGGTACGATTGTATGTGCAGACTGTCGACTTACCCCACAGGGTAAACAACGGATGTGCGAGTGCGTCTTGCCAATCGATTGCCTCGAGACCTCTAAAGTGTCAGCAGGAATGACCTCAGAAGAGCGTCAGTTTTTATACGAGGCCATCCTCACACATGAGGACGTAGATTTGGCAGTCCAGAAAATCAACATGTATTGCGACCACGCAAGAAATCTGTTCGAGAAGGACCATCCAGGCGTTGATCCATGCAGCCTTGATGATATTAGGAACAATCCTCCGAATACGTATGACAGCTCCACAGAGGCTCCAACCCTGGAGGAATACAAGAGCATTAACAAGAGTCACATCAATATCAAGGACTCTAGAACAAGCCACCCGGCTTCTTTTCTCTCTCTTACTGGCTACGAAGACAAACTGGTGCTCGACGCACATTACGAGATAGTTCGCAATAGGATGGCCGGTGTTAACGAGAAGAGAGAATACATTGAAGGCTCAAACCCAGACAGCGTATCGCTAAACCTAGTGGTATTCAACTGGGGAAATATGGATCGAGCGCCGGTGCCCGCAGGGAATCCCAAAAAGAAGCTCAAACCTGAGAAGGGATTCGATTATCACCCTCTTATTGACATGTGCTTCAACAATTCAGCTCATATTACCCTCGTACTCGAGGCAGGAGCACTTGCGTCAGAGTATTCGATCGCAACCATGCGACAACATGAATACAGGGGGATGCTAATCCATTCTCCTCCCAAGGAGCCTGAGGCACCCTCGATGTATATTGGAGTCAAGGGTGACCCAACAACAGACATCGCTCTCGTCCACCACTTTTACCGTCATCGAACAATGAAGCCTAAGAATGGTGGTCCCAAGAAGCGACTGTGGGCATGCCACGGTGCGGTATGCCGCCTCACCTTTGGGTACCACAGTACCATCCAGGAGGCAAAAGAATGGGTCCACCCATATTCTGGCCAAAGGATGACGAGAGACGAGTTCATGCAGATTATCGGATATGACCCACTCAAGGGCAAAAATCCTGACAAGGATGGACCCACTGATGGCTCTTACCTCTCACCAGAGGCGTGCCTGACACTGTCGAACCTCGACCCCTCGCCGGTTCTCTGTGAATGGAACGGCCATGTCGAGGGTGATGAGCCACCAGAGGAAGACTTTGAGTCATACGCAGAGATCTTCTCACAAGAAGCATCGAACGATCTTGACGAGATGTGGTGTACAAAAGGGCCTTACAAGGTCATCACCATCGCGATCGTCCATTTCAACTCATACATGACTCATAAGGAAGAACAGAGACGCGAACTGGTGAACGCGTTCCTCAACGAGATTCTCCCTTTTAAACCGGATGTAATAGCGGGAGATCTCAATAATATTGCGTCGAGGCTCACCTTAAAAGGTGGAGACGTTCACCCGCGAAACAGTTTGTTTTCTCTATACCTGGAGAAGAAACTTGCAGCATTCAACAAAATAGCAGGAAGGCACTCACAAGTGCGACATCTTTGCTTGAACAACTCCGACCAGCACAGACTGGCACGTGCAGATCGTCTACCGGCGGACCCGGCGAAGAAAGTTGCTGACCTTGACTGTATCAACAGTTATATCCTTGACTGGAGTAAAACGCCGCACACGGCGTCACCTAGTCCAAGAGATGTTACACCTGCCGCCGAAAGAACATACTGGGAGCGAATCTCAGATATGTGGCAGGACATGAACAATAACAGGGATATTGATATCCGTCTGTTTGTCTCAGTCAAGCAGTACTATTCAACTTTTTCTAACCTTGACCTATGGTTGAGTCCCTCTGACAAAGATTGGCACAGCCCTTTGGGCTTCACGATACAACCAATCCTTACAAAAGGGAAACACAACCGGTCAGATGCCCAGGTTCAGAAGATCGCTGACAAGCGAAAGGCTTTCAAGCAGCGTAATGCTGAATACTGGGGTTACAAAGATTCATTCGTTTACTCATCCGGCAACAGCTGGTACGACAGATCGCAACCATCAGGTAGCCATCACAGATACGGAAGATTCTGGGAATGGCCACAGCCTGAACGTCCCAGCGAGCCTGAAGGTCCTCCTCCAAGAAGGAACCAGGAATCATCGTCCTCTTCACAACAAGATCTACCAAGATCAAGGTCCAGGCCTCAAAGAACCAATATTGTTGACAAGCTCAACATGTCTTTGGAAGAGCTGGATGGACTAGAAGAGGAACCGTCACCAACAAAAAGTGACATCGAAGAACACGAAAGAGAAACATCAAACTTGATGTCTGCTCAGAGAGATGAAGAGGAACAAGAGGACGAATCCTCCAGCCGGAGGAGAAGAAGGAAGGCATCGCGTCCACCGTCTGCTCCGAGCGGCAAGGCACTCAGAACAGCTGCTACAGCAGCGGGGTTGTCGGGCTGGTTCGGACACCGCAACCAAGGTGGAGCGAACGCAGAGTCTATCAAGACTGATGAAACTTCACTTCCAAACTCACTAACCAGTGAGCAGGACTTCTCCGTCTTCAGCATCGCGTGGAATGTGTTTCTGCTGCTAATGGGCTTACACTGGATGTGGAAGCAGATTACCAGGCCTCCTATCAGATGTATGGAGCGCCAACAACCAAAATCAAAAGCAGCAGCGAACCAAAGAGTTCCATTCCTCGAACCCGAGGATGAACCGCAGACGCGTGAACCTTTAGGACCCAACAGGGTCAATTCCGGAGAAACAACTGATCTGCGACCTATCTGGCATACTTCCCGAAGCGAAGTCTACCATCTCTCAGACAGCTGTTACCAGCTCAAGCAAGCAAGAGATGTTTGCAGGAAGGTGCTGTGCAAAAACTGCCTCCATGCAGTACAAGTTGCGGAGATTCGCAGGAACGATCCTTTTCAAAGAGGTGATACACGTCCACGTGGCACCGAAAGAGACATTGAGCGCTTCCAGACCTACGATGATGCAAGTACCACTCCTCATATGACGCAATTATTCAAAGATGCATTGCATGCACAAATGGCCGAAGAAGCCATGCAGATTACCTATACATCGATCCCCAAGGGATCCTCGGCAAAAGCCAAAGGTACATCTGCACTCTCAAGTGCCGCATCGTCGTCAGCGCCCAAGGCAATGCCACCAGTGCCTAACAAGGCAAACATGTCACCTCCACCTAAGAGTCCTCCGCCAAAGGCGAAAGGAACAGTACCTTCAGATCCTCCGAGACCAAAAGGTCCTACCAGAAGAGGAGGTCAAAATCGGCGCATTCAACGAAAGGCAGCCAGAGAAGCCCACAACAGTGGACTCTGCACCTATGCAGACGCTGCACTTAACGAAGCCAATCAAGGCCAGGCAATTAACATTACGTGCCGAAACATGGCAGCAAGACACGTCAGCTCTATCGATGCAACGGTAGAAGCAGCCGATCAGTTTACACAACGCGTGCTACAGCACGTAGAAACATATGATGAAGAGGAACCGTGGAGCACGGAGTTTCTACCAGTCGTGGAAGTCCTATTCAGGAACTTAAGCGGCGACGAAACAACTGTCATACATGACAATCAAACGGTAACTATGCCTCTTACGAAATACACAGACCTCCTCAGAATCGCACAATCATTGCGAAGCTCTATCCAGAGAGACAAGGAGGAAAGGAAGGAACATCTTGACACCATCCAAGATACTCTATCCAGAGTGGAAATCCTTCTAACAGCACTGAAGGACTCAAGGACAGTCTTTAACCAATTGGTCCATTCCTCACTAGAGATAGAGCGAAGAAATAACAATCTCAAAAATGTCCTCGAGACACTCTTTGACGACCAAAGCTCTGAGGAAGACCAGTCAGAATCTGACAATGAAGAAGTCCTAACTCCTTCTGCAGCACAGTACTGGAATAGCCTTTATGCCCACGCCTTATCTCCTTCAGGAGATGAAAGTGAAAGATCATGGGCGTCCTCAGACGGACAGCTTGAAAGAAGAAGGGCTGAACGGGCAAAGGCTAAGCAGCCACAACCGGCTAAAGCCAAGGCAACTCCAGTCAGCTCACAAGCTGCGCCAAAGGCCGAGCCAAAGGCGACAACATCCAACCATGGATATGATACTGCAGACGCCGCCTTCACCAGGGCTGAGAACAGACTACTCGGAATTTATTCAAGTTCCGAAGAAGATCACTCAGACCCGGATGAGCCACATCCGAACGTCTACGCTCGAGCCTATGATCCAAACCTGGATCCAAATCTGAGATAAGGAAAATCTCGGAGTTTCACAACAGTGACTCACAAAGCTCTAACAAGAGCAAAGTGAAGGGCTGCATAATTCGATGTAGAAAATATCGCCAGACATGATCTTGTACAGACGATCTCTCTGACCAACATGCATGAGTGTGTGCAAAAGGAGTGTCCTCAGCAGTGTACTTCAGTGCTATACCTAGCTTAAATAATATGCTGTTTTCATCATGAGTCCAGACTCCGCAACTGTGACAGTGGGCATAATAGTATATGTGTGAATGTGCGGCCATGCTTCCGGTAAAAGAAAATTAGTGTCTGTTTGAAACCATAAACCTCTAAAGGGGTAGCTCTAACAGGTACCTACAGCAATGGCTGCATGCTCATACATATACATTCCGCTGCCCATTGGCTCACAGTGGTTTTACCATATTGAGACAAGACAAGCTCTCCTTGCGTAGCAAGACAAAACAACTACTGTCCGTGTGCAGGGCGCTGCCCTTTGATCCTTAGGGAATAACTGGTCATACACCTCCTAACAAGGAGTATTCCTTGTGGGTGTATAGGCACAGGGGGAGGGGAGGGGGGGGAGGGGGGGGAGGGGGGGTAGAAGGCGGGGGGAGGCAGGGGAAGCGAAGAAAATTGGGTGGGACTGCCTGCAGAAAGCCAAAATCCACTGGAGAAGGCGAAAATTCACCGCCGGACCTTGGGGCTCATCGACACGTTTCCATTTGGGTGGCCAGGATTTTGGGGGTGGGGTGACTGGGGAGGGGATTAAGAACCTCTGACCGCTTCGGCCGGGGCCGAGGCGAATTTCTTTAGAACCAAAAAGGTTAACCTTTAGTTCCCCATGATACCCGACAACGTAGGAAGACCTTAAAAGCTGAGTAGGTAACGTTTAACCTTTTGGGGCTTATATACTCCTATCAGAATTGAAAAGGTTAGCCCTTTTTGGGCTAGGCTACCCGGCCCCTAAGAAGACATACGTCCCCAAAACATCAATCCACTTCCGCATTGTCTTGGCTAAGGGTCAAGGCTCAGGGTTTGATCCCTTTATTTGAGACCCTGCATGCGACTCAAGGGTACCTTATAGTCCTCGCAACGGACGTACGTGATGGATCCTTTCAGGGCTCTGGGACAAAAGCAAGAGTTGCGCAAGGGTTTGGGGTTTTGAAGATCAGTGGGCCTCTTCTCAAGGGTCACTGAATGAAGGACCTTGTATCAGACGAAAATCGACGCCTAAATACTGTAACTATGACTAACCCTATACAGGTTTTGATGTCACATACTACATACAGATCTACAACTCTGGCCTTAACCGTTCGTGGTTTATATTCAAGTTTTGTACCTTCCGAAGCTCACACTTTTTGTTTTGTGAGGTTCCCACGTATGCATCCTACAGAACTTGCTCCGTTTCTTGGATCACTGAACACGACAGTCTAAGTTTTCAGTGCCTGTTAAACTTCGCTGTTTTGGAAGATCCTCGCTGCTGCCGCTGCAGAGCCCGTCGAGGCCCGGGAGGGTACCAGTAATGAATTTGGGGATTATTTTGGCTTTGGCTTTGGAGTTAAATACCAGGGTCAAGGATTCAGGATTGTAGTATGCGGGGACCATTCCAAACTGCATGTGACGCTAGCTCTAGGCCCTGAACCGACACTTGATGCCATCCAATGCCAAAACAAACATGTGCAAATGACTACGAATAGGAAAGTAGGAAGCCATGGAGTAATTGAGCGAGGGAGGGACTGACTGTGGGAGTTGGTGAGTGCGTGGCTGCGCGCGTGAGGAAGCGAGTGAGTGAGTGAGTCAGTGAGTGAGCGAGCGGGCGAGTGAGTGAATGTGGACGTAGGGAAGCAATCAAGCAGGTTAGCAATCATGTAAGGAAGGGGGTAAGTAACCACGAAGGAAAATCAACAACATATACAACCCGATTGCAAAGTCCTATTCAGTCATAATTCTCATTATGCAGGCCAATCAACCCCCAAGCCCTGGAGAACCTTGGCAGGACCCTAGTGTGATCTCTTTCTAGCCGTGTTCAACATCATCGGGTCCAGGTAGATCAGCACGCTAAACCTTCCTTCTTCGAGGAACATGGGATTTAGTAAGTAGGGTTATACGTACATTCATTGGAGCTATATAAGTAATTATTAAAGCTGTGGTTTCTGTACTTGTAACCCCACTTACTGAGTCCCATGATCCTTTAAGTAAGCCATTCCAAAAAAGAGGGTCCTAAAACCTCGACTGCGTGGGCTCGCAGTGGTTCCCTTTTGCCGTTGTTCTCTTAGACTTCCCGTATGAAAATTGAATACTGGCAAGAAAGCCTTGTTTTGAAAGGGTAAGCTGGCGAACCTAGAGATATTTGGAGGGTCGGGGGGTTTCGTAAGTAGTTACTTTTATCGAGTTATGAGTATCATAACCCTTTTAGGGCATTTTTGACTCTATTTTAGTGGCCCTCCAAGTAAGGAGAGCGAGCCGGTCCCGGCAGCAGAGACAGAAGCCGGACTCCAAGAAGAGAAGGAGGCGCGGGTGGGTCGAGGGTTTAGGAGTTCGGGGCATTTCAGGGGCCCAAGAGATCACGATTTTAATTTGAAAAACACACGTGCGAAGAGCCGTTTAGGCTTCAGGCTTTACGGCCTCATGAGGTTCCTTGAAGGTTTGGGAGTCAAGGTTTGGGATGTTTCTTGGGTTTTGGGTTCTGCTTTGAAGTGGTTTCAGGGTTTCGGATTTGGAGTTTCCTTCTGATTTGGAGTTTCGGGTTTACTCTTCAGGTGTTTGCCCTGACAGGGTCCATTATCATCCCGTGCAGTGTCGGCTTTCATGTAACACGTTCTGATACCTGAATCCTAAGCAACTCCTAGGATGCCCAGTAGTACCCTTATTCCCTTTTTGTAGTCCTAGGTTCCTTATAAAGTTACCCGATACCAAAAAGGGAGCCCTTTTTATTCCTAGGTTACTGGGCATCCTAGTTCCTAAACCCTAAACCCCTGAACCCCTAAACCCCTGAGCCCCCAACCCCTAAACCCCTAAACCCTAAACCTGGCATCAAAGGTAGGGGCTCTACTGGGTCCCTGTTAAGGCCAGCACCAGCCCGAACTCGAAACCCTCCACCCTTGGAACCGCCTCTTGAAGCTCTACTTAAAGGGATCAGGAATTAGTAATTGGGGTCCTTAAGGGCCCCCTTTAAGGGGAATTATAGGGGTACTATAAGGGTTTAGGGTTTGGGGTCTACTTAAAGGATCAGGAGTTAGTACTGTTACTACTTAAAGGATCATGGGCCTTAGGAATTGGGGTCCCTCTATAGAGGATCTATCGGGGTACTACAAGAGTTTCGGGTCTAGGGTCTACTTAAAGGATCTGGAGTTAGTACTTGGAGTTATAAGTAAGGTAACTACGCTTGCAATTAGTAATAACCCCAATGAAGGTACTTATAACCATGCTTACTAGGTCCCACGATCCTCCATTTTTGGTGGGGCCCTTAATATCACTATAGTGTAATGGGTACCCAAACCCTATTCTAATTCTAAATGATTAGTAAGGCCCCTATATTATGTTTAGGGTCTAGGGATTGGGTGCTCCAAGTATTAGAATTCCCAGAGACTCCAATACCCTTGAATTAAGTAATGTATATTAGGATCCCTAATATGATTTAAGGAATATTCCTTAATTAAGGATCCCTACTATAATTTAAGGTATATTCCTTAACTAAGGGATATTGAAGTCTCTGAATTCCCCAAGATGATGCGCAAACCTGCCGCCTCTCAGCCTCGATAGACTCCGCCACTCGTTTCCGAGGATAAGCTGCAAACCTTACACCGGGTTTAGGGTTTAGGGTTTAGGGTTTAGGGTTTAGGGTTTAGACCCTAAACATCCCGAATTCCTAAACCCCAAACCCCCAAAGCCCCTGAACCTCTAAGCCCAAAACACCTGAACCCCTTATAGATCCTTCATAGATCCCTTTCAAGGAACCTTTACAGAAACCCCTTAACCCTAAATCCCTGAACCCTTAAACTCTAAACTCTAAACCCTTAAACCCCAGGCACGCAGGATACACGGAGCCGCGTTTCATTCACCAAAAGGATCCAAAGCGTACCTGCCCTAAGCGTCCAAGTACTCCTTACGGTTGATGATATAGATCCTGTATTACCTTAATGACCCTAGACTATGGGAATGATGGTATATTCTTTATTATGCGTAATGCAGGATTTAGATCGTCAACCGTATTATGGACTTTGGGGTTTGGGTTTAGGTCCAAGTACTCCTTATTTTAGGGCATTGGGGCCTTTAGGGCATCAAAAACCATGAAAATGGACTACTTGGACCCTCAGGCTTGTATAGTAGAATGTAGGTTTCTACATTGGAAAGTACAATTGCGATTCAAGGGAAGTATCCCCCAGAAGGCGACTCGAAAAGCACTATAAACCCATAATCCCCTCTAAACACTTATGGGTCCCTTCAAAGAACCCGCTAGAGAACCAAAACATCCCCGAACCCTAAACCCTTGAACCCTAAACCCCTAAACCCCTTATGGATCCCTTTAAACAACTCTTTAGAGAACCTACGACCTAAATATTTACCAATATCTTTTTTGCGGGGGGTTCCTTATTCTAACTATAGTATGCTATTTTCAAAAACCTTATTCTACTCATTAAGGTCCCTATATTAAACCTCTTATAGTAGCCCTTGTAGTAGCCAATGAGCCCCCTAAAAGAACCTATTCTAATTATTAAGGCCCCAAAACCCCTTAATTAAGGAATATACCTTAAATTATTATAGTAGGATCCATAATATGATTTAAGGAATATTCCTTAATTAAGGGGTATTGGAGTCTCTGGGTTATTAAGGCCCCTACAGTAGGATCCTTTGGGTCAGGAGGCTCCTGTCACGGCGGCTGAGCCCGATCCGCCTCTCTCGGCCATGGAAGCTGCAGCCGAGGATCGCTTGTTGTTGGGGCATGGAGTTTAGGGTTTAGGGTTTAAGGGTTTAGGGTTTTGGGTTTTGGGTTTTGGGTTTTGGGTTTAGGTTTAGGCCGCAAACCTGTGGGGGCTACTTGAAGGATCATGGGGTGTTTCTTAGAAGCTGAGTAGGTAACCTTTAACCTTTTTTGGGTAGTATAGTCTCTATATAATCCCTATGTAACCAAATATTTGTTAACCTTTAGTTCCCCGTGATACCCGACAATTAGGGCTTAGAAATTGGAGATATATGTGATTAAAGCAACTACAGGATACTTTCTTATAAACCTCAATTGAGGTACTTATAATTTTGTAGCACTACTACTTCCAATGATCCTCCAAGTAGTTGCCCCCCCAAACTGGGTTCTTGTTAAGGGATTTATTTTAAGTTACCATAATAGGGATCGATAGCAAATTCCATTGTTTCCTTGTTACGGTGCCTTAAATTAACTTCTTAGCAAGAGCCCAGCAAACTGTGGGGGCTAGTGTAGGGTGATGGAAAAGGTCTTCAAAATGAAGGGTTTCTCGTTGTGGCAGTTTGGTTTAGAGGTTTTGCCAAAACATCGTCGAAACCAAACCTTGGTCATTCCAAGATAACTACCAAGACTTCAATTGCCGCTCCATGTTGAAGGTGGCTTGCTTCAACCTACACTCTCCCTTCACAATCGACCAAGTCTGAGGACGTAAAGTAGTAATTACAGTAGTAGTACAGTACAACTCGTTTTCGGGAGACTAGAATCGCGCAACCCTAAACCTATGCTCCAAGACAAGCCCGTGCCAGGAGCCTCTAGCCAGCCTTGCAGCAGAGGCTGCAGAGAAGGTCCACTTACTGTCCTGTCTTCTCTTCAAAGTTTACTAGGACCTAGAGTAGGCCATCATTCCATTTTGTTGGTTCAGGTTCCCTTCTAAGCCCCTTAAACCAATAATGGCACACTTTTTGTTCTTAGGGTACTCTCGGGTCTAGTTTAGGGTTTAGGGAAACGACGCTAACCCTGCACGTTTTCTGGCTGGTACTAGCCAATCCCAGTGCCAGCCTTCAGACACTGCACGAGTTTGACCATTTAAGGCAGACAAGGCTTCTGCTTCTTCCAGGTCTCGTTTCGAGTATCGCAACAACCTGGATGTCTTCAGACGTTCATCAAATGTCCAACTCATTTGGAGGTTTCCCCGTAGTACGCTTTTGCCTTTTTTTTCTTCAGGGTTGTCGTATTCAAGCTGAACACCAGGAGGCAGGTCGTGTACCTTAAACCCGAAACCCGTTTTTGCCCTGAGGTCGGCAAGGGCTTCCCCGGGTCCTTTACAGTAAAGCATCCCCAACCCTATAAGAGTCCATGTACCCAAATAGTATATACTTATGCCCCAAAGTACCTTTGTAGGGACTACTTTAAGGCCAATATATCTACTAACTACTATTTGGGTACATGGACCCTGAGGGAAAGATGGAAACCCTACAACGTCCAATCTTGTGTTTGCCCGCAATCAGTATTACTACAGTTAAGTGCGATCTGACAAGCATTATGATTACTACTCCTTTTTATGATGACTGTTTTGAGTTGCAGTAGTACTTCGCTTGGCCCGCCATACAATACCAGGATACCTGTCTGGTGGCATAAAGGCATGAAGCCTTGTGAATGCAAACCCAGACACATATTCTAGCTTTAAGGCCCCAATACCATTCCCTTATTGTACCCTCTTAAGTTCCTTGCAACAACCCTGCTCGTACCCCTAAAGGAAACCTATTCAAAGTCTTAACGCCTTCCAGAAGCGCGAGGTGAGACAGGCCATAGCGAGCCACAACGCCCAATCGAAAGCATGCCCTGACCCTAAACCCTAAACCCTAAACCCAAAACCCTAAACCCTAAACCCTAAACCCTAAGTAAACCCTCAGGCCCAGAAGGATTCGACTCCCGGAGTATCAGTGAGACGTTCTGCCTGTAAGCACTTTGAAGCCCCGGATCCCCGGATAGGAACTCTAGGGTTTAGGGTTTAGGTTTTAGGGTTTAGGGTTTAGGGTTTTGGGTTTTGGGGTTTAGGAGCCTTAGTGCGGGGGTGGTTGTGGAGTGTGCTGGCTGGACATGTGAAAGCTGTTGCTGCCTGCAGCCAAGGATGTCAGCCTTGTTGTTCCCGTGGGGGCGCAGATGAGCTACGGCTGGTCATAGGCGGGTAGAATGAAGCCGCAGGCAGGACAGTGAACTGGACATCCAGACGATGTTCGAACAGTTCCGGGCGATTTTGTATGCGCCTTACGTCCAGTGTGGCTTCTGTCGGGCGGAGCTGCTGACTCCTGCTCGCGACCCTTGGAAGCAGAACAAACCGAACTGGAGGTTGCCTTTTTTGGAGCCTTTAGGGCGCAGCGATCAGATTCCAGGCATGCAGAGATTGGTCAACGTTCGCCAACATGCAACTTGTGAAAAACGATAACACACTCACCAATTTGCAGCGTGCAGTAGCCCAAACAAGTAATTTAAACGCCACGTCATGTACCCATAGTAGATACGTCGGCCTTAGAGTAGTCCCTAAAAGGGTACTTCGGGGCATAAGTGTATACTATTTTGGTACATGGACCCTTAGGGTAGCTTCAGCAGATGCCTACTTTTTTCGCGCAAGGACGTAGAGAAGAAGCAACCGTGTTATGGAATCCCAAAAATAGGTAGGTTTGTGTCGGCTACAGGAACCCTAAAGCCTAATTGTGTTCCGATAACCCTTAAACCCCATACGTACTTCTAAACCCTGGTCCAAAACACTCTACACCCAAAATCTTAAACTCAAAACCCTAAGCCCGAAACCATGAACCTAATGCGCCGATGCCTGCTGCTCCAAACGGTCCAAGTAATGGTATAGGTATAGTGTATCCTTTTAGGGCCCAGACATCTGCTAAGAGCCCACTGTAATGGTGGATGGACCCTTTGGCTTCAGGAGGCAGAGGCCCCGGCGCTGCCCGCACAGGCCTGGCATTACGACGGATGGCTGGGTGTAGGGTTTGGGGTTTAGGCTGTAGGGTTTGGGGTGTAGGGTTTAGGGTTGTAGGTTCAGGGTGCACCGATTGCGGGTTTTTGGGTTTAGGCTTTACGGACTAGGGTTTTGTGGGGGGGGGGGGGTGTTGTAGGATTGTCTCAGGTTGTATAGTTTTGAAGGAGTATAGGTTGTCAAGGTATTGGGGTTCGGAGTGCGGGCTACAAGGCAGGCTTACAGCTTGTACGGATTCTCTATGACTAAAGATTGACGCCGACGGTTTAGGTTTAACCTTCAGGCTCAAAACATTCTAAGCCCTGATGCAAGCCCTAAAACCCTAAACCCTAAACCCTAACCCTAAACCCCCAACTTTCAACCCTAAACCCTAAACCCTAAACCCTAAACCCTAACCCTAATTTAAACTCCTAAATCTCATGACCCACTTAGAGGACTTCAAGGACCCCCCACTCACGAACTGACACTCTGGGTTGATGGTTAGGGCCCCCGACCCCAAGCATGAAACTGATACATAGTAGTCTATCCCTTTTGGGATTACCCTATAGGATTCTATATATGAGCGACGGCTTTTATTTGCGTTTATACTACAGTACTTTGAAACGAGATACCTCCGTACAGTATTTTTGTTGTCGGAACTAGCCCTACTAGGGGAACGAGATAGGGGCACCGCTTCAAACGAGATCAAGTATATATTTATGTGTATATATATATATAATATGATTACAATAGACATTTCTCTTTGACGGAAAGTGTTGTAACTGTCTGTCATAAAGACTTCCTTCCTGCACGAAATATGCTTCTATTCTGTCATACACACATCTTCCCGACGGAATCTTTATATTTTATCATTCTCTCGTAAACATTGCTTTCCGAGGGCCTGCTACTACTCTTTGCCTTTAGTCACAGATGTTTGGAATACTTCCGTTAGCGGTTCGGTCAAAGACGCATCTTTCCGACGGAATACTTGGACTAGTTTTATCTGTCATATACATCTTTGGGGGGGGAATGCTCGTAGTTAGTCCTAGCTAAGCCCTTCCAACGGCTTCCGACGACGGCATGATGTAGAGTAGGGGCATAATTGGGGTGATGTAGTCGAATCGAAACGAGATAGAAAACGAGATCAAAACGAGATCCAAAACATGCACGGAGTCGGCCATAGAAGGCCATGGCCCATTCATTATTACTACTAGTACTAGTACCAGTACTCGTACGAGTCCGAGTGTACCGGCAAGTACTAACGATACTTGAACGAGATCGACTTTTTCTGCCAGTACTTAACATGATGAAACGAGATAGGGGCACGGCTTCGAGATAGCGTAATTAGCCCAAGCAATAAATAAACGCAGTGGCTCATATGAACCCCAAAAAGGAACTACTATGGAGCCTCTAGGTACCCTCAGGGTCCATGTGCCCAAATAGTATATACTTGTGCCCCAAAATGTACCTTTTTGAAAACAACTGTAAGGCCACAGTATCTACTATTTGGGTACATGGACCCTTAGGGTATATTATCCTTACATGGAAGGACTACGCAAAGAATCTCAGAATCCAAGTGCTCTGTCCAACCCTAAGGCGCTCCCTTCAAGGATCATGGGACTTAGCAGTTGGGGTTATAAGTAAGGTAACTACAGTTCCAATTACTGTATATTCCCAATTGCCAATTGATGTGTTTATAACCCTACTTACTAAGTCCCACGATCCTCCAAGCAGGGCTTGAAGTCAAGGATTTCGGGCAGGCTTCAGGCCTGCGCTGCGCTTTGGACCAAGTTTTCTTCGCCCCTGTCGGACCTTTTCTTTTCGACGAAGCCGTTGTCCACACCACTGAAGCCTAGGCCCCATATGATAGGGGCCTTAACAACTAGAATAGGGCTTTGGGGAAAAAGCTCTACTATAAGTATAAGAAGGAACTCCAAAAACAGTATAAGTAGTTGTGAAGGCGCATACAGTACTTAAAGGATCATGGGACTGTAATTGGGTTATAAGTAAGGTAACTACAGTTATTAGTACATACAACCTTAGTTAAGGTACGTATAACCCTACTTACTTAGTAAGTCCCATGATCCTCCAAGTACCCCCGGGGCTTCAAACATGCCTGCTTCGGAGGACCCAGAGGAGCCGCCAGCAGCAGGTAGCGACCCAGAAAGCAGAAACACTCGGTTTAGGGTTTTTGGGCTTATAGGGTTTAAAGGGTTTATAGGGTTTTGGGCCTTGAGGGTTTAGGGTTTAGGGGACTAGGGGATTAGGGGTTTAGGGGTTTAGGGTTTAGGGTTTGGGGATGTTTCGGGCCTAAGCAACCATGAAGCCGTGGAGAGATCCTTGCTTAACATGCCGCACAGCCTGTAATTCAGGTATATAGCGCTGTATTCCTCAACTCAGGGCTTTCGGGTGTTCCTGCAGAAATCCCAGGTAAAGCCGTGCGGCTGTTGTAGTGCCACAAGAGCAAGACGTCAGAGGGCTTTGCTGGACTTTAGACGTCGCCCGGCATAAAGGTCTACATAGTCACCAACAGCACATCTGGTTCTATAGTAGAAGCCAGAAAGTTGGAACATGGCTTTAGGAGGATTAGTGCTAGGATCCCCTATACTTTACCTTAAGGGTCTGAGGACGATGATGTTCCAACTTTCTGGCTTCTACTATACCGTGCCCAACATCATTCAGGCCCTCTATCGTTTTCTGGCACCCCCACATGTGGCAGTTTCCGAAAAGTAGGGGTACCTTATTTTGGGGTCCTTATAATAAGGATCCTACTATTCAGGGTACTATATTAGGGTCCCCTATTTTCGGAAACTCCCATATAAAGAGAAGCAGACCCTTATGAGAAGGCAAGTGAGCAGGGTTGCAGGGTTGAGGGACTAGGGTTTAGCGTTTATCATCTAGGGTGCCGGGTGACCCCCTTTCGCCTGGCTGTGATGTGAAGCCCAACGAGCTGTTTTACTCTTGATCATCGACCTTGCTTATGACGAGGATCACGGCCATGATTTGAAAGGATCCTAAATTCCTGAAACAGAGACAAACCCCGAAGCCGCAAAAGGATGGATCGACGAAGCCTGACTGTAGCAGAGGTCGGAGTAATAATCAGGGAACCTAAGTAATTTCCAATCGTATTTTTGGATTCCTGATTATAATTCTAGTAGAATGGGCACCAAAACCCCATTCCAATTATTAAGGCCCCTATATTAACCACTGATTTCCCGAATGGTCCGCACACACTTCTAGTATACTGTGCCTCAAGCCCTGATTCCAACTGGTTCAGGCCCCTATTGGACCCCAATTAGAGGAACCCCTAACAGCTTAGGGTTTAGGGTTTAGCAACCCTCTTCTATCTATTCAAGCCCTTCCCTATCCCTCCAGGGACCTCATAGTTAGGGCCCTAGACCCCTTAAGGACCCCAGAATAAGGTCCCCCGACGCATAGGGCTTATGCTTGGGATTCCACAGCCTGTCTCCACAATTCCGCCTCTGCCAGCTCCTGCGGCTACCAGCTTCGAGGAGACCGCGGCGTGGTTTCCCAGAAGAGCCACTGACTACGTCGCCGATTAAAAAGGTGTTGGGAGTAGGGTTTAGGGTGTATTTCGGTCTTTGGGGTTAAGGCTTAGGTTTTGTGGTTTTGGATGTAGGGTTTGTGTTTAGGGCTTAGGTTTAGCTGTTGCGTAGGCACATGCCTTGTGAGCGTTGGTATAGTATTCCAAGCAGCAAAAAGGCCTCGTAAGTAAGACTCTGTTGTTAATGGCCCCATACGATCCAGCCAGCATGTTTTGAGGTTGCGCGTGAGCAGTGAGCTTCCGAAGCTTGTGCTCACTCGTTGTCGTCGTCGCCGTGGTAGCAGCAGTAACAGTAGCAGTAGTAGCATCGATGCTCAAAGTTTGGTCTTCAGACAAGCAGCATAACACACTGAAGGTCGTTGATCGTTTCGGCAATCATGACGGTGGTAGCTAATCGCTTAAACACCCCAAACCCGTACACTCAGAAACCCTACACTCCTGAGCATCTAAACCCCTAAGCCCTCAACCCCTTAACCCCCAAACTCTCAACTCGGAAGTCCTAAACCCTACTTAAAGGACCATGGGACTTAGTAATGGGGGTTATAAGTACGGTAACTATAGTTATAATTACGTATAACCCCAATTAAGGTACTTATAACCCTACTTACGAAGTCCCATGATCCTCCAAGTAGACTTACCCCGAGGCCTCCAATCCCTGAACTCTAGGACCGCCTGGTCTCTTTTGCCCTTTTGGTGCTCTTCAGTTGCTTCAATTACCCAGACCCCCTTTGGAGGATCCAGAAAGTAGATCCCCTAATTTGGGGCCCTATACTACTAAGGGTACTTTATAGGAACCCCTATTAAGGGATCTACTTTTCGGATCCTCGCGGGGGTCTGGGTATTCCGAGAACCTATAGGTTACGGGGGATCCTCGAGCCCCCAAGGCCCTAAACCCTATATACACCTAACCTCCTAAAGCCCTCAAAGCCCTACAGCCCTAAACCCTTTCCCGAACCCCGAAACCATCGAGGTCGACTTCGGTGGTGGCGCCGATTGAGGCCGAGAGCTCAAAAACCTTCTTTTGGTGCTTTCTATTAAGATTCGCTCTTACAGTGTTACAGGGTCGTAGAGAGTTCTAGGGTTCACAGGTTTACAGTTTTCTTGGGTGTGCTGTTTTTGCTTAGGTGTGTCGGGTGCTTAGGGGTTTGTTGAGGCCGGCGTGTAGGCCGGGTTGGCAGTTTCCTAAGTTCACGTTCTCATGCAATGGCTTTGCGAGGCGCTTTAGGTGTGTCTTTTAGTATGTTTAGGGATTACAGAGCTTCTTTGACTAGCAGGTTGCATTCACCTCATAGAGCCCAAAGGGAAATTCTTGATGCGTTGCTGGTCGCTGTGGAAGGCTGCGGATGACCCTGAGCGCCGTCTGGGAAAGTCTGCCTAGAAGCTCTAACTCTAAACTCGTCTTAGCCCCGAGCATCTAGTTCCGCCAAGTCCTAAACCAGAAAAGCTGTAAATCCTCTAGTTATGGCACTCTATGGGAGCCTTGAGACAGGCGTATAAGAAAACTTGTATATTCATGTTGTGAAGACCTGTAAAGCCGTTACGCGCGACATGCTTGCGTTACAGTATAAAATTATTGAGACCCATTTGTTAGGTAGGTGGGATACTTTCGGAAAGTTGAGAAGTAGGCGGCAGCTCTGGTTATGCAGCGAGGCGGGAATACGCAAAAAAAGACCTTCGCAACCATTGGGTTTAAGGGTGCAAGAACAACAGTTTTCCCAAAGAATATGGATCTTAGGTTAGCATCTCATATGGGTGGTTGTCCAAGCTAAGGTCCCTTTTTGGTGTACTTTAAGTAACAGGGGCCGTACTATAATAGGGACCCAAAAACGGACCAGAATTTTGACAACCCCCCGTACATACTCTGTTTTGTTGCTGCAGGTCCTTGAGTTTCTGCCAGTTATGTAAACGTGAGACCCTCCAAATCCCTTCAGACCGAGGACAGCCTCATAATTAGTGTAGGGGCATTAATAATTAGAATAGGGTTTTGGTGATTCCTTAGTATAATTGTAGTATAACATTCACCAAAATTCTTTTCTAATCGTTCATGCCCAAGATTAGTTGGGTTCAGGTTCAGGATTTAGGATGTCGGTTTCAGTTTGGGGTTCGGTGTTTCGTCATTTGGGTTGTAGGGCTTCAGGGTTTTAGGGTGTAGTGACTAGGTTGGGGGCCCACGGTTTAGATTCTTAGATGCAATTAGGATGTCCTTAAGGGGGGGTGGTCCAAGGGGGGTAGGTAACCTAGTAATCCCCATTATTCCCCAATACTCCCTAAGCTTCCCTAAGGTTCCCCAAAGCTCCCTAGTACCCTCCCCCCTTGAACCACCCCCCCTTAAGGATCCTATAACTTAGATGCAAAGCCCCAAGGCTCAAAACAGCCCCGAAGCCCCTGCATACTCAGAGGGTCATCTCACTTAGTAGTTGGGCTTACAAGTTGTAAGTATAAGGTATCTACAGTTGTAATATTACTGATAGACCCGATTGAGTACTTATAACCCTACTTACTAAGTCTCAGGACCCTTCAAGTACCCTAAACCCTAAATCCTGATAGTACCCCTATGTCAAGTACCCCAAACCCCAAGTCCTTATAGTACCCTCATAGATCCGTGTAAGGGACTCCTAAACCCCTAAACCCTAAACCCTAAACCCTAAACCGAAACCTAAACCCTAAACCCTAAACCCTTAACCGTGTACTTACGAAGTCCCAGGATCCTCCAAGTAGCAAGGACTTCAGGCTTTGAGGCTTCTAGGTAAGGGTGGTTTAGATCCCCTAAACCCTATAGATCCCTTAAAGGAACCATTTATTAAAGGAGCCTTTATAAGATCCCTTAGAGGGGCCCTAGCTATCCCTGAATACAGTTTAAGGTATACAGTAGAAGCCCAACAGTTGGAAACCCAATAGCCTTAATCCTTAAGAGTAATGTATAGGGAATCCCAGCACTATTTGGCCTTAATCCGGTTTCCAACTTTATGGGGTTAACTGTAAAGTAGGGTTCCTTCTAATGTAGGGCCTTTATTAGGGTTCTATAAGGGTTCCTTTGTATAAGGGTACTACAGGGGTTTTGGGGGGTTCGATGTGGGAACCTGATCAAGAAACCTTGGGTCTTTATTAGGGTTCCTTATATGAACCCTAATATTTTGGGTTATAGGGCCAGGGTTTCTTAATCAGGTTCCTACATTACGTCCTGGTTATGAGTCAGTTATGAGGGTACCGTACTGTCTGCCGGACCTAAATAGGGACCTTAAATTGGAGAACTACCCACATGAATGCTTGAAGCCTGGTTCTGGGTTCCCAGAGACTCCAATTTCCCTCAATTCAGGAATATACCGTAAATCATAGTAGGACCCCTAATATGATTTCACGTATATTGCCTTAATTCCCTTATCGAACCCTCTTTAAACCCTTTAAGGTGCCTGAAGTATATGTCTTAATGTGAAGGAATATCGGAGTCTCTGGATTCGGCTTCTTGGGCAACTGTTTTTTGGGCTACTATACCTGGACCCCAAAGAACCTACCTGTTTAGGGTTCCCGAATATGGTTTCTGTATATAAGTCTTCAAAACTTCAAAAAGGTAGGTAATCTGGGGTTAAGGGAATCCCTATGTAATCCCCAAGGTTAACCTTTAGTTCTCTGAAGGTACTGGACAACTTGGTGAGTGGCCGTGGTTTAGGGGTTCCGTTTGAGGTAGTAGGTTTGTCGTAATTTGTTTCAAACCGACAGTGTCCAATCATGCCCTCCGTGGGCTGTCCGCGGGATAGCAATCCTAAATCCTGACAGACCACTGCAAGGTTGAAAACCCTCTTGCCTCAAACCTCGTACGCCAACTCCCGTCGCACCCAAGCATTCCTTTACCTTGAACCCCTGGACCCGTGCATCACCCCTAAATCCCCAAACCCTTTAGCCTGGACATGTCAATATAGTGGCCCAAATATTGACCAATACTATTTTGGGGGTTCCTTATTATAATTATAGTACAATGGGGCCCAAAGCCCTAGTCTAATTATTAAACCCCTTTACAGGAACCCTTGACTAATTATTAAGGCCCCTACATGAAATCCCTGTAGTAGCCCATTATAGTAACCCTTATAGACCCCTTTAAAGGAACCTTAGTCTAATTGATTAAGGCCTCTAGAGTACCCTAAACCCTAAACCCTCCTAAACCCTACAGTAAACCCTAAACCCTCCGAAACCCTAAACCCTAAACCGTAGTACTCTCTCTATCGCTGCAGCTCCTGCGGCTCACAAGTTAGTCAGCGGATTCCAGCTACCGACTTCGCAGAACTGAAGGTCGGCATTGCCATGCCTCCACAGCTAGTCTGTACATTCAGCAGAAAAGATGGTCCAGTATGTGTATAAAGAAATATATATATATATATATATATATATGAATCATAGCATCTTGTCATGGTCATGGCGATCGGTGATATGTTTGCTTTTGCAACTGCGGTATATCATTGGGCATCTTAGGGGCAAAGGCATATACAACCAACAACTTACACTTTCTAGCAGACTGACAGCCTTGCACCACACGCGGCCTAGGGTAGCATCGTTGCAGCTTACTTCTCGCGCTCTCTTCCGGAAATCCGGGCGCAAAGGAGAAGTGATGCGCGCAGGATCGATGCGTTTCGGATGGCTTCTGGTTGCAGGCATTCTGGCACGAATTTACTTGGGTAGTTGTCAAAATTATGGTCCCTTTTGGGGTCCCTAATGTAGTACGGCACCTAATACTTCGGGCACCCAAAAAGGGACCATGATTTTGACAACCGCCTACTTGTAGAAACTTCGCCTGCAAAGCCCTAGACCCTAGACACCGGACAAGCCTCATAAAGCCTGATGTCCCTAAACCATAAACCCCCTCTCTCAAAGCTTCTTGGAGGACGTGTATGTTGCGCAGGATAACACTGAATTGCAACTACATGACCAGATGCTGTATATATATATATATATATATATATATTATGATGTTTTTTGAGGTATAGTTCAACAGTTGGGTGTTTAGGGTTTAGGTAGCGATTTAGGGACGGTCACCTGTGTCGTCCTCATCATCCCTGCCTTTTATATGGGAGTTTCCGAAAATAGTGGACCCAATATAGTACCCTAAATTAGTAGGACCCTTATTACAAGGACCCCAAAATACGGTACCCCTAATTTTGGGAAACTCCCATGTCGGGGTGTGGGCAGTCGGGGTTCGGGGCTTGAAGTTTAGGTTTTGATTTTAGAGTCTAGTAGTGGTAACGATTAGAACCAACACCAGCCGAAATAGAACTTACAAATGGTGCCGTTCGATTCAATGTGCGGCCGTGCCCATACGCTACGTAGCACCTCTTTGCCCTTGTTCTGGGCTCCCTGAAAGAGATTTTATCAATGCCGAATAGTAGGAAACAACGGCGTACCCCTGTTATTCAGGGGGTACTGCTTGGAAGGGCAGGGGACTTAGTAAGTAGGTTAAAAGTAGGGTTATAATTGGGGTAACTCCGTTTAGGGTACTTATCACTCTACTTATAACCTACTTACTAATGCCCCTCCAAGTAGACCCTAAACCCTAAACCCCCATAGATCCCTTTAAGGAACCCTATAGATCCCTTTAAGGAGCCCTTATGAAGAGCCCTTACTAAGTCCCCTGCCCCTCCAAGTGGGGAGCCTTCGACTTGTTTCTGAAACAACCCCTTTTGGACTCAACATCTAAACCTCGAAACAGCAGGCTTCTCCTAGGATGCCCAGTAGTACCCTTATTCCCTTTTTGTAGTCCTAGGTTCCTTATAAAGTTACCCAATACCAAAAAGAGAGGCCTTTCTATTCTTAGGTTACTGGGTATCCTAGTAAACCTCGAAACAGCAGGCTTCTCTAAGCCCTACCTAGAGGCTCATACCGTACCCCATGTTTAGAATACCTAGTTTTATGGTTAGGATCTGTTATTTAGACTATTAGGTACCGTAAAAAAGGGGTAGGGTAAGAGCCTCTGGGTAATCCCCAAACCCACAAACCTTTTCAAACACCGAACCCTTAACCTCTACTCGGGAGATCATGGGACTTAGTAAGTAGGGTTATAAGTACCTTAATTAAGGTTATATGTACTCATAACTGTAGTTACCTTACTTATAACCCCAATTGCTAAGTCCCATGAACCTTTAAAGTACCCATAAACCCACAACACCCAAAACCCCGAAACCCCTAAACCCTAAACCCCTAACCCTAGATCCCTACCCTTATAGTACCCCTTATAGATCCTTTAAGTACCCTCAGACCTCGCAGAAACCCAGTAAGCCTTGTCATCCCGAAACCCTCTTTGCCCTGAGGCCTAACCCCATACACGTCCCATAGGCCCTAAACCTCAACAGCTCCGACCCAGCACTCGAAACGCCCAGGCCCTAACTAATGTAGGGCCCTTAGTAAGTACTTTTTTTTTTTTTTTGTTTTATGGTGGGGGGGCGGGTCCCTAGTCTAATTCTAGTCTAATGGGCTCCAAAACCCATCCTAATCATTGAAAAGCCCCCTATATTAACTACCCCGTAATGCTAAGGAAGCCGCACTATTTGCGAGACTCTTGAGTACCCCGAAGCTCCAAATCCTGGTTTAAGATTTGATGCTTTGGGGTTTAGGCTAAGGGGGTCACTGTACCCTAAACCCTAAACCCGAAGCCCTAAACCCTAACTGTAGGTTCTCAGAGTTTAGGTGTTCATGGTTTCGGCATTAGCAATCCTGAGGACTTCTTGCGGAGGCTCATTGGCAGCATTAGGGTTTAGGGGTTAGGGGTTTAGGGGTTAGGGTGGTTTAGGGTTTAGGGTTTAGGGCCTTCGGGTTCGCTGGTATATATCTCGTAGAACTTTCCGAATGGCCTTGTCTGCCGAGTCAGGCCTCCGTATTGAAAGCACCCACCAAACTTCACTAAACCCTCAATGCAAAAGCCTTTCTGATGTTTAGTCCTCCATCCCAAGAAGCTTTCGAGAGGCTTCACGCTGGCGTTTCCCACAGCACAGGGTGCTAGCGTGGCCCCAGACAACCGGAGCACTGACGTCGACCATGGCTGCTTGGCCAGCTCTTTCTGGTAGCGACAGTAGCAGTACGGGTGATAGCAGGAGGAGGAGTAGTATTAAGCAGGAGCAGGAGTGAGAGTACGCGCAGTCGCAGTGGCGGCAGTAGCAGTCGTCGTACTCGCAGTCGTCGCTGTAATAGTCGTCCTCGTGGAGTAGTAGTAGTAGTAGTAGTAGTAGTAGTAGTAGTAGTAGGAGGAGGAGGAGGAGGAAGAGGAGGAGGAGTAGTAGCAGCAGCAGTAGTAGCAGTAGTAGTCGTCGTCGTCCTCGTGGAGTAGTAGTAGTAGTAGTAGTAGTAGTAGTAGTGGTGGTGGTAGTCGTCGTCGTAGTCGTCGTAGTCGTCGTAGTCGTCGTAGTCGTCGTAGTAGTCGTAGTAGTCGTAGTAGTCGTAGTAGTCGTAGTAGTCGTAGTAGGAGTAGTAGGAGTAGTAGGAGTAGTAGGAGTAGTAGGAGTAGTAGTAGGAGTAGTAGGAGTAGTAGGAGTAGTAGGAGTAGTAGGAGTAGTAGGAGTAGAGTAGTAGTAGGAGTAGGAGTAGGAGTAGGAGTAGGAGTAGGAGGAGGAGGAGGAGGAGTAGGAGTAGGAGTAGGAGTAGGAGTAGGAGTAGGAGTAGGAGTAGGAGTAGGAGTAGGAGTAGGAGCAGGAGTAGGAGTAGGAGTAGGACTAGCAGCAGTAGTAGTAGTAGTAGTAGTAGTAGTAGTAGTAGTAGTAGTAGTAGTAGTAGTCGTAGTAGCAGTAGTAGCAGTGGCGGTAGCAGCAGCACCAGCAGTAGTAGCAATATCAGCAGCAGGAACGGTGGGTGTGGCCGGTGGGGGGCATGGGTGTGGCGGTGGGGTGGCGGTGGTGCTGGTGCTGGTGCGGGGCTTTTGGTACTGCTGCTGCTGCTGGTGCTCTTGTGCTGCTGGTGCTGGTGCTGGTGGCGCTGGTGGTTCTGGTGATGGTAGCAGGAGAAGGAGCAGGGGCAGAAGCAGGAGGCTGTGTTTCAGCAACAGGAGTATTCATTAGGTAACTCGCTGTAGATAACAACGGTGACGAATGCCACCAATTCGCACTAAGCACACTCGTGCGGATGATCACCTAGCATATGCGCATACGTAACTCATGTTAATAGAGTACATGTATCTAGCACTATACATCTTCGAGTGGGTTTTTGTAGCTCCGTACGTATGTGTGGCATGTGTGCGCATGCGTACATACTATACACATGAACAGAGACACGATTGTGCAACTCCCAAGATCGATACCATCACCGGCAGCACGCCACGACAACGACCAGCACCACCACGACGAATGCTACTTACAGCTAAGAGGCGAATTTGGGTATCCCTGCACCGGGAATTTCTTGCTTTAGGGCCCCAAACCCTAAGCCCCAACACCCTACTTCTGCTCGAGACGAGAGTCGGCGGGTTTAGAGGGTCACGGTTTAGAGTTTTTGAGTTTATTTATGGGGTCCTTACTTAGCACTTACGTTGATCCTAAGGTTTAGCGTGCCCATGTGCGGTTTGCTGGAAGTGCCAAATGAAGCTGCTGAATGTCGTGTCGTCCTTGGTTGGTTCGGGGTTTAGTATATAGCAGGATACCTTGCTGCTCTGCTTGCTGTTGCTTTGTGAGGTTGGTGGTGTTCGCCACGCAAAGGCGCTTGTGACGGCAATCACGACACTGGGCATCAAGAACCGAAACCCCAAGTCCTAAAGTTCAGGTCTCGTGAGGCTGTAATATGTACTGAGGACCGAATCGTTAGTGATTGCCGCTGTCGAAATTAATTAAGGTCCTGGTAACATGTGTCCCAAAACCCTGTTGGACTTGTTGGTTCTAAGAGTCAGAGGCTTAGCAGTTTAGGACATACAAAAAATAGATCGAGAAGATTTACCTCAGAGTGGGCTCAGAAACCCGAACCTAAGACCCCCCAATACCCGGGATGTAGGCCCCCCCTAAACCCTAAGCCTCTAAGCTCCAAGCCCAAAGCCCCAAACCCTATTCCCTAAACCGTTGCTCTAGGCCAAAATTTCTTTGCAACAGTACTTAAAGGATCATGGGACTTAGTAAATAGGTTATAAGTGGGGTTATAAGTCCCCTAAGTGGGGTTATCCTAATTAAAACCTACTTATAACCGTACTTACTAAGTCCCATGAGCCTTCAAGTAGGCCAAAACTACTTTGCAACAGTAGTTTCAGGGCTCCGGCTAGCGCTTGTTTTGGGATTCCTCAGATACAAAAGCTTGAACAAATTCCAGTCATACTGTTCCTTAGAACTCCTTCCTAACTCAGTTCGAAGGATCAAAGCCCTTGTGTTATGTTGCCAGGTCTAGTTAAGGTTTAGAGCTAAGGGTGTGGATACTGCCCCCACTCAGGAACAGTTTCATATGGATAGATGAAGCCGTTAATACAACCCTCGTTATAGACTGTTACTGCACGGGGACAGAAGGGTGTCCACTTGGAGGATCCGAGAACCGGGGGCTTCGCAAACTACTGTTTTACGCACACACACACACACATACATATCATGACCCTAATTAGGGTATTTATGACTTCAGCAAATAACAACTTACCCAAAGGGTCCAAGTATCATCCTGGTATATACTTATAGGGCATTTTGGGTGTCTAAGTATATCCCATGATGATACTTGGACCCTTTGGGTTACTAAGTTCTCCGACTCTCCAAGTACAATGCATTTTGCACCTCAGGAGCGACTGCTTGGAGACAAGCCAGTCAGAATGGCGAGCCGTCGCGTCCTCACGCTCGTGGTTCAGGTTTAGGGTTTGGGGGTTTAGGGTTTAGGGGTTTAGGGTTTAGGGTTGTGGCTTCAGGTGGGGACTCTCCTCAAACCCTACACCATAAACAGATCAAGCCCTAAGCCCGAAACCGCATACAACCCTGAACCCCAAATTGCTGTCAATAGTACTGAGAGTAAGGGTGCCAAGGGTTCAAGGTTCAGGGCCTAGGGTTTGTATGTCCAGGATCCTATACTCCCGAAGCGCCCGAGCGTTGATGATATAGAGTCTGCATTACCTTAATGACCCTAGACTATGGGAATCCTGGTATATTCATTACTATGGGTAATGCAGGACCTCTATCATCAACCGTATGCACTTATATACTGTATCAGAAGGTAGGAATGACTATTATATTTATTGTGATTTGTCACTGACATGCGTATATGTGCTTCTGCCTTCTGGTTAGGAATCAGACCAACTTTGTCTCACTACGCAGCTTGACTGCTCAAGGACCGCCTAGCGAGTCCCAGGAAAAGACCGCTTACAGCCTGGGGGTTGTAGGACCTGTCTTCTACCTGAGCGTCAACCTTACGGTTTTTAACTCTGATCATCCTTGCTTTGCCTGCTGCATTGCTTTTTATCTACGATCGGCTGCCTTGGGCTTTGTGACCGAGAGTTGAGTGGAATCCTCCGCTTTTCACAGGTTATCAGCCGTAAGGCCTCCGCATCCGATTGTGGATTGCTGCTTCGCTGCTGCTGCTCGGCACTCGGACCGCCTGATCCAATCAGTGTCTGATCACTACCGTTTTCCTGGCTCAGACCAAGTTCGGAACTTGTGATTGGCCACGCCACCGAGAGAATGGCGACTCCGATCGGTTCTCCCCGTGTCCCCTCGACTGTCGGTTCTTCACTAGTGACGCCAGTTGCTCGAGATGTCGTGGAGCCCGATGATAGTGCCCACGCATCTCGCTGCACTGCACCCGCCTCGCACGCTTCGCTCGCTCGCTCTGCTTCGCTGCTTGCTTCGCCGCCTGCTGAGGACGATCAGAGAGCTCAGCACCATGCGCCGCTTTTGCCATGCTCTGCTGCCGCTTTCGCAACGCCTGGCACGATGCACGCCGGCATGCTGCCTGCTTCTGCCACCGCTCGTGCTTTGCCTTTGTTGCCTGCCTTTTCTGCGTCCGCTGCTCCTGCTGCTTCCGCACCTGCCCTTCTTCCGACCGATTCTTTGTCTTGTCCTCTGTCCCTTCGCGGGGATCCAGAGGGCGCTCGGGCCCTCTTTGGGTCCGGGCCGGACGGCCGTGGTCCACCGATTTCGGACCCGGCGTCCTTTCGTCCACCGCGCCCCGATTCTTATGGGCCGGTGGCAGGCCGCGGTGGAGCCTCGCTCCCCGACGAGCCCATGAGCGAGCACCCGGGTGCACCCCATGTGTCCGTCGCAACGATTACCGCGGCGGATCATGGTGGTGCTGCCCCCGCCACCGATAACGGCGGGAGGCTTCCCGGTCCCTGCGCTGTCAGGGCCCTGGTCGATGAAGCCATTGGGTCGGAAGCATCCGCGCGTATCGCCACCGATATTCTGGCGATCGCGCAGGGTGTGTCCAACACCCAAGCCGACCTCGATATTCTGAGGAACGGCGTCTCGGACATTGCTGAAGCACTTGAAGACAAGATCCGAGAAATGTGGGAGCTTCTACAGGCCGAGATGAGGAAGGAGCGTGAACTACACACGATCTTTCAGGACTCCGTCCGCGAAAGGCGGATTTCGGACCATGAAACTCTTGAAGAGCATTTTGCGAGGCTCAACTCGATGGTCAACGATCGATTCATTGAGTTTGATGAGCGGATCCACCGATTCAACGAAAAGCGTGCTGGATCGATATCCATGCAGCTTGCTGAGACGATCCGCCACATCAAGCATTACCCTGATGCGCTGCAGCAAATTCAGATCAATATCTCAAATGCTGAGGCGCGTATCGCTACGGTTGAGCAGAATGCTACTCACCGTATCGAGGTCATTAGAACCGAAATGAGCCGTGCTCTCTACGATCATAAGGAGAGTAACCGTGTGCTCATCGATCAGCTCACTGCTCGCATTCAGCATCTTGAGAGTTCTCATGTCCGCAGGGGTGGTTCTGACATGTCGACACCTTCGCGTCCGGAACGGACGCAGTTCTTCGACATCAGTGACCATGATGGGGATATCCCACGTCCCGCGGACTTGCCGCCAGTTCCTGGTGCTCTATTCCCTGGCGGACCGACTACAGCCATTCCGAGATCTTCTTTGTTGGGTCCGATTGATCATGGCTCTCCGCCGGGATGCAATGCTGCGCCTGCTGAAAAGGCCTCAACGGTGCACTCTCAGACGAGTGGCATCAATCTTGATGACATTCTGAGGCGCGCGCAGCAACGGGTCGCTGATGATCATCCTCCTGAAAGTCGCGGGCAAAATAATCCTGTTGAGCCCGTCCGACAAAATTATGGCCAAGCGTCTGCCTCTTTTTCAGGAAGATCTCCGATTCCGACCGTTCCGTCCACAAATGCCGCCGGAACGACATCCGGCCAAGCTCCGAGTGTCAGACCCTTCCCTGTCGATGATGATCTGGCCATTCGCAGTGGCGTCCGCTATGACCCTGAAACCCAGAGATTTGCTCCAGAGCCCAAGCGGAGCCCTACATTTCCGTGCCAGATCTCATATGATACGCGAACTGTTCCGGCAGGAAAGGGACCTTCAAGATGGTATGATGCAATGCTTGGCCGATCCAATCTCATTGGCAGCGGTTCTGGTGCACCTGTTCTCCAAAGCGAGACTGGTACCTTCACGCTAGCACCGAGCGCAAGCGTCACTGGGACACTTCGACCTGCTGCCACTGATGATGTCGATGGATGGACTATGCCTCCGATGCCCACCTTTAATGCTAGAACATCCGCCCCTGCACCCAGTGCTGCGCCATCCGGATTAGGCGGACCGCCGCCCGCGCATGGCGGTGACGGTGGTTCTTTCGGTGGTGGTGGCCCCAACGATAACGGGGGTGCATATGGTGGTGGTTTTGGTGGACATGGACACCATGGGTCCGGTTTCCGCCCTGGTGGCGGTGGTGGACCACCCAGTGGCCCGCCCAGTGGCCCGCCCGGTGGTGGTGGCCCTCCTGACGGGAATGGCCCGCCTGATGGTGGACTTGATCCGCCTAGCATCAGGCCCTCCGGCCGGCCGAGTGGGAATGATACTTTCCAGTGCGAGCGCTGCGCCGGAACTTTCCCAACCACCGTGCGGCGATCGTGCATATCTTGCCGATTCTCGTGTTGCAATGGATGTTGCCGAGATCCTTTGAGAATCTGTCTCGTGTGTCTTGAGAGACAGACTGGGAATCCGCCCGGTCCCAACGATACGGGATTCGGTGGACCCAAGGGCGATGGATCGCTGAGCGAGGCTAAGAAGGCGAAATGCAAGTCCTTCCGACTCGATCCCGAGCCGGAGCCCGCTCAGCTGCGGCGCTGGATCGTCGACATGAAGGAGCGAGTTGCAAATGCATTCGCATACGATCCCGGATACGCACTCTCGTGGGTTGAGATTCCCGATGGTACACGATATGAAGACCTTCTTGATGAGTGCAAGTACGGAATGCTTGAGAATGAGTGCAACTCTGCATTCCGCGAGTGTGTAAAATCCATTGCACTAAAGAATAAGATCCAGACCGAAACCGAGCGCATGCATACGATAAATCGGCGACTCGGCAGTAGGCAGATCTTGTGGTTGTTGTATGATTTCCTTCGACCACATGTCACTGGCGATTCGACCTTCAAGCTCGTCGATCTGATGAAGACCACGATTGATCGGTTTACTCATGGATCCGAGCAGGAGAGGCTAGAAGCCTTCTCCAATCGGTGGGATCATGTTCTCGCTGGTATCTCAGTCGATCGTCCCGAGGATCCTGTTCTCTGCGCACTCTTCTATGAGCAGGTACGTGAGTTCCGCTGTCTCGAGCTCGATATGCAGTTGTGGGACAGGGACGTGTCTGTCCGGAACTACGCGTATTTGCGGACTGTCTGCGTCAATGCGATTACAACTTGGCGCCGGCGTCGCAACCAGGAGAAGATGTACACCGCTACTCGATCCACCTCTGCGCAAAGACGGTATGCTGCACCTGCACATGGTAGCCCACGCAGATCCTTCTCAAGAAGCAAGAGGGGATCTAGATCTCCTGGACACCGAGACTCAAGAAGAGGGAGTCCCTACCGAAGGAGCTCGCCGAGGCGCTCGTCGCCCAGACGATCCTCCCCGAGGCGCGGTTCGCCGAGGCGATACTCGCCGCGCAGTCCGGGAAGGGCCGCTCCTGCTCCGACGCGCCCTGCATCACGATCTCCACGAGGGCGGGAAATCTGCTACGATTTCAAGAACGGCAGATGTACGCGAGGAAGCGGTTGTAAGTTCTCTCACAACCTCAAGGGCAGAAGCTCCTCGCCGAAAGGATTCCCGCCTCGATCCCAGTCACCGATATCAAAGGAGTCTGGCATATGCTTCTACTATGCCCGTGGATCTTGCACAAGAGGTGATAAGTGTCCGTATAAGCATGTGAAGCCTGGTGCTCCTGCTGAGAGCACTTCTGTTGTGGCTCCTGCGCCTGCTGAGCCCGTGCCGACATCAAGGCGGGTTGACAGCCCGGCGCCAACGCCCTCGGATTTTTGAGAGGGGCGTGCCGCAACCCTCAGGCAATGACAGCATCCTCCTTTGGAGACTTTGCGTTCGCTTGTGCAGCATCATTCGATATGGCATGTCCGTCAGTCAAGCGGAAGACAGTGTCGTTTGGGAACACTGAGACCCGCGTGATAGAGTCTTCTTTCCCGGAGCCGGCCTTCGGCCCCGTCAATCGCGAGAGGAATTTGAGCTATTCGTGGCCGGAAAATATCCGTGGTTTGAATAGTGCTCGCGAGAGGCGAAGAGCCCATATGAAGGCTGTGCTGTGGCGAGAGCAGGTTTTGCTCGATGACATTGATGCCAAAACGTTAGGAAATGATGCTTGTGTTCTTGAGCTCACGCTTTCTCAGCGGAGCGCTTGCGAAGTCTTTGCTGCTGCTGTCAAGTCTATTAAGAGGGTACGGAGGCTCATGCTTGACTCCGGTTGCGGTATAGACCTTATTGGTCTCGGTGATTTATCCCGTGAGGAAAGGGATTTGATCGTCCAGAATGCAAAGATCAGTCTTCGGACAGCCAACGGGAAGACCAACACCAAGGGTGTCGCGCATATGCGCATCGATGGTCTCGATGAACTGATTGAAGCTTATGTGTTGGAAAGCACGCCAAGTCTCCTTTCCCTTGGGAAACGATGTAAGGAGCTTGGTTATCGATTCATTTGGGAGCCCTTTTGCGATCCGATATTCTTTGATCCGAAAGGGAAACGCCTCAAGGTCGACGTGATCAATAATATTCCCTACCTTGCTCCAAGTGAGACAGAGGTAGTGGCCGGCCGACCTGATCTCCCTCGCGTGTATCCGGCCCTCCCAGCACCGATTATCGTCCACGAGAAGGTCGTTGCAGCTGGTGAGGAGCCTGGCAGCGAATTAGACGCTGTCGGAGAACTTGATCTCGATATGCCTAACGCCAAGAGCGTTCAGAAGAGTGCACCTGACGATAACAAGAAGGTGCCCGACAAGGGTAAGCCTCAGTCGCCGCCTGATGAACCTAGAGCGCGCGATCTGAGAGATGAGGCAAAGTCAATCCGTCATCTCATGACCCATCTCCCAAAGAACCCCTATTGCGATGCCTGCCAACGTGCAAAGATGGAAAATGTTAAATCCTTTCGTCAAGACTCACCGCGCGATAAAGGGTTTGAGAAGTTTGGCGAACACGTTACCATCGATACAATGGTGTTGCATGGGCTCGGCAATCGCGGGAATAATGGGGAGACGGATGCTGTCGTCTTTTACGATCTAGCAACCGAGTGGCTGGAGAGCGTTCCCGTTAAGGGAAGAACGAATGCCGATACGCTCCGAGCATTTCAGCAGGTCTTTGGCGATCTTCGAGATGTGAACTCGTGCTCCATGGATGTGGAGAGGAGGTATGCACCTTCTGCGATTCGGGAAATCTACTGTGATAAAGCCCGTGAGTTCATATCGACCTGCAAGAAAGTCGGCATCTCTGTGAAGCATTCCACGCCGGGAATGCCTCGAACTAATGCCATTGCCGAGAGCAAGGTGAAGCTTGTCCTTCATGGCGCACGTGTGGCGCTACGACAAGCGGGATTGAGCGCCAAATTCTGGCCTTATGCATGCAAGCACTTCTGCCATGCTCGCAACATCGAGTTGCGTGAGGGTCAGAGTGCCTATGCGATGCGATTTAATGGTGTTGAGTTTGACGGTCAGATTCTGCCGTTTGGTTGCCTTGTTGACTTCTATCCTACGCCGGCACGAAAACAGACCCGGCGGAGTCAGAGAGATGAAGTCGTCCTCGGCGATGGTGAGGAGTACGCCGTACCTGCGCCTGGGGCCGACGGACTGATTGATGTCGAAATTGGTTTCGATGACGATGGTTATTTAGAGTGGATTGATGACGGAGACAATGATCAATCTAGCACTCTTCAGGGCGCCGAAGTTGATCAACGCTTGTCGTCTTACCAACGCCCCAGTAAGTTCTCCCCTACGAGTAAGCCTGGTATTTTTCTGGGTTATCATTTTGAGAACGGGGGCAAGTGGGACGGTGACTACATTGTCGCCGATTTGGAAGATTTCAAACGCGATGCGTTGCGCGCGAGCGTCCACCAGGTCAAGAAGATATATTGCTCACCCAAGGAGCGATGGACGTTCCCGATGCTCGCTGTGTACGACAAGCAGACTCGATCAATGTGCATCAACGATCCTGCGATGCAGTCTTGTGCGGCTCAATCTAGTGAGCGCCTTGACGCCTCTGATATGCTCGAACTCGAAGATATCGATGAAATATTTGCCCTCGACGAGCCGACCCGAATGACCGAAGAAGATGTTCGGCGGGCTCGTGAGGCCGAGTTGCGAGCCGAATCTTCTCATGGAGGAGGTGTCGACTACTGGGAATATGATCCATCGAGTCATAAGTGGACTTATCACGTAGTCGTCCCGAGAAAGGCGATGATTCATCCCAGTAAGACTCCCGGATCTCTTGGCGAGTCGCCTGATCCGTGGAAGCTGAGCACAGTGCGTATTTCGCATGTTCAGTATAAGGATAAAAGTCCGGTTACGATCTATGAAACCGGCTATGCCTTCGGCAAAACGAGACTGATGCAACTCTGGACAGGCACTGTCGAATTCTATGATGATGGCTTTGCCCCATCCAAGAAGAAGTTACCTCCTTACCATGGGTCAGAGATCCTGGAGGGCGAGGGGGGTTTGCCTTACCGTCAGAGTGTGCCACGCTCCGAGCGTGTCTACAGAGGGTCTCGAAAACCGAACTCTATCGACTCCTCATCCTGGCGCAGCATGAATCGCGCCGAACGGGAGGGATATGTCGAGGCTGAGCGCCGAGAAGCTGAGTCTCACGCCATGTCCCGAGAGGATTCTCGCGATGCCGCTCCTATCGACATCGCTTTCGATTCCGAATATGAGTCGGGTGCTGAACGGCATGATAAGGATTAAATCACGATGTCGCAGCTGGCACGGTCACCCGATTTCATGTGATCGAGCGCCGAGCGCGCTTTAATCCCACCTCAGTGAAGGACTGTCCTGTCGATCCTGTGACCTTGACAGATGTCAGGATGACTATGGCCATGACCGATGGCACGGAATTTACGTTGCAGGATTCATGGAGATCATCCGATGTGCGATCTCTGCCATGTCGATGGACAGGAAAGACAGTTTTCGTTATCGGTTCTTCTGCCAAAACACAGATCAAGGTTCGAACCAGTCTGCCGAATAACGACGGAACAGAGCGCCGAGTGCAAACAGCGAACGGCTATTATGGCCACGCCTTACGTGCGAAGGGACGTGTTGTAGTCCCTGCTAAATCTCGCGCCTGTGTTGTTACTGACCTTGAATTCGATCCCCCAAGCGGCATGTCGGCCCGCCTTCAGCCGCTTCGCGGTAGTGGCCTCGATATTTGTCCGGCCATGTATACGTACAACGAAGGGGCTACCCAATCCGGGGTCGACGTCCTTAATCCTACCGACACCGATCTTATTGTCGAACCAGGACAGGATGTGGCAGTGGTTCAGTTTTATACTTCCGTGCTAGCCGCAGTTGACCTTGATTTCACAGATGAGGATACCGGGGATGGTACTTCTGCACCGGTAGAGCCCTCCAACGACTGTCTGGATACCGATGCAGCACCTGCGATGTCTATTCGTTCCGATCCTCATTCGCATCGCTCTCCAGACTCTTCGGTGTTCTTTTACAGCGCGTGTGTCGCACGGCCTGTTGATCGAAAAGAACGTGCCGCTAATCCCAAGGCCAAGGCCGCCCTTGATAAGGAGTGGAACAAACTTATCAATCAGGGCTGCTGGGATTACGCCTCCGTGCGTGAATGGCGCGATGTATCTAACGAGGCCATGGCGAAAGGAGAGACGGCCCATGTTGGTCGTATCTTCGATATATGCGTGGAAAAGAACTCCGAGCTTCCAGAATCCGATCCAAATCGAAAATTTAAGGGTCGTGTCGTGTTTGAGGGCTGTCATGTCAAAGATGAAGGCAACAATTGGGCGATTTTCTCCGAGATAACTTCATGCCCCGCGACCATGGAGGCAGGGAAGGCCGCTGATGCTTTCGGTCTCTTGCCCGGTCACGACCTGGAGCGCCCTTTGATACACAAATTTCCGCTCGAAACGCACGCGGGCGCATAACACCGCATACGGGCGCATAATGCCGCATATGGGCACAACACAACCCGCAAAACGAGCGCATAAACCCGCCAATCGAGCGCATATTCCCGCAAACGAGCGCAAACTGATCTGGCACAAATTCGAGCGGAAATAAGTGTATCAAAGGAGGGTCTAGGGAAATACAAGTTGCTGACGGCGAGTCCGCCTACACTCAAGCTAAGCTTGGTGGCCCCGCCACATGGGTGCGACTGCCCAAAGATCGATGGCTGCCCGAATGGCATGGGAAGTATCATGACCCGGTTGTGCGTCTTGTATTGGCCCTTTACGGGCACCCGGATGCCGGTGGGTTCTGGGAACAGCATTGCGAAAAGGCTCTCCGCTCTGTTGGCTTCGAGCAATGCCCTGACTGGAAGAGCGTGTTTCGCCATCCCAAGCTTAACCTTATGCTTGTGGTCTACGTCGATGATTTTAAGCTCAGTGGACCAAAGGCCAATCTGGCCACAGGGTGGGAGCTCATGGCATCAAAGATTAAGTTGGAGCCGCCCTCGAGCATCAAACGTTATTTGGGTTGTGAGCATGTTACTTTCTCTCATGTTGTTCCTAATTCTTTTGATCCGCGCTCCTATTGGACGCGTTTCGAGGAACCCAAGAAGGCATTTCCCGAGCTCACTTTTGGCGATCGTGACACTACTGTCGCTCATGGCTCTGTCGGTCCTCGCGAAATCCGAATGATCAAGTACGATATGCGATCTTTCATGGAGCAATGTGTCTCTCGCTATGTCGAGCTCTGTGGTCCGAAATACAAAGCCACCTTGCGGTCGGCTGACACGCCGTTTCTCGATGAGTCACGACCGGAGTTCGATACTAATCCGGATCGTCCCGAGGTGAACCGTTTGTTGGGCCATCCCACCGATACGCCTATACCTCCTGGTAAGGGCGTTCTCGGTGACTGCGCTGCCGCTGTCCTGATGAAAATCTTGTATGGTGCTCGCATGGGGCGATACGATCTCATCCGTCCTGTGCAGGCACTTGCTAGTCTCATCACCAAGTGGGATGGTTTGTGTGACAAGAAGCTCCATCGTTTGGTGTGTTATATCAACTCCACCCTCGATCTCAATTTATATGGTTGGATTGGTGATGCGCCCGAGATGTTAGAGCTTGTGCTCTATTGCGATGCTGATCTTGCGGGCGACCGCACTGATTCCAAGAGCACGTCTGGTGTCTTCGTGTGTCTTCTTGGCCCGCGTAGCTTTATGCCTCTTAATGCGCTGTCCAAGAAGCAGACTTCTGTGTCAAAGTCTACTCCCGAAGCCGAAATTGTCTCCCTTGATCACGCCGTCTATAAACTGGGATTGCCCGCTCTCTCCATGTGGGAGTATATGTTGGGTCGTCGCTTCCGTTTGCGTGTCATGGAAGACAATGAAGCTGCCATCCGAGTCATTATCACTGGTCACAATCCTAATATGCGTCATATGTCCCGTACCCAGCGTATCGATATTTCTGCGTTGAATGAACGCTACCACGCTGGTGACTTTCTATTTGTGACGTGTCCCTCTCAGTTTGAGGCTGGTGATATCCTGACCAAGGCCTGCACTGATGCCAAAGTGTGGGGTCGCAACCTTATGTCTATTGGTCATTTTCGCAAAGGTACTCTTATTTCCTCTGGTATGCTGTCTGCCGCTCCCGCTCTCTCTGCTCTCCCCTCTGTCTGTCCAACCAGGGGGGTACATCTTGAAACTGGTCACAGTCCCTTCAACGATTTCATCCTCGAAATGTCTCGTCAGGGGGGTATTTCAATTGATGATGCTCACCAATTCGGAGCAGCCATAAAATGTATTCATATCGGAGGCGAAGGCATAAACCGATTCCCTCATGCTCGAAGTATCAACCTCAGTCTCGATGATAATGCAAAGGGGATTGCTAGTTCGAACATCAGGGTTCCGCCTACGCCTGCGGTATGTATTGTTACTGTTCCGATTGCTGGCACCGCTAACAAAAGAGAAGCCGATTTCAAGAGCAGGGGTTGGAAAGAAATGAGGGGCGACCTCAAAGAAAAAGGATGGGAAGCCAAGAAATTACTCGGGTACGCTTCCGCTGCCCGGTCATCTGGAATCCCTGTATTCCTTGTGCTACCGAAGGGAAACCCATTGTGGGGTAGGGAGTACATAAGACGATGGTCTGAATCGCACGAGCTTTGCCCAGTTAAGCTGTGTTCGTGCTCCTCTGGTCGATGTTCTCAGCATGCGTGGATGTGCGAGATTTTCATGCCCGCCCGGTTTGGGCCCATCTTCATGTCACGATTTGCATGCAATCACAAGAAGGCCAAAAGGGTCGACCCGAAAGAGCTTCGATTTGCATTGTGGGCTGTGCTAGAACATTTCATCAATTCTGCGGTTTTTGGCTCACAACAATCCGCGTTGCCGATTGCTTAAACAAAGACGCCAAGGCCATGCACATACTTACACACTCACACTTGACTATAGCTTGCTAGGGAGCTCTAAGGGCAACGATCATGGATCACCTTCATCAACCGACCATCACAGACCACCTCTACTACGACTCAGTCCATAGCCCACTTGCGCTCCCTGCTAGGACAGGTTGTAGCTGCCACGGGCTGCGAATTTCTCCGCGCTGCCGCCGCTGCTGGACGATGGGGGGAAAGAACAAGCAGCCACCGAAGAAGGCTGCCGCCAAGACACCGGCTGCCCGATCACCTCAGCCGAAATCTCCCTCGCCATGCGGGGAAGGCCTTCCGAGCGGCCCGATTGCGCCAACTACGGAAAGGCCTCCTGCTCCGCCGATCCCTACGGAGCAGGACGCCAACATGGGCGCCGATGAAGCCCCAGTCCCGATTCAGACCCCGAGAGATGAGTCTACTGGGGGTGGGAAGCGCTCCGAGGACGTTCCGATAGGATTGAGGATGAAAGCAATGATGCTGAAGATCGGGGTCCAAGAGATCCCACAGGCCTCAATCTGGCAGCGCCTCGAACAGCTGGCATGCAACTCTGGTTTCGACCTAAAGCTGCATCAGCTAGTTGACTCCTTCCTCCTCTCTAATCATCCGCTTGCGGATAAGCAGAGGAAGCAGTATCCCCGAGAGTTTATGGACTTCGTCGATCGATACAGGGTGATGTGCGCTGTTGCATTTTCCCGAGTGGCAACGTTGTCCGGTGACGCCGCAGGGGTCCGCGAGAAAATGGACCTTACGATGGCATTGGCTCGCCACTGTATGCACTTCCAAGCGCAAACCTTTAAGGGGTCTCGAGAGACACTGAGCAACGATACGCTCCGTCTCATGGGAACCTGTTACATTCCGTCGCCTCTTGCGAGTTGGAATCGAAATCTCATGGGATACAGCAGTTCGTCTGCGGAACAGTGATGGTTGAGGACCGATACGAGTATCAAGCACAACGACCTCACCAAGCTGTCGCCCATTGAGTTGTCAAGGGATGTGGTCAACCCGGCTGAAGCCGCGAGGTTCTTCAAGGGATTTCTGCAGCTCAGGCCGACACTTTCTTTCATCCCTGGGGCGTTTCTGGCAATCAAGGCCCTTAACCGATTTCCCACGCTGAATTCTCTGAAAGAGCAAGCGAGTCACCTCGAGAATGATCGCAAGGAACACGGCTACGATCTACCTGCCGTGGATGCGAACGGGATTGGTGAAGTGGCCGCCTTTCGCAACGAAGACGACGATGAGAATAACCCGCTGATGCGCGGGTGGGCCTCGTTCATGAACACGATGGCTGAGGCCTACCCCGGGCGATGCGTCAGCATCGATGATACGCTCAATTGGGGAGCCAGCACCCAAATGACCTACGAGGACGGTGCGTCACAGATCACCATCCGCCCGACTGACGGGTGGGTGTATGTCCCAGCGATGAATTCGGACATATACGATCCTCAGGAGACGTACCTCCACGGAACGAATCTCCGATACCTCTGGTCGATTCTTGCTCACGGAGGCTTGTTCGGAGAGGATTACGTGACGGATGATCATGGAAGTCACGAACCCTGCGTCTGGGTGACTGGACACGCCCCCGAGGCTGCCGGTAGCTATGCATCTGGCACGTACCTCGGCGGAGGCTACTGGTTCCAGGTGATGATCTGCGTCTCCCGAACTATGGTGAACAGCCACAGTCGCACGACAAAGAAGCTGGGGGGATCCCAGAAACAGATCCGCGTAGGAACTCGATTTCTCGAGCTGTGCGGAATCGCGTTCAGGCCCTTCCGCCTCTTGGATGACCGCGAGCAAGGGGTTTCTACTTCCCCAAACTACGTCATCCACGGACACCGATTCCTCAGTGCCGATGGGACGAAAGCCGTGGCCTGGCACCCGTGGATGGAGGCGAGCCCGATCGATCCTCGCATTCTGAAGCTGCTGGGAGACAGTGTCGCGCGCGACAATGTTGAGTTTGCCGACCTAACGATTCAGGGGGGCAACACTACCCAACAGGCTGCATCTACCGAGACGGAGCAGCCTGTGGCGACCGCGGCCGATGATCATGCTGCGGCGAGTGGTGGTGAGGCAACGGAGCGAATCACCGTCAACCCGGTAGTGCTTCGACGCAATCACTGGATGCCCGACTCGTACGGGACGAGTGAGCAAGCCACTGTCGGTGGAAGGTATGCATTGCTATCCGAGCTCCAGTCCTCTAGCTACCGAATCGAGCTGGCTCCTTTCTTTCAGTCGCGTGCACCCATGCTGGGTGAGGAAGGCAGCCAAGGCTTGCCCAAGCCTACAAAGCTCGAGACAATAGCCGGAGGACCCTCCAAAGAGTGGGAGGCATGGTGCAGGCACTACCGAAAAGCATACGGTGCTCTGCTCGGCAACTTCGGCAAGAATATCAAGGGTATCGTATACGATGAAGAAAATACGACGGATATCATTGGCGCGCTTATTTGGAGCCCAGCCGATGCCCTTGTGGCTGTCTCGATTCACGGGATCCGAACGGTCACGACCATGGCATCCACGATTGCATTTGGAGGTGCTCCGCCAACGATCAAGCCGGCAGTACCCAGCAAGCCGCAGAGATTCGTTGTCATGCACGATGGCCTGCTAACCTTCAGATCTGCCAAATCCTGGCACGCTGGTGAGATGAACACCCATCTGAAGAACGCGCTGGCAAGCTTTGGATTCCCTGAGTCCGAAGTTCGGGTACAGGCGTTTGATGAGGGCGAAAAGCTCAAGGAGATGGTAGACACTCTCGAGCTGATGCAGAGTGACCCATCTGTCCCGCCATCGAACGTTCACATCCTCATCCTCTGGAAAGGAGACGAGTTGTGGAAGATGGACCAAGGCTGGAATAAGCTGACTGGTGACATCGATATGGCACGATCACAATACGCCAAAGTGACCGCCCGGGACGCCCTTGAGAAGTATAACACGATCTACGGATCGGTGTCCCTTTGCGGACCAGTGTCACCGAGCATGGGTTTCCTTCCGACTCTTCCTGGCCCTCTCTTCGAGAAATACAGAGAGGAGATGAGGTCGATCTGGGACGAAATCAGGAGGTCCAACTTCCTTTCCCTGTCGTTTGACGCTATCCTGGAAGGACTACCGTACCTGAAAGGATATCACATCATGCATGAGTCCAAAACGATCGGGGTCCTATGTACCCGTATCTGCTCGATGTTTACACTGGCGGCTCTCGCACGATTTCCGTCTTACGCTACACGACGGGAGTATCAGATTGCCCACGATAAGCTGTGGGCGCGCACTCCAGTTCCGGAAGAAAGGTCGACTGGCACGGTGAAGGCCATTGTGCACTCCACAGTGCAGGACCTTATCGAAGGGGCAGATCGCGGCGCTGATCATCGAGCCGCAAAGACCGTTGACATGAGTCAGCTTGGCTTCGATGACGAAGATGAAGAGGAGATGGCTGACGATGCAGGTCCGGCTGCTCCTGAGAATCCGATTAAACAGGAACAGACGTCTTTGGCTGATCTGCCGGGTATTCGTCATCCGGATCCGATTGAGCTGCCCGCTACTCCCGTGCATGGCCAGGCAATGCCGGTATCGCCCGGCCTTGCTCCGGCTGCTGCGAACGATGAAGAGTCTAGCGATAGCTCCGATGGCGACGGACAGCAAGGGGATGGCGATGCAGCGATGCCTGCGGTCAAGAAAGAGGAATCCGATGAGGAGTTTAATGAGCTTCTCGAAGGAATGACTGAAGCATTCGAGAACTTGCCTACTCCCCGGGATGCAGAGCGAACAGTCGCCGCCAATCGGGATGCTGCACGACCACCCGCCGTGCCGGCGATCCCGCTATCTGCGATGAAGAAGCCGAAGCCGTTCAGTGGTGTGGAAGCCGCGGGACCTACTGCCGAGGGTCGCCAAGGCTATGCGCACTTCGAGAGCCAAGTCAGTGAAGCTGAGGCTCGACGTGAACAGGCTGCTAAAATGAAGGCGCATATCGCGGAAGTGGCGAAGGGCGCCACGGGAGTTGAGAATGCCGAACACCTTCGATCCATTGCCGATGGGCTAGCCAGGGTCATGGACCCGAACATAAACGATGACAATGTGTTCCAGGGTGCCATGTATCCTCCGGGTGACTATGCGCTTGACGCTGTCACGAACCGGCTGGCCCAGGGCCGACGCCGAGTTGAGTCGAACAGCAATCTCATCAGGGAGATGGCCAGCGACCGATTTACGCCTGTGCTCATCAACCGAGATACTGGTGAGACTGTGTCCGCCATTGATGCACGGTGGACCCCGGAGTATGGAAACAGGGGGGAGCTTGAGGCCAAGGTTGGTGCGATTATCTCCAACCTGGATGCAGTTGTCGCAAGCATGTCGACCCTTCCTGTGTTCCATCCGCACATTCCCTCAACATATGGTATGGCCCGATCGCTTCTCAACACATACCAGTCATTGCAGATTGCCATCCGACACCGCGGCATGGGTGCGATGTCCTTTGAACAGATGGTGTTCAAGCCAGAGGACCTTGAGGTTCCGACTCCCGATGACTGGCCGGACCTTATTGCGCCTACCCCTGGAAAAGTCATTCAATCCATGCGGGTGGCCCTGGTGAACAACACGGCGGCAAGGTTGACGAGAGAGGACCTCAAGCTGCCACCGGGCTTCGCCATGCAACGACGAGTGACTGAGTTCCGTAAGCCGGAGGAAGATCCAGTGCAGAGCCTGATGGGGCTCACCGATGACTTGAGCTACGGCACTACTGGTCGATCTGGGGATGACAGATTGTCCCAGTTCCAGCGTAGTATGGCAGTACAGCTGCGGAACACTGCTGGATTCCTTGCGAGTGAGTTCCAGAAGCATGCCCGATCTATTGCCGCTTCTTCCTCGCGTCGCAGTGATGCTTCAGGTGCCCTGAGTAGCCAGGGTGATGGCGCGGCGGACAACGATCTTCCGTCCACTGAACAGGTTAGTGTTGCATCTGAGCGCGCGATTGCGCCGCCTCCGCCAAACGTGGCTCCTCCTCCTCCGCCTACTGCGGCAGCACCTCCGAGGGCGTCCGAAGAGAGTGCAAAGGAGGATGACGATGATACCAAAATGGATGATGACACGGCCGGTCAGAAACCCGAGCAGAAACCCGAGGAGGACGCAGATATGGGTAGCGGGAAGGAGCTGCAAGACGAGGTCCCCGGCAAGGCCCCGCCGCCAGCTGCCCGAACCGCTGAGAGCCCTCCGGAACACGGCCTGCGTTCCAGTCCTCCGAATGACATGGTTGCTCAGGGAGCCGCGCTCTCCGGTGCTCGAGGGCCGGATATCGACATTGACCCGGCCAGCACCACAGCCGATCAAGCGGCAAATGATCCGAGAAATTTCCGGATCGAGGGCCCTGGTATCAAGGCGACAACGATTCATCGCCCTGACCAGATGCCCGAGAGGGGTGTCGACTCTATTGCACCGATTGTGCAGTATGAAATGACGTCCGTCCCGATTGCGCTGACTGACTTCGTCGTCCCGGGACTCGACATGGGCATCGATGATTCCGTCCATGGTCGGCTGGTCTCCGCGACCTGTCTCCCACCGACTGACGAACAGCGCAAATATTCGAGGCGCCGATTCGCTATGCTGTCCTCGAATCAGACGGTGTACTTGAACGTCGCACTTCACAAGAAACCGGTGAAAGGAGATCACGATTCTTTCCTCCGACCGGAGTCTTACGAGGATTGCCGCGAGATCCATGACGCTGTCCGAGCATACAATGCTAAGGAGGCAAAGTTCCGATCCGTCGGCGGAACATCCGTGTCATGCAGCCGATTGTTGATCGATGACGCACAAAACATCCCTGCTGCCAGGATTCCGGACGCCGGAATGATCAACTTGGTGCGGAAACTGCTGTTCCGAGTGCTGACGCAAACGAAGGAGTATCCTTCCGCTACTGCCGAGAGAACGCAGAATCGCCCCCAGGATCAAGAAAGGGGCATTCCCTTGTATTCGCGCTTCGACCAGAGTGGCATTATCGCTTTCGATGTCATTCCGATGTACATGGAGCGTGAGAGGGAATACATGAAGGCCAACGCCGGAGAGAACGATGGCCGAATCCTTCTCCAGACAAATATTCTGGATGAGCGAGGCGAACCGACCGAGATCACTACCCGATGCATTATGGAGATCGCTCGGACGGACAACAACCGAATGTTTGAGTTCTTCTACTCGACGATCGACAACGATGGAAGTCCTCAATTTGTCGGCATTCGAGCCACCTACGGTTTCGGCCCTGATAACTTCAACCGATTCCGACTGCTGACCAAGTGCCAGCACGGGCCATTTATCCAGCTCGCTCAGGATCATTACGTCGCTGGCGAGAGGAAAAGAAATGTGGCCCGATACCATCCTCAGTATGGATGGGGATGCGCAACGATTCGCGAATTCTTCGGGTACATGAGCGATTGCAAGCTCAATCCTCCGAAAGGACGGCTGTTCCTCACTCTGCTCCCGTATGCTCCCGGATCTGGGAACAACAATGAGTGGGAAGAGGTGTACATGAACGTCCGAATGAACCCGGGGCGTGAGACGCTTTCGAACACCGCGTCATCACAATCCATGCTCCCTGAAGGGATGGGATCCAACCGCATGATCGTGTTTGCGATTGATTTGCACATGATTGCGGCGGGAATCAATCCGATTGCATTCCACCCGAGGGGATATTATGCGATCAAAGACAGTATCCCTCTCGCCTGTATGCCCATTGCATACTTCATGGACACGGGATCCCTCGTGTTCAACACGGCCTTCAAATATGTTGGAGGCCCAAAGTTCGGCACTGGCCCCAAGAGAGGAGACCACAAACGAGAAACGTGGCCGCTTGCTAGTTTCGACTGCCCCATGTGCGGAGCATCATTCCCGGTGGGTCTCCACATGTGTCACTCTTGCACCAAGCCGATTCATTATCCTGATGGGATGTTCTACGCCGATCCTGTAAACCCATTTCAGGTCGAGTACTATGGAAGTCATGCCGAATGGCTCAACGAGCTTACTGAGCGAAACGAGCTTAAAGAATTCCGACTTCGCGAGTACCCTGCAATCAAGCAGCTGAGGAATTTCCCGGTATCTAGGTCAATCGCTGAGGACCACAGGCAAACCGCGTTCTTCGGGGTGCCACCGATCAAATGCACTGCAGCTGATACATCGCCGAAAGAAGTGGAATTGTTCAAGAAGAGCGTGCGCGGAACGATTCAAGGCGCCATTCGATTGGACATCTCCATTGAGAGGCTTGTTGCCGGTATCACTGGCAAGGAAGCTCGGAGCGGTGTGGAAGACTTCCTCAACTCGCAGTCGATCGCCTGTGCAACCACGATAGTCAAGCACTTCGGCGCGGTCTTCGCCACATGCCGCGAGAAGCCGCTGTGCTACTATGCACGATGGTCGATCCACTGTCAGCGCGCATACCGAGTCTGCCTGTCGCGTGGCTATCTCTCCCCCTTTTACACAGGAGGAACAATCGATTATACCGTCGACTCAGACATGATCGAGAAAATTCGGCTTGCGCATCTGCCATTGCAGAACGCCAATCTGGCGATGAGAAGGCAAATTCGACTTTCCACCGAGTTTGGAACGTTGGATGAGTTCCGTGCCACTATCACGGACACGCAAAAGTATCAGCGATACATGCGTGTCGATAGTGAAAGCCTTTCCGCGCTCCTTGCCAAGGTTACCCTTACAACGTGCTACGTCATTCCGATGAAAGGTGAACCTGGCTACATCTCTGACGATGAAGCTGAGGAGATCGAAGGAACTGCGGCGGCAATTGAAAAGCCCAAAGGGAAAGGAAAAGGGGAAGAAGAAGAACCCGATGTCCAAGCCATCAATTGGCGTGATTTGGACCCTTTGGGGCGGAAGTTCATCCCGCACCATACCGATTCCCGATTCACGATTTTTGCTGATGGGAATACGGCACTCCTTGATGCCCCCGAAACGCCTGACGAGAAGCGTAAGGAATTCAAGGAGTTCATTCGCGATCACTCTGTCAAGATTAAGGAATGTTTCGATGATGATCGCGCGACTGAGAAGACGTTCTTCAATCTTGTTGAAGGCGTAAAGGATCAGCTCCCCGATACTAAGAGAACTGACCCTGTTCTTATGAAAAAGAACGAAGATGTTTTCGAGGCTCTACCCGATGAACTAGAAGAGCCTCAAGATCTGTTCGACGTCGCAGCTCAGCTGGCACGACGGCGTGCTGATGCGCCTCAGCGCAGAGTGCAGGTCACTGAGCAACGGCACGCGTCGATCCCCGAAGCTCATGCCGTCCCCGTTCCTCCGGATGACGAGGACGAGGATGATACTGAGCTCGAACGGGCGATCCGACCCGGCCCGAAGTCACAGCGCACTGGGCGAGAGCACCTCGGAGGTGTCGCTCCTGAGACGAACCCGCCTCCGCCTCGCGAGATGCCGCCTCCGTCTAATCCACCGAGTCGGAAGACGTCGAGGCAATCGGGCTACAATGTTCCCCACGCCGAAGGGGAGACACTGATGGTCTCAGGAAGGGCACCCTACTCCGATCAAAAGGGTCTACCCTTGGTACTGCGAATGAAGACCCGGGTTCCGGAGCCTGATTTGGACAACCCGACGATTGAAGATATCATTCGCATGTATCACGCACCGAACACGCTGCCTGTTGTCAGGAAGAAAGTCGCCAATGTCATCATTTCGATGAATGCAAATCCCGATGACCCTATCAATATGAAGGCGGCTGGCGTAGTTCCTCCCTCTGCCGAGGAAACAGGAGCGGGAAGAGCTGCCTCGCCTGGAGGCACTTCCGCTACTACGCAGGAACGGATTAACCCTAAGTTCCCTGCACCAAATACTCGCACCGCTTCGAACCCACCTTCGAAATCAGCCCGCGACGAGAAATGGGCTCCTTCGATTGTGCGGCCAACTCCTGGTCGGGTGATTACTTGGGGAGCCCCTGCATTTGGTTGGATTTATAAGCACTTAGCTGGACTTAGACAGCTAAGTGGGGCTAAGTCAGACTAAGTAGAACTAAGTTTTTTTAGTCGTAAAATGGAGTTTTCGGTTTCGAATCGCAAATGTCAGTATTTTTAACTTGTAACCTTGTCAACACCAACGAAACCAAGGTTCATATCTTCTTGTGTGCTGATGCCTAAGGTCTAAAGTTGCAGGCATGGCTTAGTACATCATCTTCCCCTCAAAACACAAGGTTAACTTGCGTAGTAAAGCCGACACCAGACAACACGATGCGATCCTTTTTTTCAATGTAGCAGCGTGACTTTGTCGCCAGTCGAACTGGGCAACATCCAAGACGCCATGGTTCCTTGCAACAGTTGCTCGGGCGCGAGCAGGACGCATTGCTTGCTTGGACGCCACACCGTAAAGGTATGTTCTCGGAAGGGCAGTCTGTCGTTTTCTCGTTTCAGCTCACATCCCAAAGCACTGGGGGGGTCGTCGTGTCGCTGCACAAAGCATTCAACGTTCACGGCCTTAGCCGCGGACAGGATGTAGGTTCCCGCATGCAGGATGCCGCCTTCCATCAGCAAGCTTTCGGAAGCAAGGAAGTTGTCAGTCCCCAGGATTCGCCCGACATGGGGTCGCCGAACCATAGGCATATTCAGCTTGGGTCGCTTGCTATAGGTGTCAGAAGAGTCTTTCTGCTCATCCTCGTTGAGTAGGAGCAGTACTCCTTTTTCCATTTTAGCTGGCACCGGAAACCTTGGGGCTGCTTGCTTGAAGTTTTTGTTCTTTCTTTCTGTAGACCAGCAGTCGACTGCCAGGCCCATGATAGCAACCTGCTGCGGAATATGCAAGCTGTAATGGTGTTTCGGCTTGACATACTTTGATGTGTACGTTGCTTTAAACTGAGCCAAATGCTGGCACTGTAGGCTCTGAAGCCCGCTTGTTTCTTGAAGGCTTCTGCCTGGAGTCTTTAAGCTGAAAACTTTGCAGCACACCAGACAAAGCAGTCGGAGGCTCTTGACTTCTTGGGCCAAGCTTTTGCAGTCTCCAAGCACGGTTTCTGCGAAGTATGTGAGCAAAGGCAAAGCTAAGGCGCACTGGGTAGCACCACCTTTGTAGTCTGCACCAAAGACCAGGATTCTCTCATCCAGCACCTCTTTTGCGGATCCTTTTGTCCCACATTTCCATGCCAGGGCAGCAAGGCTTTGCAGCATGGTTTTCTGGAGTCCCTGGGCAGCGGCTCTTTCCAGGAAGAGGCCAATCTCCACATTCACGATTCCGTTCGACCACAAGCAATGCATGGGATCGTAAACGCTGTCAATGACATTGACCAGAGTTCCTGGACAGGAGCTGAGGCTTCTTGGTATGAGGTACCAGCCCAATAGCTTGCAGTCTTTCTCATACTCTGAGATGCTGGAAGCAGCTCGCAGATGCTGCATGATCGCATCCAACTTTTCTTGCCGCATAGGCAAGAATTTCGATATGTCCGGCTCATCTATGCAGACCAAGGACACGGCACGCCGATGCTGCTTGGACACTGCGTTTTGGCACTTAAGGCACGGACGCATGCCGCTGGCGCCCTTGCTGCCAGCCGTAGCCTTCAGCGCAGCTTCGTCTCCCAGCAGGTAGATTTTCCTTGCTCTCAGAAGAAAAGGAACACGGCAGGAGTCCTCTAAAGGCACTCCAACCACGCATTCTTCTAAGAACAAGGCCAGGGCTTGCATGTAAGAAGCCAGCCCACCACTGATTTGGTCTATGGTTTTGTGCCGCACAAAACCAACGGTAATCCAAGAGCTGCCTCGAGCAAGGCCTAGCCCTAAAGCTGTCCAGGAAAAGTGTGCCAAATATCCTTTTCGGTTCTGGTCAGGTCGTAGTACATTTCCGGGGACGGCCTCGTCTACGTACAGAATGCCATCAAGCCCTTCCACAGCTTCTTTTCGCATGTGGTGGCCCAGCACGTCGGCAAGGCCTGGTAGCTTCTGGCATCTGGCCTGAAGGGCTTTGTCCAGTCTGAGGACCGGGAGTTGCAGGATATGGTCTGTGCCAGCTTCCCGAACCGCGATGCTACTCAGCAGCGGATATGTCTCTGGGTATCGATTTGCGTCCTTGTGTGCTGGGGCTGTTTCATGCTTATCTTTCTTAATCACGCGGGCAGCCTCTTTCTGGCTTACGCCTCTAGCGCAGCTCAGAACATCTCGCACGCTTTGGTTGCTTTCATCTGCCTTTCTTTTCTTTGGCGCCATAGCGAAGGCTTCGAGCAGGGAAAACGACCTAAACTGTGACTGCGGGGTTTAAGCTCAATGTGCTCAAGGGCTTGGAACCAAAGGAGCAAACCTGGTAACCCAAACCATTAATTATGAGGACCAGTATACATGTATTGGTTCTGGGGACACAGGTTTATGTATTTTTCGGTGCTTGCTCCGGGTTGAGGCTTCAAGTTCAGATACCCGAGTTTAAAGCTTAGGTTAGTGCAGTTTGCTTGAACCATGACGTTACTGCGGTCGTCCCTGGCAGAGACGAATCCCTTCCTGAAAACAAGCAGCTGTAGAGAATCACTGCCACTGTGGATCTGTTTTCTGCGGCCGAAGGCTGTGTCTTGGCCTTGTGACTTGTCAGGCGGCTTCGGGTTCTATGCCTGCTGTCTGCACAGCTCCTGTCGTTGCGTATGGCAGCACTGCCTGCAAGTCTGCTTGTTTTAGAGAAACTTTGGCGTGGACAGCCTCAGCCAGCCCTCCTCGGGAGCTCACCTTCCTCCTCCGGGCTGCCATCGTTCTCCGACTCATAGACAGCTTCAATCTCGAAGAGAAACCAGCGAAGCTCTTATTCAACCACCAGTGTGCAGCCTGCAATGCAGATCTGTCACTTGGTGAGAGGCATGCCCACAGAGCTGCGGCTGCCTGCGGCTCGCTTGCAACTAGGAAGAGATCTCTACAGTATCGACCTTCAGCCTCCTCTGCCATCATGATTTCTGTAACTCTTGAACCAAAAACCTCCGTGCCGCCATGACAGGAAGTTGCTGCAGAGAATGCCTGGGCCAAGGTCTGCTTTCTTTTCCCCATCCCCGCTTCTGCGTTCCGGATGTCTACAACATGCAAAGCATCGAAATTAATCCTAATTGCTGCAAACATCCGATGCTTTTCAAGCAGGCTTCTTTACAGTCACGTTCGGATGTTGAGAGACCACTCCTCAGCACCCATCTTTATCAGTTCTAGAGGAGTTGAGTGCAAGAGGCTAGGCCGTCCGAGGTTTAGGAGAATGTCCTAAAGCTTCAAGTCTATATAGCTTGGTTATTATGAAAGAAAAATCAGTTAGAAGCTACCCTACTATAAAAAATGAAGAGATGTCAGGGGCTGAGTTATAGAAGTTACCTTACTATAAAAAGTGAAGATATTGAAACGGTTTAGGGCCAGTTTAGGGTTGTGTCTATAGGGTTTAGGCTTTAGGGTTTAGGGTTCACAGGCATGTTCCTATACTAAAGTGTTTTCTTATGTGTTTTTATACATTTACAGATACATCCAGGATGCTGCAGGATCTACCACGTTGCCGTGTCGCTTGACACGTTTGGGATGCAACCACATGCACGAATTATAGTGTACGGCTTCCGGCTCTACTGTCCCTTGGCTCTCCTTCGCTTGGAAGGCCCCTTGGCCTCGGCGCCTGCGCCCTTTGTGCCCTCCTCAGCTGCACGCTTAGCGGCGCTCCTGGCTTCACGCTTGCTTCTTGCAGCCTCCGACTTGCACACCTTCACCTGCTTCACAACTTCGTTCGCAGCCTTGCAGGTGGGCTTCCACTCTTCCTTGCCGAAGGGCAGGGTCTCCAGAAGCTCTGTGCAGTTTTCTTTCTTGGCTAAGGTCGCCTCACAGGCCGCCTTCCAGTCCCCAAGCTTCTTCAAGAACTCGGGCACCTGTTGCCTGGTGGCGTCGTCCAAGCTTTCTGGCGTGCCCTTGACAGTCACGGAGGTCAAGGAGCACCACGTTGCACTGAGCAGAGGCAGGGCTTGGTTTGCCAGGCTCAGCGTAAACTTGTTCTGGCGCGCGTTGTTGGGCTCTTTCTCCTTCTCCTGCTTACTCGGCTGCCCAGGCACAACGTCCCATTCCTTCGGAACCTTGTTCTTTTTCCCCTGCGCGATCGTTTTCACGCGCGTGAGCACTTCCTCTCGCACTGTGCGCTCGACTTCGAAGTTGTGCACCGAGTGTACCGACAAGCGGTACGTCGTACCTCCTAGCTTCTCGTTTTCTTCCGTGTCGCTGCAGTTGTCCAGGACGTCTTGCGTCCAGCCTTGCGAGAGGAGCACGCTGGCAGGGAGGTAGCTGCCGCCCGTTTCGGAGCGTGTCTCCGAAACACGCTGACGCGTCAGGGCCTCGGTGAAGTTGCTTTGGACTGTGGCCCAGTCCTTGCAGCCGTTCGACTGACTGAAGAAGCGCGTGCGCTCCGTTTCGTCGAGCTTTGCAAAGGACTCCCAGGCCCCTAGGTGACGCCAGAGTCGGAGACTCAAGCTTTTGCACTGTCCGCACTGCTTCTTGGACCAGCGACCGCAAAGCTCCTCCGTCTTAAACTCTTCGCCGCAGTCGTGGCACTTGCCTTTTGCTGGCAGCTGTTCCTGAGGCACTTGCACCTCCAGGTTCTCTGCCATCCTAGCTTAGTAGGACGGGGGTGGGCTCTAGCTGCTTTGTAAACAGTGTCTGCTGCGAGCCAGAAGCTGCGGAAACGAAGCGGTCAATTAACCAGGAATGCATTCCATTCTCCTGGATTTCTGATGTAAGCCTAGTGTGCTTTGACTGTCTTCAGAGACCTTCAGTAGATTCTGGACTTGCCAGTAACTAAGGCGCAGCGGTCTAGTATTGGCCCTGCAATCCCAGCTTAAGAGGCCAGTACCACCTTCACTCCACCTTCGCTCCACCTTCGCTCTAGCCCAGTCGAGAGGGAGCTTACCACCTTCACCACCTTCGCTATCCCGGCCTAGCTAAGCTAAGATTAGGTAGTCCACCTTCGCCACCTTCGCCATAAGTTTAAGGAGAAGGGGACCACCTTCACCACCTTCGCTGACAATTCGCAGGCCCGGGTACCACCTTCACCACCTTCACCTTCACTACAAGATCTGAGTCCCAGCATACCACCTTCACTCCACCTTCGCTCCACCTTCAACCTAAAGCCAACAGTTTTCCTCCACACTGCACTGCTCAGGTGGCCTCTGCGAGCAGTTTGTTCTATCCGGTCTTGCTGCTGGCACAGCTCGCACTTTGAAGGCCCATACCAAGCGCTCGCAGCTTCAAGGGGACTGTGTCCGTGCTTGCGGGTGCTGGTGCAAGATGTGGTTTTCGAACCAGCGATAGCAAGGGAAAGCATCGCTGCCTAGGAAGCACTGGGTGCTCGCCAGCAGTTCCATTGACAAAGATATGTCACTGTCCTCTGCATCCGTCGGAATGCAGAGATCCAGGTAGGGCTCCAGCTCGTCGGCTGGTGGGCCCTGCAGGCATCTGGTTGCATCCACTCCTTGCACCAAGTACTCTAAGGCTGTCACCGTGGTAGACATCCAAACCAAGTGCCGCTTGTGGCTCTCTTTCTTCTGTGCTGTCGCATAGCAGTCAAGCACGCACTGCAGTGCTGCGAGCTGCATGGTGGCATCTTGCTCGGATATGCGACAGCGTTCTAAAGGTTGCAGCATGTCATAAATAATTTTGCTTGTTTGCGTTCCCGCAGGGAGCACGAAGTTCTTAGGCGGCATGCTGTACCGCCGCAAGCTATGTAGCGCAGGCGAGGTTTCTTGAGCTTTAATAAACAAAGCGCTGCGCTTGCGGCCCTCTGTCTCATGCCTGAAACAATCCGGCTCATGGAACCTAACTGGAACATCCTGTCACAAGGACAAAATAGAAACTGTCTCACGTCATCAGAGATAAAGGTTTTCTAGGGTTGAGGGTTGGGGGTTTAGGAACTACTTAGAACTGAGCGACTGCGGTTACGGCTTCAGGATATGGTCTTGCGCTGTTACATGAAGAGAAGCACACATGTTCACACCGGGTTTAGGGTTTACGGTTTAGGGTTTATAGGGTTTAGGGTTTAGGGTCGTACGGGGTTTAAGTAAATTATAGTAAACTGATTGACAGGGGCCGTTTAGGGTTTAGGGTGTTTTCTTACTCATGAGGATTACGGCCTGGAGCCCAGGAAATCTTCTAACTTGGGGAGTGAAGAGAAGCTTTCTGCGGCACGCTCTCTTTTTTTTTACACGCGAGCCAAGGGTCCCAGTACTAGCAGCAGGGGCGTGGCAACTGCTGTGGCGGCGTCGCCTGCGCCCCTGAGGCCCTGCAGCATGCAGCGCTTGGCTGCTGTGCTGGCAGGCAAGAGCGTCATCTGTGGAGGATGGCCCTGAGAGTCGTTTCCCACATACACGTGATGAGCTTCTGCTTCGCAGCATCATCCTCTGGGTCCGGAGGATCTCTTGGATCCCTGTGCTGTGCTGGCCTCGGCGGTGACGGGCTTGGGGACTTTCTTCTCTTCTTGCCCTGGGTCTTCTCCTTTTTACCTTTTTCTGCAGGCTTCCTCGTCTTCTGGGCTCTGTCGTCGTCTTCCTGCTCGTGCTTGACGCTTGCTGCAGGCCTGCCTTTGCCTTCCTTGAAAGGATTGCCCGGAGCGCGTTTGCGCTGTGGACTGTGGCCTTGGCCTCCTGAGGCTAGGTCCTCAAGCAAGCTTTCACAGTCGCTCTCGGAGACCTCGCCTCTCTGCCATGCCGCATGGCGTTGAGCCGCCAAGTGGTCACAGTCCCGCCACGAACGGCCGCCTCTGGCAAAGAGGCGCCAAGCGAGGCACCGCTGACTGCGCCGGTGCTGGGACAAGCTCGCAGCTGTCGCAGCCACGTGCTTCCAGCAGACGTTGCAGCGGACCGTAGTTCCACGCTGCGCGCCTCGGCCTGGACGGCTGCGCCTCTCCTGGCTTGCTGCCTTCGCCTGCGCAGGGCCGCGCTCCGGCGTCTGGGGTCTCTGGCTGCCCCTGTCGGGCATGCAGAGTCTACTCTTTCGGTCCTTCTCTGCACGCCTCTCCGCCGTGCCGTGCTCCGGCTTGCGGGGCCTCCTAGCTTTCTCCGGCGTGCGGGCCCTCCTGCGGTCCCGGCTTTTCTTCCTGCTTTTGCTGCGGTCCCGGCTTTTGTCCTTGCGTTTGCGGTGGTGTCGGTCTCTGGACCTGGACTCTTTCCCCCACTGGCGCAGCAGTTGCTCCCGGAGGTGTGCCGCGTGGTCGGCTGTCTCTCCCGAGCCTTTGGGCTTTTCCTCCGGTGCTGCTGCTGGTCCTGCTGGTGCTGCAGGTTCCACCGCTTTGGCCAGCAAGGAGGGGTCGGGCACTGTTTTGTCCGACTCCCCCGCCTCGGACTCGCTGCTCTCGCTCTCCGCTTGGGCCGTAGCCGCAGGCTTACTTTTCTCTTTCTCTGCGTCCTCCGGCGGCATGGCCAGCTGCCTGCACAGGGTTCATACTCAAAAGCTGAAGGTTTAATAGGGTTTAGGTTGAGAGTTGATTTTGGGGTTTAGGGTTTAGGGTAATGTAGAAATGTCTATTGGAGGGACCCCGAACCGAAAGGCTTGCAGCGATTACAGACCGGACGCGTGAGGGAGAGAGAGTGAGACGGAGTGTGCGTGTTGCCTGGCACGTTGGTCGTTTGGTTTCGTCGTCCTTCTGCGTCTTCGCGGCGCATCGTCGTCTGCTCCGTCGTATCCTATATATATATATATATATATATATGTATAACTGGATTTTCTTATCAAATTTTCTGAATCTATATAGCTGCTGCGCAATCACTGCACACCAAGAAACTCGTCTCTCCGCACAGCGGCCGTAGCCGGCACGTGCGGAGCGCCCTCGCCTGCCGTAGCTGGGCGCGCCAGGAATCGTGCGGCGGCCGTAGCCAACTCGCACATCACCCTGCAGGCCTTATAGCCTGACAGAGAAACTTTAGGCACGGCGGCCGTAGCCTGCGCGACCTTCTCTGCATCGACCGTAGCCGGCTGCAGATCCCTGACACACAGCGGCCTTGGCCAGCACATGTGACCGGAGACTCTGATTGGAAAAAGATACCTGTACATATGTGTCCGTATACATGTCTACGTTTCGTAGTGGTTGAAGATATATGGGGTTTAAGGCTTTTTTTTATAATACGGCTTCTTAGACTGGAAGACAGCAGCAAATGTTTCCTAGCATCGACACGAAGAGTTTTGCCGCCCAAGCCCTGCCTTGCCTGCACCCAGAGCTTTAGGCCGGCCATGCGGTAGCGAGCCAAAGGACTGCGAGGCGGGAACGCATTTATTCACAAAGCAAACAAGGCGGTGCACACTGGAGCTGAGGGACATGCATGCGATTGGCTGCAAAACCTGAGGTACCCTGGCTCTTTTGTGTTGCTGTGCTCAAAGCATCTCCAACAGAAACCCTGTCGTCGCCCAATACAGCATTGCCTCTATGTGCTTTTCAAACACAGTTTCAGATAGGATCTAACCTTGAAGCCTGCAAAGCTTCAGATAATCGACATCAAATCTCGAAGCCGCGATACCGCCAACAGCAAGGAGTGCAGCCGGCTCTCCAGCGACACTTGCTGCAGCCACTACGGTACTTCTCAAGCAGCTCCCGGGGGATTCCTTGGGAAAGCCGCCAGGCACGTTCTTCCGAAGATCCTGGCCTAAACTTCTCAGTGGAGGAAGCCCCCTCGCCGGGAGCTGCAGCTGTGCCAGGCGGCACGTGAGCCTTGCTCCCCGGTGCAGGACAACCAGGCTGGCTCTTCACACTTGCTGCAGCCGGCTTCTTCTTCGGCCGTGCTGCAGCAGGACAAGCAGCCGGCCGCTTGCAAACACCCTTCTCGGGCTGACCCAGTTCCTCCCGAAGCTTCTGCAACTCCCTGGGCACGTCGCTAGACGTCTCTGCTCCGGCTTCTGCTTTCGCAGCCGGAAGCACCGACTTGTCCGCTGCAGCTGGCGCCGTGCTTGCAGAAACTGCAGTCATAGCCGGCGTTTCCCTATCTTTGTCCATCAAAGCCAGCATTTGCGGCTGCTGCCGAACTGCCGGTGCCGCAGCAGCCGGAGGCTGCGACTGCAGACTTGCGACGAGCTGAGCGGCTTGCACGGCCTGCAGAAAGCTGGAGTCTGCAGCCAGGTTGCTGCTGCTGCTTCTTTGCAAGGCAGCCTGCACGCGGACGTCGGACTTGCGAAGAGGGACCTTCAGCGAGGCAAAGTCCAGCCTCTCACGTGCGATCTTGCAAACAACAGGAACTTCCTGCTCAAAGCACAGGTGCCGAATCTGCTCTGGCAGCTTCTGGTAACTTTCAGGTAAATTCCAGAGCATCACAGGTGGATCCCCGCCCTTGCCCAAGATCTTGCGTGCGCTGGGCTTCATTTTCTGAAGCTCTTGGTAGCAGGCTAAGGGTTCCGGAAGGGTCAGCCCCAGCAACAGGTACAGGAAGGTCATGATGGCACCCCAAGTTGGCTCCGACGGTGTCCGCAGACCCAGTCTACCCAGGACGGGGTACAAGACTGCCTGAGCTTCCTCCATGGCTGTGCTTGCTTGCAGCTGCAACCATTGTCGCTCTGTCAAAAAGTCCGTGAAGCGCGTGAAGTCTTGTCCCAGCCGTTTCGGCTCAAGCTCGCTGCTTGTGCTCTCTGAAACCGACTGGGCCACTGCCGTGCGCAGACTCGGGGCCAGATCCTCACCCCAGATCTCGTCCGAGATCTCTTCTAAAACCGCGGCCGCCTGGATGCTGTTGAAGGACAATTTATGGCCAAGTCGCCGCAGAATGAAGTTCATGTGAAGTTTTATGTTTGGGATTTCTGTTGTGGTGTTTGAAACAGAGCGCACGTCCAGCTGATTGACATGTTTTGCATGGAGCACCCAGCAGTCTCATGAGAAGGGCTTTGATGTTGAAGCCTCATGGCCCAAAGGGGGGCACAGGAGAATGTAGAAAGTGTAGAGGATGCGGTCACTAAATGTGTCAAGCAATATGCCCGCTGCAGCGCTTCCGTAAGTTCTGCGGAGACACAGGACGTGTTGGCTTTAGTTGAGGCAGCAAAGACACTGCTGAAAGAACGTGCAGCCGTCGTTTTGAGTGCGGCTGCTCTGGAGCCAATTCTGTTGCAGTTCAGTTTGGACACCACACCTGTCAAAACTTGCCAGCGAGTGTCGCGGAAACATGGCGACCTCCATGTGAAGCGGGCTGCCACGACCCAGCATGATTATTTAGTGTGCCAGCTCTTCGTCACGGTGCGTGATGACACCGGCGGCTACAACCAAACCATGGTGTTCAGAGACCCAGTGCGTTTGCAGCACGGAAAGACGATGCGAGCGCTCGCATCATGCGCTGTTGACAGTCCTGGAATGCGAGTGTCTGCCGCTCAGCCAGGTCGCATCTGCGTGCGACACCAGGTACATGACAGGGGAATCACCCAAAGTTTTACGAACGCGATGTCTGGTTTCTGGTTCACGCGGGCCTGCGAAGCTTTGTCCACAACAGGGCCAGCGTCCGAAGACGTGGTTGCTTTGCATGCCCAATAGATCGGTTAAGGCAAATTCCTAACTAATAGGCAATAGTTAATTTTGAGCATCAAAATTAACTATTAGTTAGAAATGGTGAATTAACTAATAGTTAATTTTAGAGTTAATTTTAAGATAAAATTTTTAACTAAAAATTAGTTAATTCTGTGGAATTAACTATGGAAATTAACTTTTTTCAATAGCTGAAAAGTCATGAAATTGATCAGAAATAAGCATGAAAATCCAGAGCCAGGATGCATACACAGTAAGCATGGTCGTATCGTGGCCTCCCTTCCCTGGCCCTTGCCCTGCAGTGCGGGTCACAACCCCAGGCGACGGATTTGACACCGCCTTAATGCGGGCACCGCAGGCCCATGAGTCACGACACCCCTCTTCTTGCCTTCCGCCTGCAGATTAGCACCCCAGCGGGCACTTTAGCTCATCGTCCCGCTGTCATACCCCTCGAAAGGGGCGTTGGCTTCAAGGTGCCTGGGCCGCCCTGTCACCCGGCCAACGGTAACACACCGACCAAAACCCACAAACCGGGAAGTCAGTGTAGGTAGGGCTGAGAAAACTCTGACAGCTCAAAGTTTCGCAGAACAATAACCATGTCGAGAGCTCAAACATTCGCACCAGTGTGTCCATGGTGTGTATATTAGCTCAGAAAAGGTTTAGGGTTATCAAAAACTGCAAAAATAACCATGTGGAGAGAGTGCACATGAAAGCAAGCATCATCATGTCTCATATAGGAGACGTGCATCGGAAAGTAACCATGTGCAATTCCAAAGCTTGAACCCCAGACAAAACATCCTTGAATGTCCTGGCAACTCCAAAAAACTTGAACCCCAGACAGAACACCCACGAACGTCCCTGAAGCTTGGTTTGGATTTTTTTTGGTGTTCAGGTGTAGGATTGGGAAGCGGGTCGTCCCTAAAACTCAACCCCAAAAAAAAAATCCCACAGTAACCATGACAAAAGCAACAAGCTTGAACCCCACAGTGAACAGCCTTGAACACCCTGGAAGCTTTGTTGGGATTTAGGGTTGTTTGGGGTCGTCCCTAAAACTCAACCCCAAAAACCCATCCCACAGTAACCATGACAAAAGCAACAAACTTGAACCCCACAGTGAACAGCCTTGAACACCCTGGAAGCTTTGTTCGGATTTAGGGTTGTTTGGGGTCGTCCCTAAAACTCAACCCCAAAAACCCATCCCACAGTAACCATGACAAGTGCAACAAGCTTGAACCCCGCAGTGAACAGCCTTGAACACCCTTGAAGCTTTGTTCGGATTTAGGGTTGTTTTCACGTGCAGGATTGGGTTTAGGGTCGTTCTTGCTACTCCGTCTGAGAGGAAAAAGAAAAAGTAACCATGACCAAGTCTTCGAGTGGAAAGAAAGCGCTTGTGTTTTCACTCAACGGACGACAGGTGCAGCCCCATCCCTATTCGCCAGTGTTCCAACATCTTTGTGTTGGCAGCAGCAGCCTTTGTGCCACGAACGCAGTTTTGTGCCACCTTGCGAGTGATGCCCATGAAGTCCTCATTGGCGAAGCACCAAACCAGCCTGGGATTTACAGTGCCAGCCAACAGTGCACTGTGCAACACCATGTGCAGCTTCGCAGTTGTGTGGCAGAGCCAGGGGCAGTCTTCTTGCTCATGGAAGTGGTCTGCCACGAGTCCATGCAAGTGAGCCATCTGGAAGGCTGCTGCCTTGAACTGGTTCGCCGCAGCCTGGGGGAAGAAGTCCTCATCGCGGTACTCGTCCAACAAAAGCTCCATCGTGCAGTTGGTCTTGAGCATGGCGAGGATCATCCTGTGGAGCTGCAGTTGCCCGTTCATGTATTTCTCCCAGAGGTGCAACATGGGCAGAGCCAGGCCCTTGACTTCAGCTGCTCGTCCCCGAAGCTTGGGGGGCCCGCTTTTGCGGACGAACATCGTGAGTCTGTTGAAGTAGGCATAGCGATGCTTCACACCGAGAAGCCGGTAGAGCTCTTGGAGCTCACTCCAAATTGTGAGGAGATTGGCTTGGGGGGTGTCCGTCATCAAGTAAAAGCACATGTAGTAGAAGAGGCCCCCGTACACGTACATGTCCGATCCAAGATATTTGCTATGCATATAGTCCACTGCAACTGTCGCTCCAGACACTGCAGGGATGTCGAACAAAGGGCATTTGCTCCTCTCAGGAAATGCCCTCCAGCTCGCCGGGCGCCAGCAGAGCCCGACCCACGGAGCAGTCTCTCGGAAGTTTCTCCAATTCATGGCAGCTCCTGAGCCGGTTGCAGGGCACAGGGGACAACAGTTCTCATTGCTGCTCCAGCGTGGGAGAGACAAAGATTTGGCGAAGAACTCTAAGTCCCCTTGCAGGCAGACAAGGACTCCACAGAACCCATTGGCCAGCCAGTCGCCAGCCTTTCTTGCAGGCACAGAGCCCTCTGGGAACCTTTGCTGAGCTTTGGTTGGACAGATGCAAAAAAGCGCCAGAACAGTATACAGTAATCATGGCAGCAGACGAATACAAAAGAAAACTTGGGAGCAGGAAAAAGTAACCATGTAGCGAACCCTCGTAAATATTCATATGGCAACAAAACCATCTGTGTATATATACATAGATATATATATCTATCTTAATCTATATATACAAACATATTTGACTGAAGAAAAGAATACTTTATGCGGCCAGGCTCGGTCTTCCTTTCCAGTCGTGGGAAGGCCACTTGCCGTGGTAGAGGGCTGTAAAGGACCACTTGAGGATCCGAAAGAAAGTCTCCAACGTCCCATTGTCACCGGCGACAAGAAGCTGCTCGAACACAGACCAGACCAGGAACAAAGTTGCCTTGCTGCCGCCCCTGCAGAGCATACAGTGCCAGTTGAAGGTCTGCAGGAGCTTGGCCCAAACTTTGCCCAGGCCAGTGGTTGGGACGGCATCGCCGTGTAGTGCCAAAGGCAAGCAAGTTTTTCTGAAGTCATCTTTGTCAGCCAATGTCCCATCCGCCATACACGGATGCTTGTCAAAGTGTTTCCAGAAAGCCTGCAAAGCTGGAACCCCACCAGGTAGAAAGGAAGCTTGCCAGTACCCTGGATAGTGGTGGTAAAGTGCCGAAAAGACTTCGTGCGGCAGCATGAAAGCTTGAGCACTTTGTCCAGTCTTGAAGGGCAGGACCTCTTGAAACGGCCTCGGCAGCTTGCATTTGCCAGGCAGATAAGCCATCAGGTCCCTGTGGCAGTTGTTTGAGTGGGCCCCTGCAGTGCCTATTTCTGCAAGCTTCTTTAGGCGGCCCGGAACATCGCTCTCTGTCAAGCCAGCTGCCAACATGTCCTTCTTCGTCAGAGCAGCTATTCGCTGGACTTGCTGCGGCGTCAAGTCCCCCCATGCCCAAGCCTCCTCAAGGAATTGTGCCAACCCAGAATCCGCAGTAGAAGACGTCGCCGGGGTTTCCTCGCGAGCCAGCTGTTGCAACCGCTGTTTCTGTCCTCCTTTTCTTCGTTTCGGGGGTGGGACGTCGTCATCGTCCATCATCGCTCTGTCGCAAACGGCTACGGATATTCTGCACACTGTTTTTTTTTGGTTTGTACCTGAAAAAGCTTTTCTGTGGGTTTAGGGTCTACTAAGAAACAACTTTTCCTTCACCTCAATTAAGAAACAGAACAGAAACAGACCTCTGAGTCTGAGCATGAGGGTCGCGAGACTGTTGCTTCTTGACCACGGAAGAAGAAAGCAATCATGGCAGATGCACTCCAGAAAGAAACAATAATCAAGCACAGTCGTGTATACACAAGAGAACAATAAACATGGCAGGGTTTACGGTTTTTGTAAGGAGGCCATCACATATGCACAGAGCACAGTGCATAACCCCAAAATAATCAAGCACGGCTTTGGACCGCTGGAAAATAAACATGCCAAAGCGGAATAATCATGCCAAAGCACTACAGAAGCGATTGCAAGTCCATGTGATAAAAGCTATATTGAGAAAAGTAAGCATGCCAGCTGCACACACAGCAGTCTAATGGTCGCCACCGACACTTGACAGCACATCTCGCTCATTTTGGCGCCCCGGCTCTTGTCCGACTTTGTCGCAGGGAACTTCTTTCTGGCCACCCTCTTCGAGGCTTTTTTGACCTTGACTTTTTCGCAGTTGTGAAGACCTTGACTGGGTTTTCTGCTGCTGTGCAGAGTAAAAGGCGAAGTCCAAGGTCTCAGCCTCTTCCCCGGCAGAAAGGTTTCAGGGACCCCTCTCTTCTCGGACACTTTCCAAAACGCCACCAGAAAGGAGACTGGAGCCCGGCTGTGCGGTCTGTGTGCTTCTGGCGACCAAAAAGCAGACAAGTCTATGTCTGTATACATATCTTTATCAACCCTACACCCCTAAACCCAAACAGACCAGCTCTAGGTTTGAAGCGGGCCCGGCCTTTTGCTACGTGTCTACGGCAACCCAGCCAGTCGCAAGCACAGACACACACAGTGTCTAGTGGCCCGGAGCTTTTCTGTCCTGGCCGAAAGTGGTGAGAAGGCCCTTTTGTTTCTTGAAGCCTTGGAGAGAAGTTCAAGGTAGATCCTAAGAGCCCACTGGGCGCCCAGAGATGTGCCACAGGAAATCTTGACTGAAGTATTAGCATACACATGTTTCCTATCTACATAAGTACCTTTCTAAAGAGTCCTACTCTAGACTTCGGTACATCTCTGGGAGACACAGCGAACTCAGTCAGCCCTCGCTTTAACCACTGCTTTGACCTTCTCCAAGGTCTCGTTGGCTCGATCCGTGTCATCCCCCAGCTGCTGCATGAACTTTTGGACGTTCTGCTTGGAGAGCCCTCCCGGCAGTTCCTGGGAGAAAACATTGGAGGGACAACAAAAGAAAACCCTGCACTTTCAAACCTCACAAACTGTTTGTTCTTCCAACACACATGTTCAAACAAAATGTTATCCAAAGCCAACTGTCGTTCCACGTCAAGCAGTCACCGCAGACAGAGAGGCTCTTCGTCAGACTGCCAAGCACAGACTTCAGGTCCTGGACCCCGCAGACAAAGTCAAGACAAAAGTAACCAAGTTTTTGTTTGCTATGAAAATAACCATGCAGATTTAGGATCGTGACATAAAGGATGGGTTGCTTGCCTGATACCACTAGAACCAGAACAAAAACCCTGAGTGTGTCTATGTCTACACAGGCTTTAGGGATTAGAAGGGGTTAGGACTATGTGTGGATCTCCTCGGAAAGGTCGCTGTCCCCGAGAAGCTTGACCTTGGAGACGTAGCGCTGGGCGTCCCTCTGGAGCCTGTCGAGGGCCTGCTTGGCCTCGCTCAAGTTCGTCTCCACGACTTTCCACTTGACCTCCACCTCGACTGCTGGCTTGTCTTGCAGAGCCAGCTGTCGCTGCCCACTGGAGTTCCCCAAGACCACAGAGGTCTCAGGGCCGGACTCCCTGTTGGTGGCGGTCTCAAAAGACTGGGAGCCCTGCAAAGCCCAGGGCCTGCCACTGAAGAAGCTGCTAAGGGCGTCAAACTGCTCCACGTCCAAAGAGGCGCAGCCGCCACTCAGCTGCTGTGTGTCATTCGAGGTCTTGGTGCGGCCTGTCCTCACAGTCAAGGTGTGGTACAAGCCGCCTTGCTCGTACACGTCGCCACGTCTCAAGGCTGTCTTCAAGGCTTCCTCGTTGCCGTGGAAGACCTTCCACAACATGACGGAGTAAGACTCCCCCGTGCTGTAGCCCTCGGAGAACTTGGTGTCCGTGTTGGCTTTCCACGACTGAAAGTCCGGGCTGGTGGTGCACATCGTGTAGTTGCCGCTCCTGATACTCAAGCAAGAGTAGCCATGCATAGCCAACTTTGGACGATTTCAGAAGACACCCGGAACAATAATCATGCATGCTGCTGAAGACACAGAAACGTCAAAGTAGGCAAGGGTGGCAGCAGTCATCGTGGATGCAGCCAGGACACCCGGAACAATAATCATGCATGCTCCTCTTTTCAACGAAGACACACAGAAAAAAGAAAGTAAGCAAGGGTCGCAGCAGTCATCCTGGATGCAGAAAGCACACCCAAAAGAGTAATCATGCCAGAAAAAAAAAACTAGTACCCAAAAAGCAAAACATTCCAGTTCCAGGCTAGGTTCTTGTTGACTTGAAACAATCTATTGATCAATTCAGTCTTGAAGAGCCTGGGGTTGGACTGCTGGTTCGCGGACTCGTACAGCTTGCGAACGTCTTCGGGGACGTTGCCGGCCTTGAGCATGCGAGCCATTTTTCTGGCTTTCCCGACGTCGCGGGTTTCCTTTTCGTCCGCCTCGCCCTCGTCGGTCTCGCCGTCCTCCTGCTCCTCGTCCTGGCCCTCCGCTTCCAGCACACGTTTGCTCCACTGCCTGGTTACACTCGCAAGCTTCTTGCTGTTGCCCTTGTTCTTCTTGGCTTCCTCGTTCTTGCTCTCGTCGTCCTCGGCCTCCTGTTCCTCGTCCTTGCCCTTGCTGTTGGGCTTGCTCTTGGGCTGTGCTTTTCCCTTCGGCTTGCCCTTGGGCTCTGCTTTTGCCTTGGCCTTGGCCTTTCCTTTTGGTTTGGCCTTGGCCTTCCCCTTCGCCGCGGCCTTAGCCTTGGCCTTCCCCTTGGCCTTTGGCTTCGTAGGGTTCTCCTTGGACTTCTTCTCGGCGGCCTCCTCTGCCGAAGCCTCCTTCTGCTCAGGAGTCTCCACTGCAGGCTCAGTCTTCTCAGAAGAAGTCGTCGGTTTGCCCATGGCGAAAGAGCAGACAGAGGGCAAGGAGTGGGGCAGGACTTGTCCACCTCGCTGGTGGTGACACGTCTCGAGGGCCCTTCAAAAGAGCAAAGCTCTGCAGATGGACAGTTCAATGTCGCTTCAGCAGCAGACAGACACAGAGTAATCGTGTCGAACAACACCGAAAACACCGTGAAGTCTGACAGTAACCAAGACAAGAGCACCCTCCCAAAGAATTACTTTGCTCACAGCTTCTGCGGTGAGACCTAGAAGAACCACTTCTAACCCTGCATGCGACATGCGGCTTCAAACGCTTTCCTAGCATCGCCCTCCATGGTTGCCGACATCCACGCATGCAATGGCCAACATAGCATATGCGGTTTCAAACGCTTTCGCAGAGTCGCTGATCTGAACAGTAGACTATTATGCCGGCCAAGTAAACGCCGTCCGTCTCATTTATTCATACTATGCATCGAGCACCAACGGAACCAAAAACTACCGACATGCTGATTCATGCGCAATTCAGGAGTTGCCAGACCTCTGCTTCCATGCTTCGTGTCCTTTCCTAGTCAGAGGTCGCAACCGCACACTCGACACAATGAATGTTGCCTTTTTTGTCCACTTTCTTGGCGAATTGCAGGTATGGAGATGCAGTGTTCTCTCCGCCCGTTACATTCCACAAGAAGAGGACGACGATGATGACCAGCACGAACACAAGCACGAGGAGGACGACGACGACAACGACGACGACAAAGAAAAGACGAGGACGACGAGCACGACACGAGGTATAGGGTTTCTTGCACCAGGACGACCACGACGACGACAACGACGACGACAAACAGAAGACGATGACGACGAGCACGATTTTGGTACTCAAACACCAACACCGAAACCTTAAGCCAGAAAAACCCAACCCGCCAAACCCCAAACACCAAACCCTCCTTCCCAAACCGCCCAAACCCTCATCCCTAAACCTAGACCCCAAATCCATAAACACCAACTTCACAAAACCCTCTCAAACCCAAACCCCAAACCCGCCCAACCCTATAATATCACCACACCTACACCCCAAATCCTCTTAAACCATGAAACCCTAATCCCGAAATCCCGCAGATCCTTAACCCCTAGACTTCCCTAAAGCCCTGAAACCTGAACCCCAGACCCCCATAACCCTAAACCCCAAAGCCCAGCAAAAAACATCCTAGACCCCAAGTCCTTAAAGCCTACACCCCTGAACCCTGAACCCCAGACCCCCGTAGCCCTAAACCCGAAAGCCCAGCCAGAAACCCCACACATCCCAAATCCTTAAACCCCGAACCATCCAAACCTGGAACCCCAAACCCTATAATCCCCAAACCCCACAAATCCTTAAACCCAACCACGAAACCCCCCTACAATCCAAATCCCTAAATTCTAAATATTAAAGTAATCACTATGTAGTCATACCCACAATAATCGGATTCGTAGTCCTACTCCGAGGAATAACATTATAGTAGTGTGATTATTATACTAGTTAAAGTAGCAGCAGTAGTAACCGTAGTAACCATAGAGTAGTAGCAGTAGTACTAGCCAGAGTAATAGTAGTAGCCATAGCAGGAATAGTACGGAGAGTCCTATAGGAATGCTAGGCAAGTTAGTCATAGTACGATCAGTAATAGTGGTAATAGTAGGAAAAGAATCGTGATACTAAGAATGCTTAGAGAAATACTAGTAGTCATAGTACTAGGCCTAAACAATCCCTAACCTAGCCAATAGCGCCTAGGGTTAGGGGTGGGGGTGGGGGTGGGGTTGGGGGTGGGGGGTGGGGGGTGGGGTTGGGGTTGAGGGTGGGGTGGGGTGGGGGTGGTGGGGCGGGGGTGGGGAGTGGGGGTGGGGGTGGTGGGGGCGGGGGTGGGGGGTGGGGGGTGGCGGGTGGGGGTGGGTGTGGGGGTGCGGGTGGGGGTGGGGGTGGTGGTGGGGGTAAGATTTTGTAAGGATTTCTTTTGTTTTTTTAATTTTTTTTGGTTTTTTTTTAAAGATTTTATTGGTTTTCAACAATGCTGATTGCAAGTTTGTTGCAAGTTTGTTGCAAACTTGCAACAAACTTGCAATGGCACATTGCAAGTTTGTTGCAAGTTTGTTGCAAACTTGCAACAAACTTGCAATCACCATTGCAAGTTTGTTGCAAGTTTGTTGCAAACTTGCAACAAACTTGCAATGGTGATTGCAAGTTTGTTGCAAGTTTATCAATTGCCATAGCCATAAGGTATACCAAAACCTATATATATATAGGTAAAATGATTGTTTTCAAACTTGCAATCACGATTGCAAGTTTGTTGCAAGTTTGTTGCAAACTTGCAACAAACTTGCAATGGCCCATTGCAAGTTTGTTGCAAACTTGCAACAAACTTGCAACAAACTTGCAATGGCCCGTTGCAAGTTTGTTGCAAACTTGCAACAAACTTGCAACAAACTTGCAACCCTGATAGTTGAAAACCAATAAAATCTTTTAAAAAACCAAAGATTTTATAAAAAAAATAAGAAACTCCTTAAAAAAATCCTACCCCACCACCACCCCCACCCCCACCCCCCACCCCCACCCCCACCCCCACCCCCATCCCCACCGCCCACCCCCCACCCCGACCCCCCCACCCCCACCCCACCACTCCTAAAGCCCTATACCACGTAAAAACCTAAACCCTCTCAAACCCTGTACCGTAAATACCTGAACTCTTATCACGACCAACCTTGAACCCCAGACCCCAATCCCCAAGCAACCCTGAACCCCTATCCCTAATCTCCCAAACCCCCAAACCCTAAACCCCAAAGCCGAACCCCCCTACACCCCAAATCCTTTAAGCCTGAAATCCTGAATCCTGAACCCTAAATTCCTCAATCCCTAAACCCCAAAGCTCAATAAGAGAAAGTGCTGGACTGACGAGAAACCTGTGGGCCGCTGGGAGACATTGCACAAAATAACCATGCAACTCTACATGCATCTGTCGCATACACGAGAAGTAACCATGGCTCCGACAACAAAGGGACTTAAGTAAACATGGCACGGCAACTCATTGTGGACACACTAGCTTTGCTTGTTTTCCCCGAGCTCGCCATGGACTTCGCTGTGCTGGCTCTCGCCAGGCCCTCGCCATGGACTTCGCTGCTGCCCGCTGCCGTGGACCTGGAATGGCCAAGGCGGTCACACGACAGGGTTTTGTTCCAAAGACCAACAGTAATCATGCAGCACTTCTGCCGAGCAGCTTTTGAAAAAACTTTCCCCTCTTTTGCTCCTCCTGCCACTGGAGAACCTGCCGTCAGCTGCCCGCTGCCGTGGACCTGGAATGGCCAAGGCGGTCACACGACAGGGTTTTCTTCCAAAGACCAACAGTAATCATGCAGCACTTCTGCCGAGCAGCTTCTGAGAAAAAACTTTTCCCTTTTCCTCCTCCTGCCACTGGAGAACCTGCCGTCATCATGCAGCGGACTTTGTTCCAAAGGCACACAGTAATCATGCAGCACAGATCCACAAAGATCGTGTTCTGCCGAGCCGCTTCTAACGGCTTTGCTTTGTCCTCTGGGACTCCGTGGTCGCCGCCTGCCTCTCCGACCTGGGCCCCCCCAGCAAAGCTTTCGCAGAAAAGTAATCATGCAACACAGGTCAGGCAACACTTCTATAAAAGGACAAGCAGCTTCGAGTGGCTGGTTGTCGAAGTCTCCGGCGGCGAACGTCTCCTGGGTTGCCGGCAAAAAAAACCATGTCGCATATGCTTGGGAACCTGCTTAAAACAGAAAAACCAGCTTGCAGGCAGGACACTGGCACAAAGGACAGGCACCAGAGCAGCAAGGACAGCTCGGCCGCACTATGCGGCCTCGCTCGTCCATGTACATCTTGTGCCAGCCTGGCCGCCGCTGGCAACTCCCGGTGTGCTGCATCATGCTGCTGTTGTGAGCTAGCTGTGTCTGTGCCGTGACATTTGTGTGTCTGTGTGTGTCTGTGTGTGTCTGTCTGTGTGTGTGTGTGTGTCTGTGTGTGTGTGCCGTGTGTGCTGTGTGTGCTGTGAGTGCTCTCTGCTGTGGTCCTTGTTTGAAGTGCTCTCTGCTGCGGAGTGCTGTGTGTGTGTGAAGTGCTCTCTGCAATTGTCTCTTTAGAGGCTGTGCTGGTGCTCTCTGCTTTGCACACGGGCCTCAGAAGAGGCACCCCTTTGAGCTGCGAAAAACGGTTGCCGGGTTCAACATGTCTTTCCACAAGCTCCATGAAGTGGACAGTAAGCATGCGGGCACAGGAACTGCTTCTCTGGAAAGTCTCAAAAGCAAGCATGCCCAGACTGCTTCTGCAAAGTGCACTCACAGTAACCATGCCGCAATCAAGCAACAGTAAGCATGCACACCACGAGAACTGCAGAGTAAGCATGCTTCAAAAACACTGTGTTCATGCTAAGTACAAAGAGTAACCATGCCAGAAAATCTCAGCAGGCAAAGTGCCAAAAGTAAGCATGCCGAGCTGCACTTGCTTCCCCGGGTTTCTTCTCTTAGCTTCTCTGGCTTGTTTGGATCTTCGGGCTTCGGGTCTCCTGAAACAGATACAGTAAGCATGACACAAGCTGACGGAAAAGGTGGACAGTAAGCATGCCGAGCTTCGCTTGCTTCTCCGGGGGTTCCTTCCTAGCTTCTGTGGCTTGTTTGGATCTTCGAGCTTCGGGTCTCCTTACAAAAGCCCAGAGAGTTTTTCACCGGAGGCGGGCAGCTCACTCATCCGGCTCGCCCAGACCCCCGCTCAGGTAGAGCCGGATGGCATCATCATCCGGCTCCGTGGAGGTCTCCTCCGTGTCCGCTTCCTCTGCCCTGGGCAGCACGAAAAAACAGAAAGTAAGCATGCTCACAGGGTACATTTTTATAGGGACACTTTAGCTTCCTTTTACTTTAGGTCCTAAAGAGCTTCTGCCTGAAAAAATAAAATAATCATGCCTGGAGAAAAAGTAACCATGCCAAGACCTCAAGAAAAACTGAGCCAAGTTTCGGGGAGGTTGGCTCCTGGTCCATGTCTTCGACAGGCTGCGACCTGAAGCTTGGGAAGGAAGAAGTAAGCAGCTATTCTTGTTTCTCCGTGGGTTAGAAGACTTTGACAAAGAACTGAACACCCAAAGCAAGGACACCGTACTATGCTAATTGCTTCCAGTGTCGGCGAAAGAGCAAAAGTGGCAGCACTTGGACCAGAAGGCAGACTTGGCGCTTGCGGCCTTTGCTGCCAGCATCTGAAGACAGAGGGTTCAACTCTGTGTTTATAGAACAGTAATCATGCCACAAGCAGAGTAATCATGCCAGAAGCACAAACCCGGTACTGCTGAATTGCATCGAGTTTCGGAGCGACCTCCTCAGCACCGTCACCAGCTGCAGCTTCGGGCGGGGCTGTTGGCTGCCTTTGCTGGTGTTTAGAGAACAGTAATCATGCCACAAGCAGAGTAATCATGCCAGAAGCACAAACCCGGTACTGCTGAATTGCATCCAGTTTCGGAGCGAGCTCCTCGGCACCGTCACCAGCAGCAGCTTCGGGCACCGGTGTTGGCTGCCTTTGCTGGTTTTAGGCTTCTACCAAAAAAGAATTAGGGTACAGTAGAGAAAAAGCAGCAAAGTAACCATGCCGACACCCAAAAAAAAAACAACTGCCCCTGATTGCTTCCAGTTTCGGAAGCAGCTCCTCAGCAACGACACCACGAGCAGCATCGGCCGGGGCTGTTGGCTGCCTTTGCTGGCAGAGCTCCATTAAAACACAGTTTTAGGCTTCTACCAAAAAAGGTTTAGGGTACAGTCGAGAAAAAACAGCAAAGTAACCATGCCGAGACCCTAAAAAAAAACTGCCCCTAATTGCTTCCAGTTTCGGAAGCAGCTCCTCAGCAACGACACCAGCAGCAGCATCGGCTGGTGCTGTTGGCTGCCTTTGCTGGCAGAGCTGCATTAAAACACAGTTTTGGGCTTGTACCAAAAAAAGGTTTAGGGTACAGTAGACAAAAAGCAGCAAAGTAACCATGCCGAGACCCTAAACAGTAGACAAAAAGAAGCAAAGTAACCATGCCGAGACCCTAAACAACAACAACTGCCCCTAATTGCTTCCAGTTTCGAAAGCAGCTCCTGAGCAACGGCGAAACCACCAGCAGGCATTGTCGGCCCCGGCCTTTGCTGGTAGCTGCATTGAAACCCAGTTTAGGGTTGCATCAAAAAGGTTTAGGGTAAAGTAAAGCAAAAGAAGCAAAGTAACCATGCCAAAGCCCTACAAAACTAGAAAAGTGTTGAAGTGCTTCCAGATTCAGAGGCAGCTCGTGAGCACCTGAACCAGGTTCGCCAGCACCCTGACCACCAGCAGCAGTGTCAGCAGTGGGCCTGAAAAGACAAGGTTTAGGGGACTGCACAAAACAAACAAAGTAACCATGCCCCACTAAAACATGCTATATCTGCTTGCTTCCAGAATCCTCCGGGCCAACACACGAGCCACACTGCCCTTTGCGGTTTTCACAGGTGGAGCCTTTTCTGGCCTTTGCTGGTAGCAGAATTGAAACACAGTTTAGGGGTGCACGGGAAAGGTTTAGGGGACTGCAGACAACAAGCAAAGTAAGCAAGCCACACTCTGCTAGAGCTGCTGAGCATCAGAGGCTTGCAAACCGCACCAGTCCCCTGGCTACCCATGGCCTTGGAGGTGGTCTCCTGTTCAGGGGATTACAAAAAGCACCAGAGAAAATCCAGTAAACTTCTTAAGCATGAGTGTATACATATAGATATATAGATATATATATATAGACAACAAGTAGCCATGCCACAAAAACAAAAAAAGTAATCATGCCGCACACACAGCTGCTCCTGCTTGTCAGCAGGGTAGTAAAAGATCTCTGGAGCAGCAGTCCAGATGTTCTGCTTCTGCAGTGGCTGGGGGGTGCTCGGCCTGGCCTTCTTCCGGGGAGGCGGTGCTGCCTTTGGCGCCGGTGGCTCCGGCGGGAAAGTGGGTGGTGGCACTGGTGGTGGTTTTGGGCGGAGAGGTGGCCGTGCTGCTGCTGCTGGTGCTGGTGGTGGTGGTGGCGGTGGTGGGAGGGTTGGTGGTGGTGGTGGGCGAAGGGGTTTGGTGACAGGTGGGGGGATGGGTGGTGGGGTGGGGATGGTATGGTTGACATCCGGGGAGAATGTCGCCCATGTGTCCCTGTCCCCCAGACGATGGCCTCGCAGCAGCCTTGTGGTCAGAGGGATCTCAAAAGAAACAAAAAGCAGCAAAGTAACCATGAGCAAACCAGAAAAACAAAAAACATTTCTAAGTGCTTCTCAAAGCAACAAAAGTAAGCATGAACAAAGCAGAAAAAAAAAACATTTCTAAAAGTGCTGTCGGGCATCGCAGCGTAGTGCTGGCCCTGCGAGAACCCCACTCGGAGGTGTATGTAGGCCGACGAGACATCACTCTGTGAATCTCGGCCAGGGAACATGAAAACGTTCACCGCCTCCTCGTCAAGCCCTGTCTGGGCCGCCGCCCACCGCTGGACGTCGCCAGCAAACCATGCCAGCGGCAGGTTTTTCACGTAAACCCGCACAGTAGCCATGCTGGGTTTACGTGAAAAAGTCCTAGACACGAGTGCTTGTCTGTGCTGTGACTGCTGTGCTGTGTGTGTGTCTGTGTGTGCTGTGTGTGCTGTGTGTGCTGTGAGTGCTCTCTGCTGTGGTCCTTGCTGTTTGCAGTGCTCTCTGCTGCGGAGTGCTGTGTGTGTGAAGTGCTCTCTGCAGTTGTCTCTTTAGAGGCTGTGCTGAGTGCTCCCCTGGTGCTCTGCTTTGCACAGGCCTCTGAAAAGGCCCACCTCTTTCAGCTGCGAAAAACGGTTGCCGGGTTCAACATGTCATTCCACAAACTCCAAGAAGTGGACAGTAAGCATGCGGGCACAGGAACTGCTTCGGGAAAGTCTCAAAAGCAACCATGCACAGACTGCTTCTGCAAAGTGCACTCACAGTAACCATGCCGCAATCAATCAACAGTAACCATGCACACCACGACAACTGCAGAGTAAGCATGCTTCAAAAACACTGTTCTCATGCTAAGTACAAAGAGTAACCATGCCAGAAAATCTCAGCGGGGAAAGTGCAAAAAGTGATCATGCAACAAACATATGTTTCTGGATTGTGCAAACAGTAGCCATGCAACAAAAACTTCTTAAGGAAAATGCAGATAGTAATCATGTAGCAAAGAACAGCTGTTTCTGGAAACGATATACGGACAGTAACCATGCAGCACAATGTGTGTTTTTTCTAATTACCAAAAGAGGAGAGCTGTTCAGGGCTTCTCTGGCGCCAAGCTTTGGGCCTTTGAGCTGTTGCTTCAAAGTTCGGTGTTAAACTACAGGGCTTCAAACCCACTGAAAGACAAAAGCCTCTCCCTGAACACCCGGAAAAGGACGGGGTGAGTGCTCCCTGTGAGGCTTCTTCTGCTGCTCTCTTTTTTCCAAGACACCGACACAGGTCTTGCAGCCTTCAGAGGACCGAGACTTAAGCCGCACAGATGTGCAAGAAGCAACCGCTGCTTCCTTCAACTATAAAAAAGGCATGTGAAGAGACTGTGAGGAACAAAAGAATCCCTATAATGTTTGTCAACCACTCTAAACACGATACACTATTGCCAACCGGAACCACACATTGCCCAGGCCCGGACCTTGCCGGAGTACTGTCACAAAGAGATTCCTGTGTGTATGCTTGGAACAAAAAGCAGCTAGACTTTTGCTAAAGACAGACGATACACACCAAAACTGGCTTTTATAAGGGTTTAGGGTTGGGTCCAACATTTGGCACAAAACAGCATACACACGGAACATCTCTCCGAAAAAGCCCTCTACTCCTGAGAGGGCTGTATCTCCCCTTTGTCCACCTTCTCACTCCACCGTGCCCTCGCTTCTCTCGCCTCCGCCTTTGCCGAGTCGGGAGACAGACCACGGCCGAGGGCAGCCACTCTCCTCACAAACTTGTTTCTGCTGGATACATGTGTGTGTGTGTGAATTACATAGGGTTTAGGGTTTAGGGTTTTATAAACCAAATCGCCAAACTTTCTTGAAGAATGTCCCAGGTTCGCCGAGTGGTAGACACGGGAAGACTTGCGGTGTCGCCAGGTGCTCTTCAAGAAGACTCCGTTCTTTACCTTCTGTGTGTCTGGTTCTAATCATGCAGCTTGTCAAAAACAGTAACCATGCGAACAAGTAACCAGTAAATAATCATGCAGCTCCTCACAAAAAATAGCCTTAGACCGCCTCTACGAAATAAAAACTATTCCAATATGCACCAAGCAGGTCACGGTAGCAGCAGGAGCTTTCGCCGTCGCTTTGGCCTTCGCAGTCCCTTTGGCCTTCGCCGTCGCTTTAGCCTTGCCCTTGGCTTTAGCCTTTGTCCTGACCTTCGCCTTGGGCTTTTGGACACTCACGTCTTGAGTCATCCAAGAGCAAAGCTCCTCCTCTTCGTCCACGTTCAGGAAGAAGCTTGCCAGGCTTCGCTTGAGCTTCGGCAAAGCCAAAGCTTCGCCACTCGAGGAACCCTTCTCCACCATAACCCCCTCGCGACTCGCTTCCGAGTCCTTCCTGGCGAGGACTCTCGCGAACACTGCAGACCCGGCAGGCCGTGCCGCTGCTGCTGAAGCTGTGCTCGGTGCTGAGGAGGTTGCTGGAGCTGTGCTCGGTGCTGAGGCTGCTGAGGCTGCTGGAGCTGTGTTCGCCGCTGTTGTGGACTCAAAGGTCAAGAAGGACAACATGCTGTCGATGATTTCCTTCTCTGAACTGGAAGCCTTGCGACATGCCCTGCCGTATGCTCCACTGTCCACCTTCAAGTTTCTCCAGTTTGCACAGAGCTGCCGGACGTACTGGTCGGCGACGTCCACGAAGTCATAGTCGGACTTTTTCGAAAAGTTGATCCGACCATGCTCCGTCTGCAGCTTGTTCAGGCATGCTTTCAGTTTCGTCGACTGAATCACACCATTGCTGCACACTCGGAACAGGCCTTGCATCAAGTTCGCAGCACCAGGCTCGCACAAGGCATCGAGGGGTGCCGTCGTTTTCCAAGTGGTGTTAGAGGCGAAACGGTCCAGACGAAGCAAACCCGACAGGTCTCGGGACCCCAGCTCCCTGAAAGTAGTCTCGAAGGCCTTCATCAGGTCGCCCACGGTCACCGCAGGGTCAGGTGTGAGCCGCTGGCCAGACGGCATATTGCTCTGTGGGCACGGAGGGAGCAGAAAAGCTCAGCTAGACGTCTGTTTTGTGTCTGTGGTTTTGGCAACCCTAAACCCTCTGCTGCAGAGTTTTGTTTGCACAGGCGCTTGGCTGTTTGGAGCTTCTGGGTCTCACCTGGAACTGCCTGTTCCCCGTTTGGGCCTTCAACGGGCTGCCCGGAGAAGTCGCGAGTTCGGCTTTCACTGAAGCTGGCACAAGTCAAACGTCTGCCCAACACGAACCATGTGAGTCCTGAACTGAGCAAAAATAATCATGCAGCTTGTCCAAAACAGTAACCATGCGAACAAGTAACCAGTAAATAATCATGCAGCTCCTCACAAAAAATAGCCATGAGAACACATAACCTTGCGAAAATAATCATGCAGCTCATCACATAAAGTAACCATGCGAACACACAACCTTGCCAAAATAATCATGCAGTTCTGCACATAAAGTAACCATGCGAGCACGACCTTGTGGGAAAATAATCATGCAGTTCCGCAAACACAGTAACCATGCGAACACATAACCTTGGGAAAATAATCATGCAACACCTCAAACACAGTAACCATGCGAACTTTTCTAACCCTGCAAACCTCTTGGGAAACAACACAGTAAACATGCAGCGGAATAGCCTGCAGCCTCTCCGCATGCGCCTTTTTTCTTGTCCGTCCTGCCCCCCCCCTTCCTACAGCGACTGGATACTTCTCCTCTGTAGCGAACAACCTGCTCGCCCGCTCTATTTTGTTACCAAAATCGATACAGTAACCATGAAAACGTCTACACTTTTGCACGGCATCTCCAATACGACAGCTGTTATTTTCATTGAACAAACATGCTTTTTATAGCAAATTAACTAAAAATAGTTAAGGAAAAACAAGCCTAAATTAACTAATAGTTAATTCTAAATTAACTAATTAGTCAATATTTTTTCTAACTATTAGTTAGGAAATTAACTATTGCCTATTAGGCAGGAATTTGCCTTAACCGATCTATTGGGTGAGCTGCACACCCACGTAGGCTGCTGTGCTCATGATGCTCACAACTCCCTGAAGTGGGCCCACCAAGCGCTTTTCAACGACAAGCTGCTTTTGGAGTCTGTCTACATAGGCATTGCTGCTTGCCGCGCGGCCTACTTCAATGCCATCGACATCTTGGGCACGTGGCTTGTGGAGAAGTTGGAGAGTAGGCCGGAGCCTCTTCTTCCTGATGCCGATGCGATGCTATTGCTCTGGACAGCTTTGGGTGTCGACTCGGACACCGCAAGGGTTCTGGCCAACTTTCGTGTGCTGTGGCAAGATGACAGATTGCTCATCAGCCAAGAGGCACAGTCGCAAGCAGATTGGCTGGAGCAGGTCTCTTGTGCTCTGCTGGGAGCCTGGCGTTTTCAGCGTTTTACTGAATCCAGGTGGTGCACCATCGGCTCTTCGTGCAGGGCCCTTGCAAGTGGCTTGCTCTTGGGCTACATGAGCTTGTTGCAGTATATGCATGAAAAGGGCATTTTGGGTGAGTATGAATGGAATGGCTGCCGGCGCATAGGTGCTGCCGAGCGACAATTCGTGATGGCTGTGGGCATGGCAGCTTTTCTGCCCGAAGCGTTTTTGCTGCATGTGCTCAAAGATGCCCGCGTGGCGAAAACGCAAGAGGCTTTACAGGAAGTGCTTCTTGAAGAGCTTAGTTTTTTGGACAACCTGCCGCCAGCTGTTTGGGAATACCTGAGCCAGGCAACCAATGCCCGGCCCGAAGCACTCCGCAGTGCCGTCATCCAGGGTGCTTTGGTTTCATGGGCTTTTCTGGAGTGGCGTGTGCTCGCAGTTGCTACGTCACTTCCCTGGTCGTTGTGCGCAGGGGACATTGCGCAGAACCTACAGGACTTGTTGAGTCGCGAAGAATGCCCAATCGAGCCCGTATCGGAGAAGTTGTATCTGCTTGGACAAGCTGGGTACAACCGTCACCGCTTGACAGAGGCTGTGCGGTTGTTAGGGGAATGCTCTTGGACGTCTGCTTTTACGGAGAAGCAGCACGCCTCCACAAGTCGTGTCCGGAGACATCACCCCGAGCTTGGCGACAACATGCTGATGGCACGTGCTTTTTGCCACACCTTTGCCCAAATGCTGCCTGGAATGTCTGAAGAAGACCGCAAGAGAGCCGCACTGGTGTCCCAACTTGTGAAGACCCTCAAAGCAAACCCCAACTACATCACAGGGCGGCAAGTCTTTTTGAGATACATCATGCAGAAAGCTTCGAAGCTCGAGACTTCTCTGGGTGTGGCTTCGCGCTACAAGCGGCCACGCATCATGAAGCAGCACGGAGCTCACTGGGAGAAACTCACTGCAGATGCGAAAAGAGCCTACGAGCAGGAGGCTGAGGCAGAGCGAGCGTCCAAGCAGCAGCGTCGCGGTGAGGACTTGGCGTCACTGCGCCAGGAGCTTGCCAGTCTGCGTGCAGAGGCAGGAAAGCGCAAGGATCCGCAGGGTTCAATGCTCATTTCGTGCTGTGCATTGGATCGGCCCTCCCTGCAGAGACTTGGCAGTCTGCTGCAGGAAGGAAGCTTCAAGGGCAAACAGTTGCAAAAACTGCGGGAACGATGCTTGGATTGCCCGAAGCCGCTGCCGTCAGCAGAGATGGCCAAGCTGGAAACGGCTTCGCAGTTGCCTCCGCGGAATCTGAAAGGTCTTCCCGTCATAGCAAAGCAACTATGCCAGATGCGTGATAGTTTCCGTGAAGCAGTTTTTTGTTTGACTCAGGAAGGAGACGACCGCTGGATGCGTTTTCTTTTCGCATCCCAGAATCCCTTTGCAGTGTTTTTCCAAGACTTGGATGTAGAGACTGTTGAGCACAAGTCGGCCAGTGTCGGCAAAGGGTGGGCAGAGCAATGGTCTTCGGCTCACCTCTGGCAGTGGAGGCTTCGCACAGGACAGTTTTTGTCCGGAGCTGTCTTGGAGGACACAGACCCCAGCAGAGTCAGTGTCGTCATGCGCAGTTGGTTTGCAGCAGACGGGCGCTTGCTGTCTCACGACGTTTTGCAGCCTTTGCAACCTCTGTTGAAAGCCTTGGCGCCGGAGCAAGCCCGTGAGCCGGAGCTTCTGCCCCCGGCTACTGCGAGACGCCGTGCTGCTGAGCCTAGCCTTGTTGAAAAGCATCCCTGGCTGGCTGCTGTGACTGCGGTGAAAGAATCGCAGGAACAGAGCGATCGGGAAGAGCTTCCTGATGATGCTGCTGACGACAGTTTGGGTGACAAAGCTTCAGAGGATGATGCCTCGGAAGGTGCTGGTGGACAAGATGACGACTACGACGAGTTGTTTAGTGCACTGGAAAACCAGCGCTGCGCGCTCCGAGGAGATGTTGCAGCACACAGCGAGATGTTCAGAACAAGCCTTTTAGGCGGGCAATGGCAAGTGGAGCGGACTGGCCGCACAATTTATGGTGTGAGAGTTGATGCAAAACACGGCACAACAGCGGCCGCACTATGCGCTGCTTTCAAGCTGACAAAGAGCGCGAGCTTCGAGCGGTCTGTCTACGGGGAAGAGGGAGGGAGCTTTCTCTCAAAACTCTGGATTCACCGCATGTCTTTCCTGTGCGCAGCTTGGGAAGAGACAGGCAAAGCAAAGAAGGGAATCTCACAGCAAGATCTGTCCAAGTACGTGCTTCCTGCAGACATGGAAGCCAGAATGCAAACGCTGGAAGGCAAGAGCTTGGCCCGTGCACGTGCCATCTTGAAGATTGAAGCATGCGCCTGAATCTCATCTTGCGCGGAGAGAAAGCAATCCACATTCCGAGCTTGCTTGGTGCTGTGTTAGCCTACATTGTTGGCGGGTTTTTGAAAGTGAAGTTTTCTGCGAAGTTTGTTGCGAAGTGTTGTGTGAAGTTTGGTACGAAGTTTACAGCGAAGTTTCGTGTGAAGTTTTCTGCGAAGTTCGTTTCGAAGTTTTGTATGAAGTTTTGCATGAAGTTTTCATGAAATTTTTCGAAGATTGTAACCTCTTATAAAAAAATCCACGCGATTTCCACGGCATTGTTCACGAGACCTCTGGGCGAGGCTTGTTCGGTGGCCGCAAACATACCTCCAAAATATGAGTGGCGAGCCAGCTCTTCTGCGTAGAGTGGAAGAGAGGGGGCGGGGGTTTCCTGCCCCGCGGTCCCTGGGCAGGGTCTCAGCTCGCGTACCCGCAGGGCGGCGAGAGGGGTCGGGAGTTTCCTGCTCCGCGGATCCTGGCTGACAGCGTCACTGAAGAGGAGGAAGGCGGCTGTGGAGGGTGGGCAAGCTCTCCTGCGAGAGCAAAATCTTCTAGGGTTCTTGATTGAGCTAGCAATATAGTATAACATCCCTATTTTAACCTTATATATTATGCCGCGATTTGTAGACAAAAGACTTCACAGACACATTCTGAGAAATCTGCTGGGCCTTAAAGCCCGGCATTGCTAGCATGCAGGCCATTGCACGTGGCGGTGCTCTGTTTCAGAAGCTGCTGGCGAACTCGACTTCTCAGTCACATCCCAAACTCGTGCCAGGGCATGCATGCAAACACCTGTGGCCGTGCTTCCGCCGAGTGAGGGTTCAGAAGTGCTCAAAGCAGGCCCTGAAACAGTGTAGCTCGTGGCTGTAGCGGTGGCGGCCATGGAAACCCCGAAGAAAGCGGCCGGCAAGAAGCTGGCTCAAGAGTGGCAGCTCGCTTCAGGGTCGAAAGTGAAGGTGTCGCGGCCAAAGAGAAGCAACAGCGCGGAAGCGCAGGTGCGCAAGAGTTTAGCTGACAATTTCAAGACTATGTCAGCTGTTGAGATAGATGGGACAGTGAGGGAAGGGCTCACCCTACGCCAGCGCTTGATGCGTGATAAGCAGCAGCAGCTAGATCAACCTGGTTCCGTGGCATTTGGAAAGTGCTACTATCAGACCTTGCGTGACCTTTACGCTGACGGCAGCAAAGTTGAAGTGCTCTTGCGCCCTGACCCTTCCCTTGCAGTCAGGCCGGAGCTAGTGGAAGCTGCCACTGCAGCTTTGAAGCACCCGCCTAACAGGTCCCTGCTTGTCCAGTTCTTGAAGGTCGCAACAGCTTTCAACCAAGCAGAGTTCGTGGGGGTTCTGCGCTGGATGATGTCCCTTCATCCATCAGCCAGCAATGACCAGCTGAAGAGTGGCTTGGCCGTCTTGGAGACGGTTTCCCGCTTGAAGCTCCAGGAGAAGTTTCCGCACGAAGCTTCCTTGGTGAAGTCCAAGTGGGACGAGATCCTGTTGGAGGCCAGTCAGTAACAAGAACGTTTGAAGCATTCGGGTTGTCAAAACCACTCTAATTTGTGAAGGCTTCGTCGCTATGCAACTGTTGTGACAAAACGGGTGATGCACAGTGGCAGCAACCCATTTCGCAATGCTTAGGGCATCACATCTAGCTGGAAGTTTTTTGAGGTTTTAGGCTTAGGAAATCTTTCGGAATGCTAAATGGTAAATGTGTTTCAGGGGCGGTTCTGTATCATAGAAGGCTCAGCACGTCACACTAGAAGATGTTGAGGACACAGATTCGGAGTGCTGGTTGTAGCGATTCGCCTGCTGGAGTTGGTTTTTAAAAATGTTGGAAGTAAAACCAGAATCCTGGCTTGGCTGAAACACAGCAGTGGGTTGTTGTGACCATTTAGATATCCCTGTGCTTGAGGCCTTCCTGAGCGTCGCCAAAGCAGGTTTCGGACCAGCGCACTGGCTTAACAGTCACAGCGATGTGTGGCCATTGGTGCTCCCAGTGTCCCAAACTCGTACTTTGCTGAGTTTGGGGGAAGACGAGTCGTGGAACAGTGTTGCCAAAGAGTTGCGTGCGGTGACACAGTCTTCCATGCTCGGCAAGCGCCTCTTCACCTTCGCAGCACTGAAAGTCGTTGAGGAGTCCGTGCAGGATGCAATCGAAGCCAGCTGTAAAGACTTGCTGGCACTCTCGGCCATCAGCCCTGACGCCCTACAAAAGGTGAAGACAGCCGGCTTGGAGCAGCTCAAGAGCTTGGTCAGCGTCGACGACCTGCCGGATCGCAGAGAAGTGACTGTGCAGTATCGAGGTTGGCCAATAGTGTTGAAGGTCTCCTGCGTGGCAGAGCAGCTTGACTGGGCTTTGATGTCTGCTTTGAGGGGAGCCGCGGCGGCAGCGAAGTCCATCCCTTGGTTGCCCGCAGAAGAATGGCTATGCCCAACCGGTGACGGCTCAAAGCAGGCAGCGGTCTCTGACGAGCTCCTGACAAAGCCCAGGGCCGTGCGGGAGCTCATGTCTGCGCTCGTGAACGCCGGAGATGAGAAGACTGGCGAGGGCATGCAGGATACGAACGGGATCCTTATGACATGCCTAGGATTTTTTTGTGGTAGCCGATTAATTGTGCAAGTATTCGATAGGAGACTTCGACCACGAAGAATCTGCTTCAACTGAAAGCACAACCCTACCCTTTAAGAACCCATACACTGCACTACTGTAAATCCTTGCCGACTGCTCTTCAAGCGAGGAGACCTTGAAAGTCCACCGTGACAAGTTTTTGGCTCTGGATTCCTATGCAGCCATCGACCTGGCATTCATCAACGGCATGTGCGGTGAGAGTGGTCGCAAGAAAGTCGAGGATCTCTACCTCAAGAAGTCTGTGCCTTCTGCCAAGAACCTACTCTCAGTGGACGCCGCTGTCAACAACAGCCGGTCCATGGTGGAGAGTTCGATGCTGCAATGCATGGGCTCCAGCTGCCAAGGAAGCATCAGTGCCGCGCACAGCATGCTGTGTGCTATCCAGAAAGGTTTGCCAGCGTGCATCGACCCAGACAGCACAGATTTTCTCAAGAAAGTTTTCTCCGGCACGCAGTACTTTGCTGTCTACACCGGTGGGAAGCTTGTGTACGATGACAGCGGGGTGTTGAGCACCGCAGGATTGACAGAACCTGTCTTGACGGGGCAGGATGCTGTGCAAGCCCTGTGGAAAGATGTCGCTGGTAAGAGTGCTAAAGACCTCACTTTGGCCCTTTTGGAACCCTTCGTTACTTTTAGGCGGTTCTTGAATGATGAACAGCGGAAAGACGCTGACAAAATCTTGCAAGAAGTACTTGCTGCTGCGAGCAGCAAGAAGGGTAAACCGTCCAAAGTAGCTGCAGGCCCCAAGGAGTCAGCAGCTAAGGGCACGAAGCGGAAGTCTGCTGCAACAGCTGCTGCCGAAGCGCAGAAAGCTGCGAAGTCTTTGTTTGCTGCTTAGGCTTGTTTGTTTTGTTGGCCCTCACTCTTCATCAAACTACTGTTTGAATAGATGTTTAAAGTCGCCCCACGCCCTTTCTCCACAAAAGGCCATCGAATCAACAAGCAGACGATACTTTTCCGCCGAAGCTGCAGCACACATGAATGGGGTCTGTGGGCTGCTGTATTGGCGTGAGACAAACTGTCACTCATACGTGTTCGAGGAAAAGAATGAGAGCTTCACTGTTTCTGATGCTTGGAGCAAGCCTCTTCCTTGTCGTTTCCCCTACCCCAATAATTTCTCCAACTTGCCACCTGCATAGCGTTTTACTCGCAAAGTACAGCTAAGATCCCGCCTGCATGTCCGAGTTGTAGCGCTTTTACCGTTTTTAAAATTCTGAAACGTCAGGGCTATGCAGTCCGAGAAGGAGCCTTGGTAGATTTCGTGTCTAGCATAGCAGGAACCTTCAATTATCTCAGTGCCCATAAATCCATTTCGAATAAACGCCCAAAACCTCACGGCTCACTTCTGGGAGCCCCGGGACACAAGACAATCCCTTGGCCAGCAGCGCAAGCAAGGTTGCATGCTGTTGCCGACGCAAGTTCGGCGCACTCGGCAAGGCCGCCACTTGCTTCAAAAAGCTCTGTGCCCCTTGCACCTGCTTCAGAACAGCTGCCATCACCACAGCAGGGCCAAAAGTCCGGCTGGATTGAGCCAATACATCCACGGAATGTAGGTTATTTCTATAAAACTCTTTCACTCATTATTTTCCTGCAAAAATTGTTTTTTTATGTATATGAAAGATTTTCTATCCTGATTTCCTTAAAAACCTAAGTCAGGCTAAGTCAAACCATCTTCGTCTTCGGCATGGTCTAAGTACTTATAAGTCCTGCTACCTACTTATATCTAACCACGTTTTCCCATGCACTTATAAGTCCAGATTGGACTTAGTGTATACTTACATGTAGCATACAACCTACTTGCTGTGAACTTATATGTCCAACCAAGTGCAGGGGCTCCCCAAGTACCAGTGCAGAGGCGCGAGGGCGTACACAACAGCGTGTTGCTGAGACTGCGGATCCCGCGCCTCCAGCTCCATCCGATTCCGCTTCGACTGAGCCACGATCTCGCACGATGGGCCCGGCCAAGGAAACAACGGCAAAGGGCAAATCCCGAACTGGCTCAAACGTGACAGGCCTCATCGATGAAGCTGATGACACGAGGCAACCGACGAAGGGCAAAGGAAGAGGGAAAACCGAGAAAGGAAAAGGAAAGCAGGAGAAAGGCCGAGGGAAGGGTGATAAGGGAAACAAAGGAAGGGGCGGTTCCGGACGAGGAAACAAGGACCGTACCCGTAGCCCCACGACTCGTAGGTAACGACCGTCAACCTACGTGGCGATGCATTGTGTCACTGCAAGGTGAATCCGGTTGAGTCTTTCTGACCCATGCTCCACACGTCATTCGGGTCAGGCGGATTCTGATGGTGAAACCCGGCTATGATACAATTTCCGCTACTTCCTCAGCCTTCCTTGCCTGCGCCGCGCTGAGAAGACCCACAGGGGTACAATGGCTAGCCATGGTATTTTCCTCGTGTGTCCCTCTCTTTTCACGGACACTCGATGCTGCCGAGTTCTCACTCTGAGCGCATTGAGTCTAATATGTAAAACCCGCATAGATCCGATGGAACATCCGATTGCCACCGATCACTTGGCAACTCGCTATGCGCCTGACGATCACAAAAGGCTGCGTTTGTACAGAAGTGAAACATAGGTATGATCCAGATGCAGAGACCGACCCACATCTAATGGTTCTTAATTGCTTCAAGCTTAGCTGACCGGAAGAGGTGTGGCTCGGTGCACAATCAGTGGATGTGACTCTCCTAAACTCCGCTCTTCTCACGCGTGAGCTCGCGTCGAGGGGGGTGTGATTTGTCACTGACATGCGTATATGTGCTTCTGCCTTCTGGTTAGGAATCAGACCAACTTTGTCTCACTACGCAGCTTGACTGCTCAAGGACCGCCTAGCGAGTCCCAGGAAAAGACCGCTTACAGCCTGGGGGTTGTAGGACCTGTCTTCTACCTGAGCGTCAACCTTACGGTTTTTAACTCTGATCATCCTTGCTTTGCCTGCTGCATTGCTTTTTATCTACGATCGGCTGCCTTGGGCTTTGTGACCGAGAGTTGAGTGGAATCCTCCGCTTTTCACATTTATAATTCTGGAAAGTGTAGTAGAAGCCAGAAAGTTGGAACATGGCTTTAGGAGGATTAGTGCTATAGGATCCCGTATACTTTACCTTAAGGGCATGGGGATAATGATGTTCCAACTTTCTGGCTTCTACGATATCCTCCGCGACAGTTCCTAGGACCCTCTGGGAATAAGAGAGGATAAGGTCGCCAAAGATAGGCACTGCATTGTACAGTCTATGCACTAGTAGTAGAGTAGGTAACCTTTAACATTTTTTTGGGTAGTAAAGTTCCTATAAAATCCCTTAATAACCAAAAAGGTTAACCTTCAGTTCCCCATGCTACCCGACAAGTAGGATGCAGTTCATTGTCGCTTAAACCGTAATACCTAAATGGTTTAGGGTTTTGGGTTTAGGAGTTAAGCTCTAAACCTAAACTCAAGACCCGAAAACCCTAGCCTGAAGCTTGCTACTTAAAGGATCATAGGACTTAGTAGTTGGGGTTATATGTATGGCAACTACACTTATAAGTACATATAACCCCAATTAAGGTACGTATAACCCTACTTACTAAGTCCCATGATCCCCCGAGTAGACCCTAAACCCTGACGATTGGACGATATCTTGCATCACGTTTCCGGAGCTTACTTTTGAAGTCTCCTGAATACTATGAAGGTTATCATGTATCAGAACAGATGGATGAGCTCTTGGAAAGGATCAACACAGGTGCTAATTCAGTCGTTCACAAAGCCCTATCTGAATCTCTACGACAAGATGGCACATCTTGCCTGCGAGTTACACATTTTAGCTCCGCGACCGAGTTCATATCATGGCGAGCGATTGAGATCCTGGCGAAGTGCCTCTGCAATCTGGTTGAAGAAAAGTATCCAGATTCGCGATGGCTGACCTCGATCGCGGAGTATTACAGATATACAGCGTCGTATTTCGAGATTGAATACCTCGACCCGATCTCTAAGACGATTGGATGTGTTGTCAGAGGACAAGAGTGCCGACTCCTTATGGGTTTACCTTTGACAAAAGAAGATTTACGTTTGTTTTCTGAAATTTCTTCGGGAGTGGAATCCAGCATTCTGTATGAGTGCAGACTTATTCGTGGCGACGACCTCTTGATGTTGAATTCTTCAACATTCTATGACCGTATCCGATGGTTTTCGCTACAGAGCAATCCGGGAGATCCCTTAAAAAGGACCCCTATAACCCTACTTACTAAGTCCCATGATCCTCCAAGTACCCTCCAAGCTTTAAGGTCGCGAGGCTCGAAAGCCAGGCAACTTAGATATAGGGATTCTGTGTGTGATGTTTTCTTGGAAGGTTTTTACAGACTTACAAGTGCCGTAACCCCAAATGGGTTCTCGTTGAGTGTACTTATATCTCTATAAGATACCTGCTTACTACCTGGACCCAGACCCCCCCTCTATTCTTTTACACCAAATACCCTCTATTATGGACCACAAGGGCTCCATTAAAGGGCCATTGGGGGGTCCTGGTAAACCCTAAACCCCTAAACCCCTAACCCCCAGACCCCTAAACCCTAATCCCCAAAACTCCGAAACTCCTGAAGCCTCAACCCTAATCCCCTCGGGGTCCGAGTCAGTCCCCCGACCCTCGAAGTAAGGCCGACGACCTGCAGGCCCCCCCAAATTCCTGGGTTCTTGCTAAGGGTTTTAAGTTGCCATATTGGGGGATCTACAAGGGTTCTAGGGTTCCTTTAAGGGATCCACAAGGGTTCCTTTAAGGGATCTGCAAGAGTTCCTTTAAGGGATCTATAAGGGCTCCCTTAAGGGATCTATAAGGGTTCCTTTAAGGGATCTAGTTTAGCTTAAGTTACCATAGTACAGGAACTCTATTATTTACTGTAGATTCTTACTATGGTAATTTAAATTCTATTCCTTAACGAAAACCCAGCAAAGGGTCCTGGTATTTCTAAAGGATTCCTTCAAGGGATCCTTAAACGCCAAACCCAAAACCTTCCTTGACCCCAAGGGTCCAAGTACCCAATAATCATATTATATACTCTCCAAAATCCTAACCTACATAACTACTATCCTAAAACCGAGTACCTATTTTGTTGGGTCCTTTGGACCCTCGGGGTCCCATCTTCGATAAAGGCCCCTACATAAGTCCTTATAAGAGCGCTTATAGTAGCTCTTATAGACCCCTTTCAAAGGAACCCTATTCTATTAAGCCCTGAACCCAGATTGTCAAGAACCCAGATTCACTCTGAGGTCTCGCCTGCCCTTTCATGGTGGATTGGAACGGAGATGGCCTTCTAGCCACTTTGCCGGCACATGAGCCCTGCATAACCTACTTTTTTGAGGACTTACATAAGGGAAATCATAATATTAAGGAGCCCTAAACAGGGAGGTGATTCAGGGTTAAGGAGAACATGAATATAAGGAAATCCATAGTAAGGAGCCCCCAAACGGTAGGTGGTTCAGGATTAAGGAGAGCGTGAGCCGTTATAAGGAGCTTCGGATTTAAAAAGGCTCACCGTGCAGAGCTTTGAGTGTTGAGGATGTTGACAGTTTTGAGCTTTGGCGTGGTGTTTTCGGGATCATATAGGTCCCCGGATTGGAAAGAGTTATAAGATCGAAAATTAGGGGAGGTCCGTATGATAAGGATCCTACTATTAGGGTGCTATATTAGAGTCCCGTATTTTCGGATATCGGAAACTCCCATCGAATTGCGGATGTGACGTTTTTCTTGGTTTGATTGAGCCACAGTTCCATCTCAGGGTCTTCGATCTACCACTGAAACGCTGACGGTGCTGGTGATTGTTGAAGCTTCTTCACGGAACCCTACCCCGGAAAGTGCGAGTCTCCGAACGTAGCTCCGAACCCTATGCCCCTGCCTTAACCCAATAACCTGCCATTTTTCAGTGCTCCTATAAGGAAATCATACTCAGGAACCCTAAAAATGTAGGTTCCTTAGGGTCCAGGTGAACCCTGAACCGAGAGGTTTCGGGCCATTCAAGGTGGGATCATTGGGAATTGGGAAGGCACCTCAGCGTGAACCCACACTACGGTCACTACCCCTAAGGGTCCATGTACTCATATAGCATATACATTGGCCTTAACGTACCCCCTTTATAGATACGTTGGGCCCAAAGTATATGCTATATGGGTACATGGACCCTCAGGGTACGGCTATCCTAGGCACGGCTGATCTCAGCAAGAAACCACCGCAGGGCCTGGATCCCTAAACTTTACTAGGATGCCCAGTATTACCCTTATTCCCTTTTTGTAGTCCTAGGTTCCTTATAAAGTTACCCAATACCAAAAAGAGAGGCCTTTTTATTCTTAGGTTACTGGCTATCCTAGTAGGTCATTCTCAGGATTCAGGTAGGGGTTATCACAACGCCCAAAAGTAAGCAACCAACAGCTGCGAAAGGCTAATTACTGTTCTACATACCTTTGGGCTCCAGGTAGGGTTGGGGGTGCAGGCTTACGGCATCTCCTCTGAACCTCTACTTCACCGTTTTTCCTGACCTCATACAAAGGACCTCCTCGTTGGCGAGTATGATGCCCGGCGGCAAGTTGCAACCCTAATTCTAAAGGAGCGAATACTTGGCAAGTCTCCGAGCGGACCCCTTTTTCCCACCATTCTGGTCTTTAGGAGGTTCCCCATAAGAACACCTAAACCCTACACCCTAAACACCTGAACCCTAAACCCCTGAACCCTAAACCCAAAACCCAACACCCTAAACCCTAAACAGAGAGCCCCTTTTGTTCCCTTGGATACTGGGGATCCGAGAATATCATCCCTGAGGCCGATCCCCGCCTCGAGTCAGACTGGGGGGCTTACAAACACTGAGTCACTAAGTCGACTTCCTAGAACTAGGTAGGGCTTTGGGCCATTGTACATTTGCTCTTATTGGGCTTCAGAGGATCTTACCTACTAATATTTTTCAAAGGCTTTAGTAACTCTCAAGTTCTAAAGGCTGGGGCTGTCAATGCAGCCGCCGGGAGCTCCGGTGTTGCCAAGTCGTGGCTCGACGGCCCGAGTGGTGACAAGGCCACGGCAGGTTTTCGTCGTGACATGTCAAATCATCACGAGACATCCAGGAAGCCGAAGCGGGGCGCAGGCACCACCGGCTGCTGAAGTTCTGCCCGATGCAGCGTCCTTGGTCTGAAGACAGAGACATAGGAGTTGGCAACAGGGGACTTTTCACTTGAAGACTTGATTGATCCAAATTGCTTGGGTCCAACTGACTCAGGCAGCGCCTGCCCAGGAGGGTGATCAAAAGGGCAATCAAGAGGCCATGGAAAGGGTCAGCTGTTTTGATATAATAGTTGCACATTTGGCCACTGCAATCCTACACGCTAACCCTCTTGAATCCCAATCCTGCACCTGTATAGACACTAAATCCGAAACCTGAAAGCCGGACGCCTGGTCTAAGTCTCGGAAGCTCCATTTCCCGAAATATTTTCTGGCCTGAGACCGTGAAGTAGGGACCCCTTGTACGCCCATGTATGTGTAGTATTAACATCTATCAACCCTAAGTCCCCTGCTCTTCTCAACAGCGGTATGGTTTTTATTTCATGGGTTTAGGGTGCTCTTTTTGCTGACCGTTCCGGAACCGTCTTGTCCCTGTATTTTGAGGGCGGTGTTATCGATGATTCGGCGAGAAGTTTCCAAGCACACACTGGTAGAAGGAGCAGACACCAAACCCTTAGCCCGAAGCCCTAATTTAATGTCAGCAGCATGGCCACGTGTCTCGGGTTACAGCCCTTTCGGCCACTTGGAGTATCAGGGGACTCAATACTGTAAGGCTTTTTTTGTACCTTATCTGGAGTTAGGAGTAAGTGCAACTCTAATTCCTCATTTAGATTGCATGGCTAGAGGTCCTGATTTACCGGAGACCTCAATGTTGAAACGCCTACTGTTTGTTCAACGTTGGTTGGTCTCGTGAAAAGTTCCCAAACTCAGGGCTTTGAGGCTTCTTCGGATCCGTAAACCATTCTAAACCCTGGCCCGAAGCTTATTGCCCTACGGGTCCATGTACCCATATAGAGATACATGAGCCCAAAAGTACCTATATAGAAACTATACATTAAGGCCAAGGTATATACTATATGAGCACGTGGACCCTTAGGATTGGCTGTAACCTCAACTTTTCAACTTGGGGGGTTCTTATGAAGAAGTCGTTTCTGGAAGTTTTCACTATGATTTTCTTGGGTTTTGAGCCAGTGAGGAAGCTCCCTACACTCCAGACCTGAAAACCATGGTCTTCCGAGGAATTATTTTTATTTTAGTTCATGTAAAAACCCAAGAGATTTTTTCAACATACTTTTTTTATTATGGTTCCAAGGGGGGTATAGTTCTAAGTTGCCATATTGGGGATCTATAAGGGTTCTATAAGGGTCCCTTTAAGGGATCTACTCCAGACCCCAGAGACCCTCTAAAGGGAGCTCCAGAAAGTTGCAATATGGTTTTAGGGTAGGATACCTTATAATTTCCCATAAAGGGTTTAGGATAATCATATTCCAACTTTCTGGCTTTTACTGCAAGGCCCGGAAGAGCTCTGAGCCCAGAAAATGCTCAAGTCTTCGGCCCATGGGGCGCTGTGGATGAAAATATGGGAGTTTCCGAAAATTACAGTAAACCCTATAAAGATTGAAGCCAAATAGCGCTGGGATTCCCTCTACATTACTCTCAAGGATTGAGGCTATTGGGTTTCCATTTTTTGGCGTCTACTGTAGGAGGTGCCGTATTTTGGGGTCCTTTAAAGGGGTACCATAAGTGTTTATAGAGTTTGCGACACTAAGGGGGCACTTTGTTTTGGGGTCCTTACAATAAGGATCCTACTCTTTAGGGTACTATATTAGGGCGGAAACTCCCATAAGGATAGCTGACGATGGCGATGACGAGCAGGGTCAGGAGCCCTAGAAGAAGAAGGAGAAGGAGAAACCCTAAATGGGAGGAGGCAGTGAAGATGATGGGGATGATGAACTAAACACCAACGGTGGTCATATCTAGATTAGATCAATATGGACGACACCTCTCCCTAAACTTATACCAAGAGCCGAGCTATACGTCTACTGAGGATGGCACAGTGAGGTTCTGGATAAAGAGTCCGAAGGACGGCGCCCCAAGCCTTCGAAAGACACCTTATCAAATCAGTCTTTCAAGGTTCTTTTTGGGTTTTGGAGTTTGGGTCAGCTTGGAGGTACTATGTGGGTTCCAGGGGTAGTTAAGTGTCTAGGGTTGCATATAGAAGTGAGAAGACTTACCAGCGTTATTCCTCAAAACTCCGTATCCTGAAATACCGTACTTGAAGATTTTTATCAAACCTGTTCCGGAATTAAAACAAACCTATATTGAGACAAAGGTGATAAAAAGTCTAGACCTATTTCTCTCTTTTTACTTCAATTTCCAGATAATGATACATACCACACTATGCCCTCAAAAGCCCGCTCAATGTATTAAGCCCTCGATCTTAAACTGCCTTCTGTCCCTAAACCCTAAACCGTCGCCGATTGCAACACCACCACCAGAGGCTATGTCGTAATCTAGGTGGCAATTTGGGAAACTGTTTAATTTCCCTTATGGTTCCTATAGAGGTACCTAATTTTAAAATTTCCAGAGCCCCAACACTACAATCCAGTAATACGAAGTTTCAGTCATGCACAGAAGTTCCCCCGCCCATCCGACCTACTTCAATAATGGTAGTGTACTTGGAGGATCATGGGACTTAGTAAGTCGGGTTATAAGTACCTCAGTTGGGGTTATACGTAAATATAACTGTACTTACCTTACTTATAACCCCAGTTATTAAGTCACATGACCCTTTAAGAATTGCACTCTGGAACTGGGAGGCCTTCCGGGCGCCCAGCTAGCGACTCACGCCTGTCATGACATCCACTGCGATTGTCAGTTGCGGCAGATGCGAAGGATTCCGAGGAGGCTACGCACCAGCACCACATTCCGAAACGGGTCAAGGCCCATGTGGTCCTGGGCATGCCCGTTGAGGGAATCGGGAGCAACGAGGATGCCACATACGTCCCGCATCCCAGACACCAGTGGTCTGTCCGATCCCGCATTTTCACCTCTGCTATCAATGGCTTTCGTCTTCTATTCCTGACGTATCTGGAACGCCTGAAAGAGCTCTGCGTTGTCCAGAATGCTGGCAGTCAGCAGCCTCAGTGTAATACAAGGTCCCAATATAATGATATTGTGCCAGACCTTCAATCGTTACTCTGCTACTTAGTTTAGGTTGGTATTCGTAGCCTGTGAAAATGTGTCCAAACTACCCTTTGGATGCAGACGTGACAGATGCAGGGGCCCAGAACTCACAGTTCGGGTTTTGTGGAATAGCCCTTACCCTTCTTCTCCGAAACAAGTGCTGAAGATGGGTTGTTTTGGCTTACGTCGAGGTCTTCCGGGCTCTAATCCACGAACCTTAATATAGGAACCTGATTCAGAAACCTTCGGCCTGTAGTAGGGTTCCTTATGTGAATCCTACTATTTTGGGGTTATAGTCCCAGTGTTTCTTAATCAGGTTCCTGCATTAGAGACGTGGAGAATCCTACCGACTGACCAGCCTATCATTTTTGAGTTGAGGGCTTACGGCTCATAGAGCTTATGGTTCCTGAACCCTAAACCCGAAAAGCCCTTAAACCGTAAAACCTTCCTAAAACCCAAAGGGTCCAAAGTACCCAAATAGTAGAATGTAGGGTTTCTATATTAGGAAGATTGATTTGGGGAGGTATTCCCCATAACAATACCTAGGACCCTTTGGGTAAAACCCAAGAGAGCGACAGGACAACAGGCTCTACTATCAGAGCGGTGCAGCAAATCCTTTCAGCCCCTGAGCCAGCAAGCGAAGTGGTGTAGGGATTTCGGGTTTAGAGGTTCAGGGTTTCGGATTCGGGGTTTAGGGTTCAGGGATTTAGGGTTTAGAGGTTTAGGGTTTCGGATTTAGGGTTTAGGGTTCAGGGGGTTTAGGGTTTAGAATCGCCCTCCCAGGGTTTAGGGTGAGGGGTGTTTTGTTTCACTGTTCTAAAATGCGATGAAACGTGTTGAGACTGCAAGTGGTTCGAAATTCTTCAAAGGTGCTACCTCACGATTTGCAAGCACAGCCCTAAACCCTAAACCCTAAACCCTCTAAACCCTAAAACCTAAACCCCTTTGAGGTCAACTAGGGCCTGAATCGTCACCAACGAATCAGTCTGAAAAAAAAACATGCCACCAGAATCTTACCCCAAGGGTCCAAGTACCCAATAGTCATATACTCTCCAAAATCCTAAACCTACATAACTACTATCCTAAAGCCGAGTACCTAATTATTGGGTCCTTTGGACCCTTGGGGTTATCTGCATCACGAAGGCACCTATTTTCAAGGGTGTGAAGGTTCAGTATCTCCATGGACGGTTCGCTGAAGCTTCCAATTCTCCTGGCAACGTTATGTTGAGGGTTTAGTTGTTTAGGTTATATAGAAGCTGCCCCCACCCTGTAATAGTGACTATAAGGATTATCATAGGGCCCTTTTATATTCCTTTTATACCACTATTACAGGATGGGGGCAGCTTCTAAGGTTTGCGGCGCTAGGGCGACCAGGGTCTAGGGTTATGCGTCAGGAAAAGCTTGGTATTGGTTACTCCTTTTATGACACTGAAAACCGCACTAAGAGGTGTACAAAGCTTAATATCCCTACCCTAGGGGTCTATGTACCTAAATAGTATATGCATTGGCCTTAAAGTAGTCCCTATATAGGTACATTTGGGCCAATGTATATACTATTTGGGTACATGGACCTTAGGGCTAGTACAGTGGCTCAATAACTCATAGGGATCCTTAGGGGTGTAGGGGGACGGGGGGGTAGGGGGCCTTAAGGCCCATAATAAGGACTAATATGGACTAATAAGGCCTATTTAAGGAAATACATATAGTAAACCCTAAACCCTAAACCCTAAACCCTAAACCTCAATAACGTACGGAAGGCCCTGGTCTAATCATCAAGGCCTCTGAGCCCGGCAAGACCCAGGCAGTCCCCAGAGGCTCCATAGTAGTTCCTGTTTTAGGGGGCTCATATTGAGAACCCTAAAAGGTAATCCCAAAAAGGAACTACTATGGAGCCTCTGGGTACCGTAATGATAGAAACCGTAGAAGAAATTTGTACGCAGTGCCTGTATGGAGCTTGTTGTAATTTTTTTTTGGGGCGCGATATTGAGCTTGAGGGCCCCTTGTTTTGAAGAATCTCTGAGGCGTGGCTGAGATAATCGAACCCGATCCGGAGCTCGGCACCTTGGTGGAATTGGCTCGACGGTGGCTCTACGGGGTGCAGGCATTTAGGGTGTGAGGGATCAGAGTGCTTAGGATTTACGAGTCTTGGTAGTAGAGCCTCAAAACCTAAACCCAAACGTTCCGTGCTTAGGGTTGAGGGCTTGAGAGTGCAATGGGTTCAGTATTGATTGAAGTCCCCCTACTTGGAGGATCATGGGACTTAGTAAGTAGGGTTATAAGTACGTTAATTGGGGTTATAAGTAATTACAACTGTAGTTACCTTACCTATAACCCTACTTACTAAGTCCCATGATCCTCTAAGTAAGCCTAGACCTGTTGAGGGATCCGGGTCAACCTGAACCCCCCAACCGGCATTTGCAAGGATTTGTGCAAAGAAATCATAATACGGAGCCTTAAACAGGTAGGTGTGGGGGAGTTTATATTCTACTTGGAGGGACAGGGGACTTAGTAAGTAGGCTACAAGTAGAGTTAGAAGTACTCTAAATGGAGTTCCCCCAATTGAAACCCTACTTATAACCCTACTTACTAAGTCCCCTGCCCCTCCAAGTAGGGTTGAACCCTGAAGCCCAACCAGGGTTCGAGGTTCCGGGCGATGATGTTAAGTCTGAGTTTTTACTGCGACGTGTTCGTCTTCAAGGCAGCTCTGTCGAGCTTGATGGACTTTTTAAGTAAGAGGAGGGACCCTTGATGGGGACCCCTGCCCTATAGTGGGCTATATAATGGGTATATAATAGCTATATGAAGGATATTTTTTTGCATGGTGTATTCCATGGTCTGCTTAAGTTTTAAGCTGCTGCTGTTGTCAGGGCTTGCTGTCCGGGCTGTCCGCCTCCCTTCCCCTTTGCAGCCCCCCCACCCTCCCCCAAAAAGCAAAAACAGAAGCGGAACAGGCTTGGTTCAGGGCCCAGGGTTTAGTAAGTAGGGGTTTCAGTACCTTAATTGGGGTTATAAGGAATTACAACTGTAGTTACCTTACCTATAACCCTACTTACTAAGTCCCATGGTCCTTTAAGTAGGGCTTAGGGTTCGTCTGGGCTGGTTTAAGTGGAGTAACCGCCTTCCCCGGGGCTGTCCCGGCCAGCTGGCAGACCGTGAGTGTGGAAGCCCCAAGTCAAGCATAATGCTGGGGCCTTTATAATTAGACCAGGGTTCCCTTAAAGGGGTCGATAAGGGTTACTATAAGTGCTATTTTCGAGAGTTAATGTAGGGGTAGGGGCCTTAATAGTTAGTATAGGGCTTTAGGGGTATACTATACTATAAGTATTAATATGGAACCCCCAAAGCCCCAGCCTAATTAACAAGGCCCCTACATTACCCTCGCATCCGAATGCCCCTGACACTTTGCACGAGTTTGCCGCTTGCCATCGCCTTTTGCACCCGGTGGAACAGACACGCAAGAATTGTGGATTTGTGAGTTTTGCCATGCCAGGGCATTCCAACAGTCCCACTTAGAAGTGGCGGACAGCATAGACTCCGTGGACCGCCGGAGCTTTTCTGATGTGCATTGAAACACGGCATGGCGTCGGCCTCTGTCTCAGCAAGTGCTCCAGCGAGAAGTGCAGGCCAGCTTGCGATGTTTATCCACGGGTTAACTTGCCAGCGCGAGCCGTTTTTTGCAAATTTCAGCCGGGACACAGCCGCAGGAAACTTGGCATCACAATTCAAAACCTTCTGAACATACGGTCAGATTGCGCTTGCGTCTTGAAGCAGTTCGGCGAACTCTTACACCGCAGAACTGACTCGCTGGCTAAGCGCCAGAGTGCTCGGCACGAGAGCGCAGGCGTCGGGTGGGATCAGACGCTTCTGAAAGGACACGTGTTGGCAGAACGCTAGGGCACAGATGATTGGGATCCCCTGATGCCTAGGTCGGGTCGAGCTGGCTTCGGATACTATGAAGTTAGAAACTATAGAACGATAGTCCTTTAGATACAGCCTGGAAAGTGCTCACTATACCTATAAGCCGAGTAAACCCTAAGCCCTAAGCCATCCTGAACCCCAAACTAAGCCGTAAACATTCACAGCTGTGCACCGAGGATACTCTGCGGCCACACCAGTCGTTGTAGACTGGGACATGGATGGGAAGAAGGCAAGGCAATCAGCAATGATTGCGCTCGTGCCCAGACCCCCGGGAGGATCCAAAAAGTAGATCCCTTAACAGGGGTTCCTATAAAGTACCCTTAGTAGTATAGCGCCCCAAATTAGGGGATCTACTTTCCAGGTCCTTTTCGAGGGTCTGGGTGCTTGGGACAGTGAAATCACGGTTTTGTGTTTACGTGATGTACTTGGAGGATCATGGGACTTATAAGTAGGGTTACAAGTACCTTAATTGGGGTTATAAGTAGTTATACGTGTAGTTACCTTGTTTATAGCCCCAATTACTAAGTCCCATGGCCATGATCCTTCAAGTAGGAATCATGATCCGGGGCTGGGTTTGGTGCTTTTATTATATCGCTCGGATTTAGGCCTTGTTTGAGTTCAGGGTTTATTGTGTATAGGGTTTTGGCAGAGCTGCAGTGGATTTTGTCTTGGCAGGTCGTGGTTCTTTGGATTTGGGAATGGAGTTATGAAGGAAGACTACCAAGGTGATAGGCTTTGTTGTTACATAACTCGTGTGGTTGTCACCGTTTCGCCACCGATTCACCTCCGTATCTGAATACTGCAGGGGTCTGAACAATAACTAAACGCATTCCCTCATAGTCCTTCTACAATGCCATATCCCAAAACCCGATTCCAATGGTCAAGGTCGCTACAAGCCGCTACAATAATCCATTGGCGGCTGCCGGCGCAACTTCCATACAAGTGTTTCCGAGAATAGAGGACGTTAGCCGATTTAAACCCTAAACCTTCAACCTTGAGCCCTTTTTTTCTGTAGCCGCCATGTCCCTGTGTCAGGATTTCATCTTAGTCGCCGGAGGCCGAAGGGAGTCATCAGCGGTTTGGGCGCCAGGGTGTTGGGTTAGAGTTTAAGGCTTAGAGTTCAATGGGTGAGCGAGGGTTTACTTTCAGTAGGATTTGTCGTTTCGGGGCTTATACCGGGCTTGGGGTTAGAGCAGTTGGTTTAGATTGCAGGGTTCAGGCATAAAGTTGGTTTCTTGCAGTTGCTGGTTTTGGAATGATGGAGTGTGGGGGTGTACCACACATGCACCGCGACCCTACACCCTAAATTCCTAAACCTTAAACTTACATCCCTTTGACCATAAACCCCGAAACCCTAAAACTCAGGTCAGGATCTGAGTCTAGGTGGGGTTCAGGGTTGAGGCTTTCGGCTGGGGTTCGGGGTTGAGGTTTTCGGCAAGCGGCACAGGTGGTGACGTCTGGTGTTGTTGTACTGAAACCTAGCTGCTGCATGTTGTGCGTCTGTTGGCATCTGCTTCCGCTGCTGCATCTGGTAGTTCTACCGAGTCCGCTGCCTGAGTTAAGCTCATGGAAGGATATACCCTTTTCAGTGCATTTGTGCGCTGAACAGGAGCGACTTGCCCAGTTGGAAAGCCTTGTGGCAAAGCTGGTTCGCATGGTGCTCGCGCCACTTGAGCATCTCGAAGGACGGATGACTCTGCTTATGATGGCTCCTACCATTTTGCGCCCTGGCCCCGAGCACTTGCCCGGTCTGCCATCTTGCAGATTACCCAAGCGTGCGGCTAGGGCGTTTGGGTTTTGGCGGTTTTGGGTTCAGTCAATTCCTACAAGACTAGAAACGAGCCCGAAGCCTGGACCCTACATCCTGACTGTTGAATCCTAATTCTTGACATCTAAACCCTAATCCCCAAACCCTGACCTAATCGCTGAACCCAATTCCTAAGTTCTGACCGCTAGACCCTAATCCCTAAACCCTGATCGCTCAGCCCTAATCCCTAAACCCGAACCCTGACGGCTCAGCCCTAATCCCTAATCCCTATAAATCCTAGACCCTTACAACCAAAATATCTAATCCCTAATCCCTCGTCCTGGGTTTGGGGCAGCCACGAGAGGTCGGATCCGGTTCTTCAAGCAGAACATGACCAACCAGCTCGAAGAGGCTTCGGGCCTGGATTTTTGTTGAGGGGCCCTAAGGCCCTGAAGCCCAAAACCCTAAACACTAAACTCAGAACCCTAAGCCCTAAATCGTAAACCCAGAACCGTACAACCTATAAACGAAGGGTTCCTTTCAAAGGGTCCTTTAAGGGGTTCCTGTCCTCACTTTAGGGGTCGCGTTAGCGGTCAAGGTTCAGGTCTGGTGGGTGTTGCCTGATGTTTGGGAGTTTGGTTTATGTTGGAGTTTTGGGTGTTGTGTTTGGGGGTTCATGGGTTTAATTAGGCAGCTAGTGTGCCATTATTGGGTTAAAGGTGCATTTGTTACGGGAAGGGTTTAGGGTTAATTATGGTCTGAAGGTAAGCCCACCTAGCCAAGATGGCAAAATTAGTTTACCAATCCTAAGACATCTCTCATCCCCCACCCTCAAAAGAAGAAGTTCGTTAAGCACAAATTTAAAGCAGCTCCAGAGTGCAGACCCCGAGGATTTACTTAAAGGGTCATGGGACTTAGTAATTGAGGTCATTAACTGCTTGTAACCCGAATCAAGATACTTGTAACCCTACTTACTAAGTCCCATGATCCTCCAAGTAAGTAGGAGACAGATCCTACCCTGAAACAGAGTGAGATCGTGTATTTTCGAGGGCTCAGTCAGGAGCTTGTACCGCAAGGCTCAAAGCAACATAGAAGGGTGAATTATCGATATGGGAAGTAGTCAAAATTATGATCCTTTTTTGGGTGCCCTAAATATTAGATGCCGTATTATCATAGGGACCCAGCAAGGGACGCTCATTTTGACATCCACCCATATTACACGTTTCAGTACTATAATGATACGAGACTATACCCCGCAAACCAAATTATTACGGCCCCTACATTGTCCCAACGAGCCCTTCTTAGGATAGGAGGCGCAACCAGTAAATCTTTTGGAGCCTTAGGGTAAATGGGCTGGGAGTGGGAGAGCTTTGTGCGTTTGCTATGTCCCACAATATTATCGGCAGAGATTCCGTAACCTAGAATTAAGGAGTACATCTAAAGTCACAGGTGTGCTGTATGGGGGCTACGAGGGTTTGCTCGAAACTAAACCCTCGACCCCAAATCCGAGATAGGCTTGATCCCTAAACCTTAGACCCTACCATTGGTATAGGCCTGAATCTTGAACTTATATGTACTCTACCAACAGGTACACTTTGGTAGTTACCTGTGGCCGAAAAGCCTGCCGTCTAAGGGCTCCTTGCTATGGCTTCGATATATGACTCCTTCAAAAGGTAGGTTGCTCGGACGACAGCCCGAAAGGTCCATGTACCCGAACAGCATATACTGTGGCCCCCATGCGCCTATATCGGGATTACTTCAGGGCGCAAGTACACAGTATTTGGGCACATGGGCCCTTAGCGCAGGTAAGCAAGCGAGTTTCTTAGATCCCGCTCTTTAGAGGATTATGGGACTTACTAAATAGGGTTATGAGTACTTCAATTAAAGTTCTATATGTCGCTATAACTGTAGTTACCTTACTTATAACCCCAATTACTAAGTCCCACGATACTTTATAAGTTGCCCCGAAAGCTCAAAGCCGCTTGTTTGGCAGGTGGTCGGTGAAAAGAACCCTTTCCACGACATCCATTTAGGCGCGACACTGAATGTTTAGGGTTCGAGGTTTTGGCTTCAGGTTAGGGTTAAGGTTGAGGGTCAGGCTAAGCCTTACACCCCAACCCTAAACCCTAAAACGTTTAGGGTTTCAGCTTTCAGGGGCTTCATTTTGAATCCGTTGGGCCGGCAGCTTCGGCAGGCAGGCTGTTTCTTCCGGCTTTGCCTTGATACGTACTCAACCCTTATAGTAGCCCCTAGAGCATCCCATCTAGAGCCCCTTAATGGCAAGCCTTACAGGAACCTTTTCGCAAGTTTCATCCCGAAGCCCGAAACCTCTAAACCCTACATCCCTAAACCGTAAAACCTTAAATCCCTAAACACTGAGCCCCCTAAACCTTACACTTAACACCTAACTACCCACTAGGATGCCCTGTAGTACCCCTATTCCCTTTTTGTAGTCCTAGGCTCCTTATAAAGGTACTTGTTTATCCCTAGGTTACTGGGCATCCTAGCTACAGTATTCCAGCCTATATACCCTAAGCTTCGCCCCTGAAACCCCAATACCCGGAGCGTCCGGTTACGACTTGCGAATACCTGAAGGACCAAATGAGTCTTAAAAGTAGGGGCCTTATACCCATATACTATGAATCCCTATATGGTATATGAACCTTAAACCCTTTTAGGGTTCATTTCGTCCTTAAGGTAGAGGGAGGAAGACTCAGAAGAACTTGGGTCCTAGAGATCCTTCGTCCCCTAACAACCCAGAGACTCCCAAACCCCTTAATTGAGGAATATACCTAACAGTTCCTTAAAGGGATCTATAAGGGTTCTATAAGGGAATTAATGAAGGAATATACCTTCAATTATAGTAGGATCCCTAGTATGATTTAAGGAATATTCCTTAATTAAGGGATATTGGAGTCTCTGGGAACCCAGCGTCCCCTTCAGATCCATCCTAGTCATCATCAGACCCTAAACCCCTAAACCCTAAACCCTAAACCCTTAAACCCTTATAAACCCTTAAACCCTTAAACCCTCAACCCCTAAACCTTACCCAAAGGCCCCAAAGTAGTTCCTTTTTGGGGTTCATATATAGAATCCTATATAGGGTAACTCCAACAAGGAACTACTTTGGGGCCCCTGGGTAAGCCCCTAAACCTTAAGCCTCAGAGTCCCCTTCAGATCCAGCCCCTAAACCCTAAACCCTAAACCCTAAACCCTAAACCCTAAACCCTAAACCCTAAACCCTAAACCCTAAACCCTAAACCCTAAACCCTAAACCCGCCCTGCGGGTAGCAGGTTGGACCTTCGCCCGCGTCAGCATTGTCGAGCCTTGGGCATACACGAGACGATGTTGGGTTTCCCTAAGGGGGTTCTTGTAAGGGATTCTTTGAAAGGGTTCCTTTAAGGGGTCCCTATAGGGTTGAGGGTTTAGGGTATAAGGGTCCATGTACCCAAATAGTTTGTACTTAGGCCCCAAAGTACCTACATAGGGACTATTCTAAGGCCAAAGTATCTACTATTTGGGTATATGGACCCTGAGGGCTTGTGAGCCAAGCTTATGTTACATACCCCTGTGCGGAATTGCAACAAACTTTCTAGCGGACAGGTATCAAGCCCTTACTTGTATCAAGCCGTATTCAAGGTTTCCTAGTCCTAGCCTACCCGCCGTCCAGAATGTGCAAGTGTTCAACCATGGGTTTCCCAAGCTTAAAGCCTGGAGATCTCCACGCAGCCCTATAGCCCTTACCCCAACCGTGAGAAACCCTAATCATCCTAATCCCCCCAAAAGCCGCGATGCAAGTACACATATGGGCACCTTCTGGACGGGCGACAAGGAAAAACGTGGATAAGCCCTCAGAACCTAGAGCCGAGCTCAAAACTCTGAAGACCACTAGACTTAAAACCTCGGGCGCCGAAGCCCTCAAGCCTTAAAGCACCAAGCCCGTGTCCACGCAACGAACCCTAAACTCCTAATCCTTAAAACAGAAGCCCTAAACCCAAAGCCTAAACTCCTACACTCTGAAGCCCTTATAAAAAGAGACACACTTAAAAACAAGAAAGCACTCTGAAGCCTTTTACCTCTACAAACCCGAAACGAAAGGATTGGGATCGGCAAAGCCTGTTCGAAGCCTAAACTAACTTATGCCTAACACCCTCCTGCACCGTAAACTCTCCAAAACGCTAAGCCCTAAACCTTATAAGGCACCCCTATAGGAACCCGTAAAGGAACCCTTGAACGAACCGGTATAGGAACCCTGACAGGCACCTTGAAAGCAACCCTTACAGGAACCCTTAAAGGAACCCTTAAGGGGACCCTTAAGAGAACCCTCAAAGGAATCCCTTAAAGGAACCCCTCAAAGGATTGGGATGGTGACGGCGACCTCGACTTGATCGCGCCAAGTGGCAGGCAAACCCCACATGCTCTGGGAGACTTTCTGGTTTAGGGGTTTACGGCTTAGGGTTTTGAGGTTTAGGGCTTTAGAGTATAGTGCATCGTAGTAAGTATGACGATTGGCCGTTGGAGCCTGATTGTGGATGGCTCGTTCTGTTAACTCTCCCACCCAACGCCGTCTAAGGCGGTCAAACCACTATTTCTTCCAAGCGCAGGGAAGGGCCCGGCAGGGAGGGCAGAACCCCACGACCCTAAAGCCCTAACCCCTATAGCCCTAACCCCTAAAACCCTAAACCCTAAGCCCCTAAAGCCCTAAACCCTAATCCCCTGGGCAGGGGCAAGAGGGGAGGGCAGGGGGCAGGGCCAGGCCAGCAGGCCGCCCAGGAAGGAGGGGCCCAACAAGGCCCAAAACGGCGAGGGGGGCGGCTAAGCCTCTTGGGGCTTAGTGTTTAAGGTTTAGGGCTTACGGTCTGGTGGTCGGAGTTTCGGGTTTAGGCTTTGTGTTCAGGTTTTCGGGCTAGGGTTTAGGGTTAAAGGTTCAGGGTTTACGGTTTAGAGGGTTCAGGGTTTAAAGTGTCGAGTTTTGGAGTTTGGCTGTTAGGGAAAGGTGTAGGTATTCGTGGTGAGGGTCTTCAGTTTGAAGGACTGACGGCTCTTGCTTACAAGTAAACTACAACTCTTTTGTGGCTTATATAATCCAGCCCTAGTTCATAACCCCCGGGTATTGTTCTTGGGGGGGGATAGTTTCTCAAATCATGATCAGGATTCCTCTTGCGCAAGTGGTACAAGCCAGATCGAGTCAGTGGTCTACCTCATCACGCTCAAGGTCTCGTTGACTTCAAACTCAGCAGTGTTGCGCAAGCGGTGTTGTTTGAGGAGCCCGGCTGGCATCCGTGGCAGGGACGGCTGAGTCTGCAGTTGACTCTGGAGAGTTGATGAACCTGCTAGGTAACCTCGCTGACTACTTAAAGGCTCATGGGACTTAGTAAGTAAGGTTATAAATAGGTTATCATTAGGATAACCCCACTTAGGGGACTTATAACCCCAAATATAACCTACTTACTAAGTCCCAGGATCCTTTAAGTAGACCCTAAACCCTTGTAGTATCCCTATAGATCCCTTTAAGGAGCCCTTTAAGGAACCCTCTTTACTAAGTCCCATGATCCAGTAAGTACAGGTCTGCTGACCTCCTTGGTCTTCGTGTTGCCACCGCCGTTGGAAACCTTGAGACTTCCTTGAACTTAGGGTTTAGGGTTTAGGGTTTAGGGTTTAGGGTTTAGACCCAACAAGCACATAAGTATAAGCATTTTATAGGGATATCCCCTATCTTATTGGGCTTCATTATAAGGGGGTTTATTATATGGGATATCCCTATCCTACTTTTTGCTTATGTACTTCTTTGGGGCCCTATGAACGGCTCAACATCGTTGAAAGTCTGGATGGACTAGCTTCGAACGCTGGGTTCGTTCTTAACTCAAAGGGGAAAAGGAGGGACCCTTAATAAGGGCCCTAGGGTATATACCCTTAATATAGCTATTATATACCCAGTACATAGCCCATTGTAGGGTAGGGGTCCCCATTAAGGGTCCCTCCTTGTCCTGTTTGATTAACAGTCTGAGAGTTGAAGCAGCCCGCTGTGATGCAGTCCCCTCGCCCGATCTCTCCGGTTCACACAAAAACTCCATAAACCCTAAACCCTAAACCTCTACACTGTGAGAAACTCAAACACTCTCTTCCCCCGCCAGTGGCGTGGCCTATTGGGAGCAGATCAACGGCAACTTAGTGCTCCGAGCTGGTCAAGCCAATCCTTTTCTTGCAGCACCTCGGTTGCGAATATGGGAGCTTCCGAAAATTGGGGGTACCTTATTTTGGGGTCCTTGTAACAAGGATCCTACTATCTATAGGGTACCATATACGGGTGCCCTCGGTTGCGAGAATAGGTTTCTGCATTTTAGGGTCGGCCGGTGGGATTTAGACAGTGGGTTTTTTCCTGCTATGTTTGGACAGGGTGAGGTGTTTGCAAGTTGTTTCATGGTTTGAGGGTTATTGTTTGCAGGAGTTTGGTGTTAACGGTTTCTTGCTCCACCTCGCTTTCGAGTTCAGGGCTTGAGGGCTTGTAGTTGGGCTTTAACAGCGTGTCTTTTCGGTTTGCAGATGTCGAAGTGTTCTTTGCACGGCTTAGGGTTTAGAATTCAGGAACACGCAGAGTTTCGTTTCAAAGTATTACGGGTTAGAGTTAAAAGTTGAGGGATTCGGACATGGCAGGGACAGGTTGCAAGTGTCGAGGGCCCACCTGCATTTCCCTCGCGATCATGGGTGCCGCTGCAAGCAACAGTGGTGATATCCTCCAGGCTGTGAACAGGTTGAGCTCGGCCGTGGAGGCCTTGCAGACGCCCGGCCAGCAGACGCATCCGCCTGCACCGCCAGTGCCAGACCCTGCATCTAATGCAGGAGTTCCAGCCCCTCCCCCGTTTCCGCCCATGCCACCCACCGGCCCTTGGCAAAGCCCGGCTGAAGACCACGGCAGCCGTGGCCAGAACAGCAAGTTGAGGTTTTGTAACTTCTGCAAAGAAGTGTCCTGGTGCGACCTCCTGGCTATGGTAACGGAGAGGTCTGAATAAGTTCGATGTTTGAACAATTTCATATGGGAGTTTCCGAAAAGGAAGGGGTACCTTATCCGGGGTCCTTATAATAAGGATCCTACTATTTAGGGTACCATATTAGGGTCCCCTATTTGCGGAAACTCCCATATAGCATCCACTCCTGGCCTAGAGTCTAAGATACCTTCTCTGTCTCTCACCCGCAAGGGTTCAGGGTTTAGGTTTCCAAGGTTTACTGTTCAGGGTGCAGGGATTCGGTTCGGTTTGGGATCTATGGTTAGGCTCTGAGGGTTGAGGAAACCCTAAACCCTAAACCCTAAACCCTAAATCCTAAACCCTAAACCCTAAATCCTAAACCCTAGACCCTAAACCCCCAAGCCCCTAACCCCTAAACCCTAAGCCCGAAACCCTAAACCCTAAGCCCGAAACCCCTAAACCCTAAGCCCGAAGCCCTAAACAGGAGTTTCGGAGCCATGGTTCAAAAGACGAGCAGAACGGGACATTGCTGTTACTCTATGCCTCCAGCGGCCTTATTATTGGGTCCTTAAGGGCTCCTTCAAGGGGTCTATATAAGGGTTCCTTTAAGGGATCTATATAAGGGTTCCTTCAAGGGGCCTAGGGCCCGAACTATGGGGTGCTTGGAAGGATAGGGTTAGTTGTCTTTCATGTGTTTCGTCCTTAAGGAAGGTTGGGTCAGTCTGAATGTCGGATCCAGTCACTCGGCCGTACATGTGCAACTCTCTACAGTTGCGCCCGGAGAGCCCAATGCCCTACCTGGAATTTGCAGTGCTCCACTGTTTGCAAGATATGTTGCACAAGGTGTGTGGTGCTCTTTGGGTCAGTACCTCCTACGTCGCCCAGACGGCGATATTGCTTCGGCCAATATGTAGGAGCCTAAGTAATTAATAATACTTTTTTGGGGGGGGTCCTTATTATAGTTATAGTATAATATGCCCCAAAACGCTATTCTACTTGTTAAGGCACCGTAAATACCGATCATAGCCCTTATAGGGTAGGCCTTATAGACTCCGCCTTAGAAAAGAACCCGATTCTAATTATTAAGGCCCCTAGTCTTCTATGCTCCTAAAACCCGATTGTACTTGTTAAGGCCCCTATATTATGATGCCCTTATACTGACTATCCCTTATAGCCCCCTTTTAAAGGAAGCTTGTTGTCTTCTGGCTGTCGCTGTCAGAAGGTAAGGCGACATGGCACAAGGTAGCCATCCCTGGTTCATGCGGTCTGCCTGACCTGGTGCGCTTTGTGTTGCGGCGCACAGGCGCACAAATAGACCGTGTAAGAATCTGGCCTGAGCGCCAGCCTCTGAGCGTGATGCCACCTCTCAGCACGCAGGTGCCGGCAAACAATCTGCGGTTAAGGGCAGATGTCCTGAGCCGACCTGCTTCAACCAGTGTCCCTGAGTGACCAGACTAGTGAACCACTAACCAAGTCTGGTGGCCTACAGCACCAGTAGCTGGAGACTACCAGCCATGCTGGTGCAATGGGCCTAAGAGCTCAGAAGGCACTGGTGGCCAAACTACCCCTAAACCCTAAACCTAAAACTACCCCTAAACCCTAAACCCTAAATTACTCCCAAACCCTAGTACTGTAGTATGCCCTCATGCAGCTATTCAATGCATTCGGGTTTTGATTCTGTGACCCTCCTCAAAAAAGGACCCTACACCCCTGAACACCAAAACCCCAAACCCCTAAACCCAAACCGACCTGCAAAACTCACAGCCCTGAAACCTGGACCCTAAATTATAGATCCCTTATAGTAACCCTCAACCCTTTATAGAGCCCTTATTAGTACCCTTCTAGTAACCCTGTAAAGGAACCCCTACGGAGCCCTCAGTAAACCCCTAAACCCTTTATAGATCCCTTATAGATCCCTTCAAAGGAATCCTTGTAGATCCTTAATACCCTAAACCCCCTAAGAGACCGACCTGCAAAACTCAGAGCCCTCAGAGCTGCTTGAGGTCAAGTCCCACTTCATCGACAATGCCCGAGGTCCCGTCCTCAACGGTATAGAGCTTATTGGGCTTAGAGGGTTTAGGGTTTATAGGGTTTAGGGGTTATAGGGTTTATAGGGTTTAGGGTTTAGGGCTTATAGGGCTTATAGGGTTTAGGGCTTATAGGGCTTATAGGGTTTAGGGCTTATAGGGTTTATAGGGTTCAGGGTAGGGCACTTCCCAAGATCGGACCCTAGACCCTAAACCTCCAGCCCTAAAGCCGATAAGCCCTACTTGGAAGGGCAGGGGACTTAGTAAGTAGGTTATAAGTAGGGTTATAATTGGGGTAACTCCGTTTAGAAGTAAACCCTAGGTTAAAATGCCGCTCTGTCCTACAATGTCGAAGGCTTCCGGTTTCGGTGTCTTTCAGTTTCAGCCTTTTGGGATTAGGGTTTAGCGTTTAGCCTTTAAGGTATGGGGTTTAGGGGTTTTCAGGCTTACGGTTTTTTGTTTCAAGCCAGCAGGCTCAAAAGTGGCATAACATGAATCCTGAGAGCCCGTGGGCAAATCTCAAACCCCAAAAACTGACCTCTCAAATAAAGCAAATATTTTGCCTGCATCTCTCCCTCTCTCTCCCTCTCTCTCTCTCTCTCTCTCTCTCTCTCTCTCTCTCTCTCTCTCTCTCTCTCTCTCTCTCTCTCTCTCTCTCTCTCTATCTGTATATATACATATATGTACGTAGAGCTCGGCAGAGCCCTTCAAACACAGTGGATCTTCAGATGTTTTGAAGCAGGCTGGGACGGAAACTACGGCGCACCCACGGCAGTCGACTGGGACGGAGACGGCCAAGACCTCGGGAGTTTTTTTTGGTCTGCCCTAAGGCTCCTTAGGGTCCAGGAGCCATAGGGTGGGTTTTGGAGTACCATATTTGAGTGTTTTTTTTTGACCTGGCCCTAACGGAAACGTTATGAAACCCAAGTCTGCACTTTTCCTCCCTGGCTACTTCAAAGTCCAGTTGGTCCATGTGCCCAAACAGTACAAACTTTGAAGTAGTCCCTTTTAGTAGTTTGGGGTCAAGGTATGTACTATGACATGGACCTTTGGGGGTCTATGTTTGGGGTTTGATGGTGTAGGGTTATAGGCTTTGGGCCCTGAACCCTAAACCCTAAACCGTAAAGTCAGCCAGCCCCGACATCCCAGACAGAACAAAGCCGCACTGAAATCCGACACCCGGACCCAAAGCGGTAAGCCCCAAGGACTCAAACCCAAAGCTCCTAGCCCTAAACCCTAAACCCTAAACCCTAAACCCTAAACCCTAAACCCTAAGCCCTAAACCCTAGACCCTAAACCCTAATACAGCGGAAGCCTCAAAGTTGGAAAGGGAACCCCAGCACTATTTGGCCTTAATCCGGTTTCCAACTTTATGGGGATTACTGTAGCCCTAAACCCTAAACCCTAAACCCTATTAGGGTTAATAAACCCTAATAGTCTCAAGGCCGGAGGAGGCGAGAATTCACCGCCAGACCTTGGGGCTCATCGACGGGTTTCCATTTTTTAGGGGGGGGTGGGGGGCGGCGGGGTGGGGGTGGGCAGCGGTGGCGTCACTGAGGAGCCTCTGACCGATTCGGCCGGGGCCGAGGCGAATAAGTAAGGTCACCAAACCCTGAATCTTCAAACTAAGCAGAGCCATGCTACGGCCGATCTGGAAGCACCCTAAACCCTAAAGCCCTAAGCGGAACCATGCTGAGGCGATCTGGCAGCTCGGATGGCAGTGGAAGGGTTGGCTGTCAGATTTTCAAACACCGTGCCGGGGGGGTTCCAGGTTTGTGTGTTTCAAGAGTTTAGGGATTTCGGGTTTGGGGCTAAGGTTTTGGGTTTGGGGTTTAGAGTGTCGCGTTTTTTTTTGGGGGGGTTTTGGACGGTTTGACTTGGGGTTTAGTGTTTATGTTCGGGTTCTGGGTTTAAGGTTTAGGGTTTAGGGGCCTTGAGCAGAAGAACCCGCAATGTACCACAGGGCTCGGGGAAAAGTCTTGGTGCCAGTAGCAGTGCAAGCTTAATATGCTACTATTAGCTTACCCCCCCCCCATGCAACTGCCTCTTCTTGATCTCTCGACTTTTGACTGTGGCCCAGAAGCCCACATAGAGAAATACCTTGCAGGCCAAAATATACTGTAACATAGGTATCTGGAGCTTTTGGGAAACGGCCCTGTGCTTCTTCTTCTTATCAGGGACCGGGGCCGGGTTCTCGCGGAACTTCGATCTCCACCAGTCGAAGGCTGTTTAGCTTAGGAGCTTCAGCAGTCAGCAGCATAATTCTAGAAGCCTAAATGGGAGTTTCCGAAATGAGGGGTACCTTATTTTGGGGTCCTTATAATTTTAACGCTACGCCGCCCGCCTCGGCTGTGTAGCGGCAGGGTGAGGGGGCAGTCGATGTTTTTTTATGCTAGGGCGGCCTGTCAAACCCGGTTGATACGAAGTGCGAGGAATGGGTAGGGGAGGGGGGGCAGGGGGGGGGGGGGGGGGGGGGGGGGGGGGGGGGGGGGGGGGGGGGGGGGGGGGGGGAGAGGGGGGAGGGGGGGGGGAGGCCTGGGAGGGGGAGGCCGACAAATCAGGTAGAAGCCGGGCAAGGGGGTGGCAAACGAATTAGGTGGAGGGAACCTGAGCTAACCCCCAAGATCCTACTATTTAGGGTACCATATTAGGGTCCCCTATTTTCGGAAACTCCCAAACAGTTACCACGATTCTTCCTCAAGGTAATACTACAAAGGAGCAGACCGGTGCACCAAGGACTGGAATATTGCGAAAGTCGGGCCTGAAACGATCTAAGGCTTCTGGAACATTTTCCGAGCCTGTGAGATCGACGTTCTTTATGTTTTAGAGTTAGTCGTCTGAATAATGGTTGGGGGGAGTGGTGGTCAGGTTTGGTTGCACCTAACCAATCTTTATAGGCTTGATTCGGTCTGTTGACAGTTGAAGCCCCTCGTACTGCAGTTCTGATAGTAAACCCCGAGCCTTAAACTTTGCAAACCCAAAGCCCTTAAACCCCAGAAGCCCTAAGCCCCAATGCGCAAATACTGAACCCTCAACCTTCAGCACTAAGCCTCAATCCCGAAACCCAAAACCTAAACCTTAAGCCCTAATAGACCCTAAACCTTAAACCCTAAACCACTAAACCCTAAACCAATTCGAGAGTTCGCACGGAACAGCGCCGAAGCCCTCCGAGGATTTGATCCTGGGGCAAGCAGATGGCTCCTTGTCCAGACACGAGTCCCCCTAAAGAATACCAATACGCTTAGAACATAGTTATAGCATAGTGGGCTCCAAAACCCTATTCTACTGATTAAGGCCCTTACATTAATGCCCTTAGGAATCAGTTCTTTATGTTAGTACAAGGCCATTGGTTTAGTAAGCGGATATGCTGTGTTACGTTGCTATGAATATTATTTAGTTATGCTATTGTCACGGTTCTTGTTGTTATTATTGAATAATAGTCCCACTCTTACTATTCATGTATTGTTAATTTTGTTGTTAAAGTGGAATACGACTATAGTTATGATCCATGATTATGATGTTGGTGATGTTTTGATTTTTACGTTTGTTGTTATTCTGCTTCTAATGACACAATGTTTCTCTAGAGGCCCTTGCCGTGTTTGCTTTGCAATAGATGTTCTACAAAAGGCTTATAGGGCATCTGCTGAGATACTCTTTAATCTACAGCCCCGCTAATAACAAGCATGTCCTTTTGTATGAGTCTGCTAATTAGTATTGATTGCATTAGCAGCTCATCAGATCATGGCTTTGAGATTTCGCGTCCCTGGAGCTTGAGCCCAATACAGGCTAGAACCCACCCAGAGAACCCAATACCCCTTAATTAAGGCTTGCGCGCCTAAAAAAAACTACCGCTCGAAATGTTGACGACGAGGAAGACAACGATGCTGATGAAACTTACGATGGTCACGATGATATCGATGGCGATGGCGATGATGATAACGATGATGATGACGATGATGATAACAATCGTGGTAGCAATGATGACCTGGCGATCTGGCAAAGGTGACTGTGCAAAGACCTTTTGCCCCATACCTTTTCCACCCACAAACCTCAACAAACTTGCCGCGACCTTCAAAGTCATCGGCCCCACCAGTGTTTTCGCCTTCTGCCGTAAGACTAGCTTTGCAGCCCAGGTCCGGAGAATACATTCAGGCCGGCTTTTCCCAGCACGCAAAAAGCCCACTGCTCAACACATTGATGACGATGATGATAACGATGATGATGAGAATGATGAAGATGATGGTGATATCGATGGTGGCTGTGAGGATGATAGCGATGTTGACATCGATGATGATAGCACTGATGGTCGCCTAGGGCGCCCAGAAAACTGGACACGAAATCGTGTCCCGTTTTTGCTTCTGCCACAATACCGCTGGGGAAGGTCAAAACGTGCGATTTTGCTGCGCCTGCCACACTTTTGTACACTTCCCTCGGCCGCTCCTCTGTAGGTTTTGTCTTCAGGGTAGTTTTTTTTAGGCGCGCGCGCCTTAATTAAGGAATATACCTTAAGTTATAGGGGCCTTAATATTATGATTTAAGGTATATTCCTCAATTAAGGGGTATTGGGATCTTTGGGCAGAAGCCCTAAACCTCTCCCAACCCTCACAACTCCTTATTCCCGAATCCTGGCGCCTTTACCCCTTTAGTCTAAGTACCTTTGCTTTCGTGGGCGGGGGCGAAGCGAAGTGATTCAAATCCCCGTTCGTGCCTGAGTTTGAATTGAGATTTCTGGACAGGCCTACTTTGTGGGCTTAAATCATTACCTATTGTTTTGGGGGTTCCTTTTTATAACTATGGTATAATGGGCCCCAAAACCCTATTCTAATGATTATATAAGGCCCCGATATTCTACCCTGAACCCTAAGCTCCTATGCCGAGCGTATACTTACCTGCAAGTCAAAGGCAGACCGTGTAAACGCGGCTGAGAGTATATTCCGAAGTGGTTACACACAACCACGAGCTTCTCCCTTACTTCAGGGTCTACATGGGTGGTTGTCCAAATTATGGCCCTTGTTTGATTTTGGGCACCCTAAATAATAGGTGACGTACTATACTAAGGACCCAAAAAGGGACCCTAATTTTGACAACCACCCACATGGTGAAGAACATCGAAGATCAAGGAGGTGGCGGCTGCAGCGTGTTGCTATGCAGACCAGGTCGCAGCAATCAAGCTGAGACAGGACCGCTGCGGATGAACTTCCTCAGGTTCGACGACACCATGACGCAGGGTACCATCCTAAACCCCATGTAGCTACAATTGTAGGAACCCCTAGCCCTTTGGTCCAATGTAGAAACACAAAAGACCTATAAGGATCTTTACCACGCTCAGAAAGTTTATTCGAAGCCTCGTCACACGTATTCCTCCTAGAACCCTTTTACGCGCTGACCCGAAACCCTAAACTCTGAACACGAACACTAGGCACCCTGCTCTACTTCGAGCGCATGGAGAACGCACACCTTGCAGAGCGAAGCAGCCATGCCAATCCTTTCAACGGGACCGGGAGAAGGGATAATGCTGCTATTTAGGGTATTATAGTAGGGTCCCCCATTTTCGGAGACCGGGAGAAGGGATAATGCTTGAGGGTTCAGGATAATTGTTCCTGTTGTTTTTGTAAGGGCTCGTTTTGCGGATGCTTCGCGGCTCTTCAAGGTCTGAAATTGGTTGATATCCGGTCATGTAGGACTAAGAATACTAAGGTCTGAAGTTTAAGGGTTTGGGGTGGGGGGGTCCGGGGTTAGGGTTTAGGGAACGGAGGAAGCATCAGGGTGTAGAGCTTGGAGTCTTAAGCGGAGATGTCTGGGGTTTGTATTGTTTCTTGTCTGGAGGTGAGGGTGGGAGGTTGGGATGTATCGACATCATGTGGACCCCTGATCCAATGAACCAGTCCTTAGTCCAGTTCGTGTTATGCCAAGGGGGGCCCTTTAAGTTGAGAGCGTGATGCGAAGGTTCATTGTTTAGGGTTCCCAGAGACTCCAATATCCCTTGATTAAGGAACATTCCTTTACATCATGTTCGGGGTCCTACTATAATTTGACGTATATTCCTTAATCAACGGGCATTGGAGTCTTTGGGTTTGGGTTCCTGGAAAGCTTCAGCCGTCACACGCCGAGTGTGCTGACCTTACCACGCACTGCGGCTCAGGGCACCCAAACTTTGGCCCACAGACCAACACCTAAACCCTGAAACCTGCCTAAACCGACGTTGGGCTATGTTGAGCGCTCATCTAGCTGATGTGTCCGGAGGGTCATGTTTCCATAGAAAGCAACATGTTTTATGCGGTACCATAGTATCTACATTCTCCCTCTTTTTCGAAGAGAGAGAGATACATATATATATATATATATATATATATATATATATATACATACATACATACATACATACATACATACATAATATTTGGTATTTGTATCTTTCTGCCTCCGTCTCTCTCTCTCCCTGTCTTTCCCTCTCTCTCTCCCTCTCTCTCTCTCTCTCTCTCTCTCTCTCTCTCTCTCTCTCTCTCTCTCTCTCTCTCTCTCTCTCTCTCTCTCTCTCTCTCTCTCTCCCTTTCATCTCCTTTCATTTATCAATAAGTGGGTCTTGCTGCTTCGATCTGCAACCACTGGCACATCTATCGTTTCGACTGTGAAGCACCAATCTTCATTCTTTGCACTCGGCACTATGATGAGGCTTGTACCGAACTTGTCAGTTTGTGATATCGTTTGATAGTCTCCCGTGTATCATGAGCAAAACCCCAAGTGCAGGTAGACTGCCGACAGACTGCCCATACCTTGGTCGAGTATGCCTTACCCTAAAAGCGCCCACTTAGCCTTGCAGCCTAAACCCAAAGCCTTAACCCTAAGAAGAAGGTGCAAATGCCTTTAAACAACCCTAAACATCCCCAAACCCTAAACTTAGCCCCAAACCCCAGAAAGCCAGACATCCTACACATCCCTCAACCCTGAACTCCAAACCCCAGTATACACGGAATCCGTCTTCCGGGGCAATGGCTGCCGTGTCTTGCAGGATCCAATCGGGAAGCTATGTTACGGCGCAGGCTCGTGTATCGGATCTTTAGTCTCCCATGTTTAGAGTCTGCACGAGGCTTTGGTTTCTTAGGTCTGGTTTTTGGGGAGTGAAGGGTTTCGGGCTCAGGGCTGCAGATTTAGGGTTTAGGGAGTCTTTTGGGTGTTCGGCCGATCGTGATCAGAGAGACTTGTTTTGGCCGGCCGGGCATGGCTGGGACGGTCTACCAATCGGACAGGAATCATCGCTACTATGAGTCCCAGTTTGTTCGTCCAGATGCGTGCGGCAGAAGGCACTTTATTGTAGAAATGGGTAGATCTCCAAATTAGGGTCCCGCTTAGGGTCCTTTGTATGCGGGCGCCGTACTATTCTGGAAACAAAGAGGGATCCTAATTTCGAGAACTGCCCTTGTACCATTTATATGTAGAAACCCTATAGAAGCCCGTTTGGGTTCCCTTACTTCAAGGATCATGGGACTTAGTAAGTCGGGTTATAAGTAAGGTAACTACAGTTATAATTTCTTATATAACCCCAATTAAGGTACTTATAAACCTACTTACTACGTCCCATGATCCTTTAAGTAAAGGAGTTCGTGTTTCGTTTTGAAACCGACTGAACGAAACCGAAGACCCCGAAGATTCCAAGATCATGGTTTAGGGTTTAGGGGTTCAGGGTTTAGGGTTTAGGGTTAGGGGTTTAGGGTTTAGGGTTTAGGGGTTCAGGGTTTAGGGTTTAGGGGTTCAGGGTTTAGGGTTAGGGGTTTAGGGTTTAGGGGTTTAGGGGTTCAGGGTTTAGGGTTTAGGGTTATGGGTTTAGGGTTTAGGGGTTCAGGGTTTAGGGTTAGGGGTTTAGGGTTTAGAGTTTAGGGTTATTTAGGATTTACGGTTACTTCGGGTTACTTAGGTTTTCCCTGAATATGGGTCCAAAGGACCTAATAATTAGCACAAGGTTCCTTTACAAATGGGTTTATAAGAGCTACTACAAGCGCTATTATAAGGCTTTAATATAGGGGCGTTTTTCGAAGAATGAACCCTAAGGGCCCAAAGGACCCAATAATTAGGTACTCGGTTTTAGGATAGTAGTTGTGTAGGTTAGGAATTTGGAGAGTATATGATTATTAAGTACTCGGACCCTTGGGGTTTAGGTTTGGGGGAGTTCCGTGCTTCGGGGTTTCAGGCCGTGGACGTAAATGGCAACGGCTTCCTCGACTTGGTTTTGGGCAGCAAGGACACTGCGAATGCATATAATGTAATATGGTGGACTATGGTTGACCTCGCTCATCCCAAAAACTTGAAAGTGACTGTTGCACGTGGTTTTGCTTGCAGGGAATAATCTAGATGAGCTCTTCTAGTATGTAGGACATGAAAGCCGCGAGAAATGCGACGTTTCGTAGCGTAGCCGCCTAGCCGTAACGGTTCACCAGATGCCTGAAATGGGAGTTTCAGAAAATGAGGGACTAAGTGCCACCTTTGCAATATTGCTAAATCCATACTCCACAACTTGACTCCTCAAAGCACGACGCCCGGCTGGGCCGCAAGAGTCTGGCCTGCAACTTCAGTTGCAACTTTTTGCTTAGTTTCTATGTACATGGCTTGTACTTGCGGCCGAAAAACTACAGATTTTTTTGAGGAGTTCTATAAACATATAGAAACAACAATGAGGAACCCTAACGAGCCAGGTTTTCTCGGCTGCAGGTATGGTTTAGGTATTAGGGATCTGGAGTTTGGGCTTGGTGTTGCAAGTCTTGCGTAAACTTCTCTTGGGTTCTGAAAGTTGGCTCGGACATTTGAGTGTGGTTCAGGGTTTACGGTTTTGGGTGTGTAGGTTAGACTAGGGCTCAGGGCTCAGGGCTTTGACAACTTGAGGCAGTGTAGGCTTGAAGCTACTTTGCGGTTCCCCTGAAGCTTCCATTAATGATTATTTGCTTGTGTACAGCTCCAATACAAACCCCAGTGCAGAAATTGTAGGGCCTCCACTTCAACGCTAGGTTACGCTTGTCTGATGTTTCCGCTAGATCCCAGCATGTTGACAGGAAATTTTCTAACCATAGACCTGAAGGGGAGGCAGCTCGGCTTTAGATTCTATCTTATAGAGTACTTAAGTTGGTGATTGCTCTTTAGGCTCACGTGGAGTTTCTCGTCGGTTCATAAGGAGATATACTGACATGCAGTTCAAGTTTAGGGCCTGTTAGCAAGCCCACCCTCGAAACTGCCAACCCTGCAACCCCCAGCCTGGTGTATGCCCTACTGGAGGGTCGGGGGACTTAGTAAGTAGGTAGTAAGTAGACTTATTATAAGTACCCTAAAAGGGACCCTAATTGGGGTTATGGTAGTTATAAGTCCCGAAAATAACCAGTTACTACGTCCCCCGACCCTCCAAGTAGTGTAGGAACCTGCTTCCGAAACCTTCAGCCTTAATTAGGGTTCCTTATCTGACTCCTACTACTTTGGGGTTAAAGGCCCAGGGCTTCTTAATCGGGTTCCTACATCAGACTCAAGAATGTAGGACCCACAACCCCAATATCTCCAAACGGTAAGCAGCTGTCGAGTTTGATCCGTGAAGAAAGAGCACATGTCGATGGTCTTGTGAGTATTTTGAATGCCTGTAGCCTCAAGATCCGCCTTTGCGGATGTCTAGGGCTTACATATGGGTGGTTGTCAAAATTAGGGTCCCTTTTTGGGCACCCTAAATGTTAGGTGCCGTATTATAATAGGGACCCAAAAAGGGACCCTAATTTTGACAACCACCTATATGGCTTAACGGTGTAACTAGGGTCAACGACAAAGGTTTAGGGTGTGGGGGGCTTGAGTGCGTTTGGCTTGTCCGGTTGTTGCGGGTTAGGGGTTGTCCAATGAGAGGGTTTACAAGGGGCAATTGCACTAAACCCTAAAGCCCTAAACCCTGAACCCTAAACCCTAATCAAATCACGGCATTAAACCCTAAACCTTCAAGCTCTAAACCCTAAAGCCCTAAACTCTAAAGAGTCCCACTAGAATAGGCACGGAAGCCGTGTTCAAATTTATGAAGACCCCTGTATGCTCTACCCGTATGGTATCCCCTCAAGGCCTTATGAACCCCGTTCTAATTCTTGAGGCCCGTGTACTACTTACTACTAGCTTCTGCGGTAGTACCCTGTTATCAAAGCCAATCAGTAGGAAAAAGGCTACTTGTATTATTATGGGGCTACTGGGGCCTAGATTACAGTACAACCCAGGTGCCCGAAATCCGTCAGCTATGAGTCCTCAGCTTCAGGCTACAAACTGATCCTATAACTAACAGTCCTTCAGGGTTCAGGGTAGATTAGGGTTTAGAGGGGTTTACTGATACCGATAACCTGTACAATCTGGGAACCCCAAACCCTCAAACCGACAAAACTCTGTGCATTCCTGTGACCATGCTGTTGAACCCCCTAAACCCTAAACCTTAATTCCTAAACCTTAAACCCTAAAAAAAACCCTAAACCCTAAACCCCTATACCCTAAACCCCTAAATCCTAAACCCAAAACCCCTAAACCCTTAACCCCTAAACCTGAACGTCCCCACGACTGCAGGAGGGCTTCATTCACATCTTCAAGCGTCAGAGAGACTATCACCTACGAGAGCGCCGTAGCGTTCCTTGACACATTTAGGGATTTAGATGGGGTTTAATATCGGGGCATTACTAATTACCTACATGAGTTTGGGGCTTCCGTATTATAACTCTAGTACAACATATCCCAAAACCCTATTCTAATTATCAAGGCCCCTATATTATGCGAATTGAATGGGCCGGCAGGGCAGACGAGGTTTACGGTTTACGGCTTACAGGGCTTGGTAGTGATTGGAGCTTTAGGTTCCGTGCTAACCTGATTACAGGGAACTCCAGAAAGTCGGAATATGGTTTCAGGGTAGGATACCTTATAATTTACCATAAAGGGCTTAGGATAATCATATTCCAACTTTCTGGCTTCTACTGTAGCTTCTTGCTACGCAGGGTTTGTCGGGGTCCAATGGTTACGGTTGTAGGCGCAGACCCCTGTTTGGTAAAGCACTTTTTTGAAAGGGGTTCTGTTAACTATTGGGACTATTGGGATCTGTTTTCTATTGGTGTGGGCAATAATTAACCAGTGTGGGTATACATCAACGAGGCTGCCCCTTGGAAAGCTGCCCCCCCCCCAAACTCAGAGTACTAGTAAGTTCTTGGGGCAAATCCGAGATACTAGCATGTTGTTTGTATGCTCTTTGCGCTCAAAAATCCTTGAGGTAGTGGGCAACTAGGTATGGAGACAGGATGCTTTCCACGAGGAGAACAATATCCTGAATGAGCAAGTCTATGCTTGAAGGATCATGGGACCTAGTAATTGGGGTTGTAAGCAAGGTAGCTACGCTTATAACTTCTTATAGCCCCAAGTAAGGTACTTATAACCCTACTTACTAAGTCCCATGAACCTCCAAGTGCGTTGCACCAGGGCCCGAAGCCTGCTTAATTGAAGTATTTGGGGAGTTGATAGCCAGTGCCATGAGACAGATAAAGCTGGATATCCCTCACTCCTCTAACTAGTTCATTGTTGGGTTAGCATGAAAAAATTAACGTTCTTATGTGTCTTATTGAACTGTGAGTTTTTTTTTAACCTGGGTTTTCGGTACTTGTAACCTTACTTGCTAAGTCTGATGATTCCCCAAGCCTACTGTAAGCATCGGAGCCCAAGTATCGAGCCTCGGTTCAGCGGCCCGAGGGACTCTAAAACCGTTTCACTAAGCAAGATACCCTGAATTCGAACAGGATCCTTATATAATATGATTTCTGGTACAGTCCCTAACGTAGCGGGTTTCGGAGTCTCTGGATTTCAGCCTAAGCTGACTCATAGTTTGAGACTGTATGTGCCCCAAACAGCATGTTAAGCAGGAATCCCGACATAACCCCTACTCTTTTGTGCTGCTGTGCACATGCCCGTAACAGTCCGAGCTGTGGTAGACCCTACCCTGCACAATATTGTAAACCTTGTATACTTGTACTGCAGTATACCAAAAAACCATGTGTTGAGTGTAATTAAATAGGGCCCTACACCCAGACCCTTCAACTTAAAGGGTTCGAAAATAGATACTACATTAAACAAGGCCTCATTATTCACCCAGGAAATGCTAGGGCTATAAAGAAACCAGAATATTTGCTAGTACCTGCTGATTAGTTCATGCATACTATGCCCCAGGGTTCCTTATCAGATTCATTGTTCATTGTATAATGTGCCGGCACTCCCCATTCACCAAGAAAATAATTTGCGAAGGCCCCAATACCACACAAAACAGTAAATCCCATATCGTAAGAACTCTTATCAGAACCCTACAAACCCCAACGTATGCAGCACTGCTCGCATGTTCTCTTTGTTTACCAGTTCTCCCGCTCTCTTTGTTTATCCGGCTAAAAGCCCAGAGAGCCCAGTACCCCTTAATGAAGGAATGTGCCTAACATTATACGGGGCCTCATATTATGATTTAAGCTACATTCCTTAACTAAGGCACATTTGGCTCTCGGGGAGGGTTTCGAATCTTGCCCTGCTCTTCGCTGTCCAACCGTTGATTATTCCCGAAAGCCATCAAGCCGTAATACCCTTCAAGCCGAAACTTAGCTTGTAGGCTCATACCCTGCCCCTTTTTCGGGTATCTGCTTGTCTATATAACCGATCCTAACCATAAAACTGAATACCCTAAAACGGGGTTAGGGTATAAGCCTATACCCTGCACGTCCGCCCACCCCGAACACCGTGAGAATCCAAACGCACCCGTTTAACTGGTGGGCCCAGGATTTGGCATGTTTGCTCAAATACAAGCTTGATACTCAGGTTGGTTCAAGTTTCATCGGGCATGGATCCGAGCAGGAGCAAAGAATAGTTGTGCAACCCAAACACATGCTTCAAATATCTTCAAATCAAGATTTGCACGAGCAAAAAGCTTTTGGAAACTCATGCTCGTCCTTTTGCTGTGGTCGATCTCGCTGGTGCGCCTCTCAGTAGATTCCCTTTCGATCTTTTGGATGCCTGAAAGTTTCACGCGAGAACATTCAGTAGTCTATGAGGTGCCCGTGATGCCAGTGGTTCGAGCAGAACAAGCCCTGAAGAACCGTCGGTGTCTCAATTTCGTTAGCATCGAACGCCCGAATATTGCTGCCCTTCCCCGTGTTTGGCCCAGGTCTGATAGCAGACGGAACCTGCGGATCCGCCGGTGCTTCCTCCCACCTTGCTTTGCCTGCCTTTAGCTTTAAAGTGCTGAAGTGGCATTGACATGTGCAGCGGCTGTTTCTCTCGAGCGAGAGCTAGGAATGCCGGATTCCAAGCCCAACCCCCGCCGGGTTTCCTTGTTGAAGGACGGAACCTTTGAGCCTGCAAACTGCAAGCATAACTGTGTGATGCACGTGTTCAGGAATTCCTCCGAGATCTTCTGAAGCCGGGGTACGTCAATAAAAGAATCGAGGATGGCAGGAGAGCTGCCAAGCAAAAGCTCCCAAAAGGTGAGAAGCAGGCCCAAACCCGTCATGTAATGTACGTAGATCAAACCCCAACTCCAAACTACTTGGTGCAGGCGGCTCCCTTCCTGTATCGGTTCTTGGATGTGACGGGCAAAGCGATTTCCGAAGATCAGGCGGGGCATGATCCTGATGACAGAGCATTTTCCAGACACAACATCCGAATCAGGTTACCACCGAGCACAATTTTGGGATTATTGCAGCATATTGTGGGAGCTTCGCGGGCGACTTGCCAACCAAAAAGGAGGTGGAGGCCCCGTTCAGAATCGTTCGTCTCAATTCTAGATTCTCTTTTGGGAAAACCGTTTCATCTTTTCGATTGCAGGCCGCAGTGCTATGGGCCGGCTCTACGTTTCGGCTGAACGATCCCATCGATAGTGTTGCCCAACAGGCAGGATTGAGATACCTATCGTAAACCTCCTAGGCGGTTTCTCGACTCTTGCACGCCCAGGCTTGGGCTGAAGATGAAAGCGCCATTTTGAGGAGCTTCGCTTCCTGGGCTTGCGACCGAGCTCAGAGGAATGCCAAAGCCAGGCCAGTCCACGACTTGTGGTTTTCGTGCGAGAAGTATGTAACGATCTGGGATCCACCCAAGTAAACATGACTGGTCTGCACATATGTGTGATATATGTGTGTTTGAATCCAAGCTTGGGCAGGAAAGGTGAAGAGCACGAGAAGATGCAAGCTTTGAAGCAAATCATCCAAAGCAAAAAAGAGGAGCCCACTTTGGCGAGTTTAAATCCCCCACCCAAACTTTCCTGTATGTTTCCACCAGGACATGCGGCCAGATACACAGCCGGCCGAGAGCAAGGCGGGCTTGGTTAGATTCGGGGCTATTTTGAGGGGGTTTTCCGGAGCGGCTTAGGGTCGGAACTTAAAGGATATGTAATATATGCTTTTTCGAACAAGGGTGCATTTGAGGTTTTGGGCTTGGTCGGGTCGAGTTGGAAGGAAGGGGCCAGGGCTTATGATTCAAGAAGGTAGAGTGGCTTTACAAGTCGGAAACGGGGGTTCGGGTTTGGGTTCGTCCGACATACTATATTTTAAAGCCGGAGCTTCCAATCTCAAGCCCTAGACTTCCCTATAGAGCTACACCTTAAGTTTATTGAAAGTTGATAACCCTGATTGCTTTATGTGCCTGCAGCAGTTCAAACTAAACCCTGATGCCTGGACCCCGATGCCTCAGTGTAAGACTAAACCCTAAATCCAGTTGTGTTCAACTTAGGGATTGATTTCGGGATCTGGCCTGTGGATTCGGGCTTGAAGAACTGAACATAAGCATGCATACAGTAAGCGGCTGATTTGAAAATGATATTATTGCATACTCTTCGCAGATGAGACAATACATCAGGGTAATGCCTGAGTTCTACAGTCGTACAGCTGCTGCTGTTGCTGTTGTTGCTGCTGCTGCCACCGCCAGGATGAAGCGCATGGCGACGACGACGACCACGCCTGCCAGCGAGAGGGAGAGGAAGAAGAGCCTCTAGCAGAGGATGAGTGCATGCCTGGAGAAGACATAGAAGAATCGGATAAAGAAAAGGATGGTGGTACATTCAAGGAGCTCTGTTCTGCATTGCAATCGACAGAGCAAATCTAACCGCTTCCAGATATTCTCGTTGTGCTAGGATGAAGCAGTCCAGCAAAGAAAGACTCCGAAAATCAAGAGCAAAGTACATGCCAAAGCTGAAAGCATGCTAGAAGCTTCGCAGGGGGAGGATGCAAATTTGGCTTTGGAGGCTCTGTTGCTATCTTCGTGCACTAGGGCACTAGGGTTCTGGAACCAATCACAGTAGTACGGTTGCATCTTTCGCAGAATCTGCTGCTAGGCTCAGAAGAAAACAAAAAAAGCCCTCCGAGACAAGAAGAAGGGTGCCGAAGCTGATGATGATGAAGACCCTCGCTCGCCTGATTCCGTCCCTGAGAGAGGGCGGGGGAGGGGCAGGGGTGGCAAGGGTCGGGGGAAGGGAAAGAAGAAGAAAGATGATGTTTTGAAAAGGCCGGCTGCTCGTGCGGAGCCTGAAGCCTCAGCGAAGAAGGCTAAACATGTTCCAGGAGAGGACAAGGAGGCTGACGATGAAGAAATGGAGGAGGAAGAGGAAGGGGAAAATGCCCCGGAGCCACCGCAGGATAAGAAGGAGGGAGCCCAGAAGTCCCCCAAGGATAAGAAGGATGAACCCCAGAAGTCCCCGAAGGATAAGAAGAAAGATCCCCAGAAGTCCCCCGAGGATAAGAAGAAATGTCCCCAGAAACCCGAGGACAAAGACAAAGATTCTCAGAAGCCGATTGACAAGGTTGGCGGGATGCTACTTTCAGGGTTGTAGGTGAATGGGATGTTGCTTTATGGGGTGCGAGGGATTCAAGGTTTAAGGGGGCTAGGGGACTAGTTGGGTGCTATGTTCTACGAATTACTACGTTTGATAAATTCATTATATAACCCTGAGAATGATAAAACAATGCAAACCGTTTGTGTGCTAAGCTTTTTGAATAGGGTTGTGGAACTATTATTGCTTCGTCCTTTTAGGAGGGTACACGACTGAACTCCGGGAGGTCAAAGCGCATTGGGCCCCCAAGTTCCGGGAGTTGGCAAAGAAGGACGACCGTTTGGAGTTGGACGAGCTCGTGCTGACAGGATCCAAAGGGTAGAAAACTCAGCAGTACGAGTCATTGCATCCGTGTTCCAAGACTTGCAAATGTATTCGCATGAGGTCATGGACTATTCGATTGGAGGGTCACGAGACTACCATTTCCCCGAGGCCCACTCCTTTGTTGATTGTGAAGTTATTAGCCTACAGAATCCACGCAACCCGAATCTCAGATCAGGTTCACGCCATCTTCCGGACACTGGTACGTGACCGATCCTGACCCGGGCCGAATTCCCGGATTGAACCTCAAATACAAGATGGACTTTGCTGCCCGGTGCCCAACTACCTCTCGAAGTCTTACTATATCCCTACACCGAAAGCCCTGCCGATGCCGAGATCAACCAAAAGGGCGGCCTCACCATGGGATGGAACCACTTCGACAGCTTGGAGCTTTCGCCTGGCACCCAAAAGTTCGTTCGGGATTGGGGTCAGCTTGAGTTCCTTCGGGTTTTGGCTTCGCATCGCATCAAGGTGGAAGGCTGCTTTACATGCAGCTGGGTGGCAGCTGTGAATGGGACATCGAAAGAGGCATCTCCCAAACATCGTTTGAAGTTGATAGCACTCGTTCGTTATTGTACCCCGACAGGTTCTGGCAACTCCGGCAGCACGAGCATACGCAGAAGCCTCGCTCCAAAAGGACAAAAAGCCACAGCACACACTGCTTTGAGCTTGCCGGTTGTGTGCACTGCAAGCATCCACGACGACCTGTTCCGTATCAAGCTCGGGGCTCGATCTACCTATGCAAGGTTAGCAGGCATGGCTGACTGGATGTTAAGCGACCTGGCCCTGTCTCGCGAATGCTTGCTTGCATTGGCCTATGCTGGCTTTCCCAGCTTGATGTGGCTCGACCGGAATCATAACATCCAATTCCTCAACCCTAAAAGCCAAGCCCCTAAACCGAAACTTTATCACGAACCAACAGCCAACCCAATCCTTCCCCTCAGGTTACACCTTGTCGACTACATAGCCCAGAATGCAACTGGCTCCAACCGAGTTCGAGCTGAAGCCTCGGTTTTGATTGCCTTTATGTGGGGCTCCTTGTGCTCAATGGTGCCTAGGACTTATTCTGTGTGGACCTCTTCGCCGGGAAGAGGTCTATCGAAAGTGCATTCAGCCTTGGCCTTACATTTTACTTCTGCCCTTCTCTATGAAACACCATGCCTGTCAGTTTTGATCTAGGCAGTCTGCCTGATGGATAAAGCACTAGACTTTAAATTACGGGTTTCGGGTGTAAGTAGTTCTATCACTTCGTGGATCTATATTCGTTGCTTTGCTTCCGAGATGCACGTGGCCTCAAGTCGCAGGGGTCTCAGCTTTTACAATCGTTTGAGCGCTTCCAGGAAGCCGTGATCAAGATGCATGACTCAGGGACTACTTCGATGTGTGTGCCAGGGAAGAAGATGATCTTTTGACGGTGCCGGGTTCTCAATTCAGGGCCTAAGTTCTCCCACGCTGCACTAAGCGGTGATGCTGTTCTGTAAGGGGTTTGGTCTGAGGCTCGGCCTGGTCCGTGCCGTGAACAAAGTGCTACGAATCCAGAGAAAAGGCTTGCTGGCCTGTGGCCTGCCCTGCAACTCGTGGGTGTTCATGAATCGCTCCACCTCGGGGCGGCGATGGTGCATATTCGGTACACCCAAATATGCCTATGTGAAGAAAGCGAATGAGCTTTCTCCTTCTGATTTAGCAAGGCAAGGGTTGTTTGTGTCTGCCCCGAACGTACCCCTAGTGTGACCCTAATTATATAAGTTATAAACCCTAAATACCCTAAGCCCCGCACCTTCAACATAACACTCAGACTCCCAGCCCAGGTTAGCAACTCGGACCGTGCTGCTGTGTCTGCTGGCATGCATGCGGTGTGTGCACTGGACCATCGAGCAACCTTCAAGCTCCCTATTTCTTGAGTTTCCCTACCTGCACTTCGTGCGAGAGTGCTATGCTTCCTACATGGAGATGCTGACCGTTCGATTGTCAGGGTCTTAGCCACGACCTGTTAGTTGCAGAAAACTCTAGGGATTTCAAATGCACCGAAATGATAAAACCGCTAAGTTGGATGGCGACCTACGGCCATAGATCGCCCAAGCTCTCCGTGCTCGTGGGTACTCCGCTGGGGTCTTACCATTTACATCCTGGCTTTGAACCGCAGCAACACGGGACTAGGTTCTTCGAAGCTCTGTGAGGCCGTGGCTGCCATCGATGTTTGAACGCCTGACCAAGAGCAAGAAGAAGGAGCTGAAACTTTCTTCGAAGGGAGTTTCAAAGCGATACAAGCAGCAGGGTACGGGCAAGAACGTTGTGAGCCGACCTCAGATCCTGCTCTCGGTTTCTGCATGTACCAATCTGAGCTAGGGAACAGGGAGAGGGGGAGAGACAGAGAGAGAGAGAGAGAGAGAGAGAGAGAGAGAGAGAGAGAGAGAGAGAGAGAGAGAGAGAGAGAGAGAGAGAGAGAGAGAGAGAGAGAGAGAGAGAGAGAGAGAGAGAGTGAGAGAGAAAGAGAGGGAGAGCATAAGAGATACAGCTCAAGTTCTCTTTCCCCAACTCACTCAGACCGAGAATTTTCCTCGAGACATGCCCCCACACAAACGCACACCGACATGTGCACACGCACACACGCACACTCTCGCTCTCCCTCTCTCTCTCCCTCCCTCCTTTATATGTTATTCCCAGCCACCCATTCAACCGCAAAGCTCCCCGCACACACGCAACCCGCCCACCTGCCACCCGCACACCCACCACCCGCACACCCGCCCTCCGCCCCACCCGTAGCCACGCCCATCCAACCTCACACACACACACACACACACACACACTCTCTCTCTCTCTCTCTCTCTCTCTCTCTCTCTCTCTCTCTCTCTCTCTCTCTCTCTCTCTCTCTCTCTCTCTCTCTCTCTCTCTCTCTCTCTCTCTCTCTCTCTCTCTCTCTCTTGCTGAAATCTCTCTCTAGCTCTCTCTCTCTGTCTCTCCCTCTGTTTCTCCGTGTCTCTGACTGTCGTCCTGTGCCTGCATGTATATGTGTGCAAAGTGAACTTCGCTTGTGTTGAGGCAGGGAGGGCCAAAGCTGAAACACACGCAGACCTACCCGGCTGGCTTTGGGCAAGCAATTGCCTCTCACCACGTCAAAGTGATTGCCTCTTGCTTGCATCCCCGGGTCTTGTGTCTGCTTTGTCTGCTGTGCATAGCATCAGAACACAAACTCGTACATAATATATGCAAATCTGTGCCTAGAACAGCGACGTTTGCCACTTGGCCCCGGGTGTGAAGAAGCTTGCCGAGGCTGGGATCCAGCTGTGTCCGAAGGGTTTTGTCATGCAATACAGCCAGTTGTCCCTGCATTGGCTTTATGTGGCTTCGTGTCAAGGCCGCACAGAGCTTGCCGGTGGTGAAGCCGCCCTTTGATTGGAAGCACGCAATCTGGGACCACTGTTTTCTTTTCTTCTTGAAGAAATAGCAGCCGGGCGATATGTGCCAGCCTTTGATTTTCCGTGACGGGTGTTCCGCCTGCTTGGCCACGATAGTGTGAAAGGCTGTGTGCAACGACGAAGTGTGTCCTGTGATTCAATGGGTGGTTGTGCAGGTGATAGCTGCAGCACTGGCTGTGAGCTTTTGCTGTGATTCACGCAGCATATCAGTTTAGTGCTGAGTTTGTGAAATGCTAGCAAAAACCACCACCGTGAAAACAGCGTGAAACCAGCGTGAAAACAGCGTGAAACCCACCGTGAAAACCGTGAAAACCACCCATATAACTGTGAAACTATGGTCGCCCTAAATTGCTACAAAAACCCACAAGCCCAAACGCTACAGCTTGAGTCCGTGAAGTGCTCCCGCAGTTCTGAACGCATGCTTCAATTGCTGCTGGCTTTGCTATCACAGGTCTATCTTGCCGTGTGTGGGTGTTGTGCTGACCTGTAGAAGTTTCGAAGCACGTCGGCGGGATGCCAATCGACGTGCAGAAGATTTTGGAGCAGGCCCGTCAGCGGCAGAATCGGGTCGACTCCACTTCTGAGACCTCTTCGCCCCCATGCAGGAAGTGGTGAGATCCTTTGTGGTACTTGTTTGTTTGTGACACATGCAGTGCTCGAGTGGTTGAATTGAACAACCTACATGCCTACGAAATATGTTCGGTTGTGCCTAGGTCATACGACAGCAGCAAGGAAGATGCCCAGAATCCTTTCCCAGAGTATGAGGAGACGCCGCCTGGAAAGAGAACTTTCCAAGGCAAGAAAGCCGGCAGGGGCCCGCTGAGAGTCGATTCCGCTGCCACACTAGTTGTGGAAACCCCGCCGCCGAAGCTGAAGCGGCCTGGATCGACCGAATTGTCAGGATCTCTTTCGAAGAAGGTCAGGCATGCTTTGAGGAGGCCGCAAACAGTAGATCAAAAAACGGAGTCCGAAAGAAAAGCTGATGCAACAAAGGCACAAAAGAACCTCGAGGATGAGTTTGAGGAGGCTGATTGCAGCCAGGGCCAGGAGGATCCAGACACCACAGCCAACAAAGAAGCCCCCAAAGGCAAGAGAACATCCCCTAAGGCCAAGGCCAAAGCAAAGAACAAAGCAAGGGTTGCCAGCAGCAAACCCAAAGCCACCAAGCCCAACGAAGAGGCCGATGACACGCCCACGATCGAGCCCAGCAAGGACTCTGAGAAGGAGAACCAGGACCCCAGCAAGACCAAGCCCAAGAAGGACTCTGGCAAAACACCCGCGACCAAGCCCAGCAAGAAGCCTGACAGCAAAGCAAAGGCCAAGGCCACGCCCAAAAAGGACTCTGGCAAAACAGCCGCGACCAAGCCCAGCATCGACGATGGAAGCGAGACCGAAGAGCCCAGTGACAAGAAAGCTAGGTCTAGCAAGGATCCCATGCCCAGGTCTCCCAAGAGATCTCCGAAGAAAGCAGGTGCCAAGCCGACATCCCCACAGAAAAGCAAGGCAAGCAAGAACGAGCAGGAGGAGCAAAGCATGGACGAAAAGAAAAAGATAGCACACAGGATGTACATGCGATTCTACAGAAGTGTCCACAGCCGCTCGGTTGCTTTTGTTCCCACACTTAAGAATGCACTCTGATGTGCCCTCATGCTACATGACTTGCACATTATATGAATGCAAAGCAAACTCGAGGCCGCACCGCCCCCAAGGAGATCAAGTCTGCCTTCCAGCAGTCCAAGTACTGCAACATGTTTGCACTAAGTGGCCACAGGTTTCGTCACATATGCAGGATTTGGCAACATACTCCATTTTGATTTCACAAATCCTGTTTCATGTCAGGCAAGAACAAGATGAGCAGTTTGTACGAGGACTTCCTCCAAACGGAGGGGAACTGGGGCAATAGTCTGGTGTACAAAAGCATCAAGTCCATCACCCGCAACGGACGTCGCGGCATTCGCCGCTGGCTCACAAAGCGCCAAATGTTGACCGTGTTCGACTCCGCAGAAGTCGTGGACAGCATTATCGCCCGCAAAGAGACAGACGATTACCTTCGGTCTACGGAAGTCAGGGAGCACCCGGACTGCCCAGGAACGGGGGGTTGTGGTGTCGGTGTCAGTGCAATCCAAATCCTTTTCCGTGTGGCCCTATGCTGCCCAGTGCAAACAGCTTTGTGATATGTCGCAGGACTCATGCAGTACTTGGTGCTTGTCGAGGAGGAAGTGACAGACGAGGATATCGAGGATATGGATGAGATTGAGGATATGTTCCGGATGGAGGACGCATCTTCCGACGACGACACAGACGACGAAAGCCAGGACAACGACGACGGCGAGGACGATGACAAGCCGACGCCGAAGAAAGGTGGCAAGGACCGGGAAGTCGTGTGTGAGATATGGTGAATGAGTGAGTGGCTGAGCGAGTGCTTGAAACGATCGTGCACGTTTGTACATGTTATGCATTCATGCATGTGTGTGTGTGATTGTGTGTTCATGTAGTATTGTATTTATGAAATGCAACTGAACGGGTGTATGTTATGCTGAATCATATATTATACATATGTGTCTTGGCCGCTAGACATGTATATATACCTCATGTTGAGATGTATGCAGCTATGCAACACGCCATGCCGTGACTTCATGACCAAATCCTAAAGTTTGGCGAGGGCAAAGACAAGAAAGACAAGAAGGCTGGAAAGAAATCCAAAAAGAACAAGAAGCGAGGAAAGAAGAGCAAGAATAATAAGGACAAAGAGGAAATGTCACCGGAGGATAAGGAGAAGGAGGAGGAGAAAGTGCGACTGAAGAAGACAAAGCAGGATGCCAACAAGGCTTGTGTGCATATATCGGATATATCGAAAACAACCCATGCTCTCACCCTTTCCCTCGTCTGCCCTCCCAGGTGATCGGCCAGCTCAGCAAGATGATTCGCGACCACAACACAAAGATTGGAGAGCTGGAAGGTTTGTTTGGGGCTAAGTCTCTCAAACTGGCAGTGGCACACACAACTCTGAACGAATGCTTCGCTCTGCCGATCCTGCCTTGTGCCCAGGAGCAAGACCGTGCAGAACGCCGTTCGGAAGGAGGTCAATGATGCCATCGCACAGCTCACGGCCTGCAGAGCAAACTTGCAGGCTGCTATCGATGGGCATCAGGAGCTCGGTTTTCCTTATCTGCTTGGCTGCCTCAACCATTTTGCTTTATCGGATGGAAAGGGTTTGGAGTCATGTAGGGGGCTTAGGGTTTTGGGTTTGTTCCTGGTCCCGACACCAAACTCCTGAGGCCAAAGCCCTGCAACACAAAACTTGGAAGCCTTAATTTCGCATTCCACCATACTTACTAGCACCCCCGAAAACAGCACGCTGGGCCCTAAGTAGTTCTAGTCTTGTCAGGAGGAGCAGATGTTGTCGATGACCGACGCCGCCAAGGATCTGATGAAGAAGATGGAGGGCTCAGTGCTTGCATTCAGCAAGAAGAAAAGTTTCTCCAAAAAGGAGAAGAAGTAGGAAGCTCGTCCGAGACGCAGCACGCGAGTGGATAGTCTAAACGGATAACCCAACCGTCTATTTCACCACCTAACCTGTGTAAGCAATGTAATAGTCCTCGTGAAAGTGGTGCTGTGTGGAGAAGATGATGCTTTACCCGGCATTGCGATATCTAATGTCGGTCTTTCGCCTTCGGCACCCCGAACTGTGCGGTGCTACAGAGTATGAACGAAACCTGCCAGTAGCCTACACCCCGTGCAAGGGGACGGGGAAATCCCCGTGCACATAGCTGTGTAGGGTAGATGCGACTTGGTGGGCCCCGCTGACAAAAGCTTCATGTGACAGCCAGCTCGCCTAGCTTTGCCTAGAAAGCCAAACGTGCAAGCATATGCGCCATTTCAATTCATTAGATCTAGTTAAACACCCATTCGCTCGCAGGTGCTCTCCCGCCTTCATCAGAAATGGTGTTCGACATGATCGACAATGTTGCTGCTGCAGCCCCTTGCCTTACACCGAATGCCGAATCGTTGTCCCTGAATAAATTCAATAACAACCCACCGTCGAACCCAAAGCCCAACCTGAACAAACCAAACCCTGGAAGGCGAGCTCCATCGGCCGCGAGATGAGAAGTGCTAAATCCTGTGTGTCCGAAACCCAGCTGCACCAACTTAAAAATTATATCCCTCCGAATTTAATCAATTGAATGGCTCTTGATCAAACCTTAGCCGAGGACGCTGCTGGTGCTCTGCTGCCCGCCCCGCTCACGAAGATGGGATCCTTTTGCGGCAAGAACAATGCCCGTGACTTTGCACGATCCGTTCGGCTTCCCGTGGTGCTTGCTTACGAAAAGCCCCGATCTAAGCCCTTGCAGTACTTCGACCCGAACCACCAACCCGCAGAATCTGAGCCTAGCCACCACAACAAACGCCTTTAGGCCCCGCTTAGGTTTAGGGTTCACGGGGCTTGTTTGGGTTTGCCTACGGTTTATAACCTACATAAGCTCGTGTTGCTTGATCGGGAATTAGGTATCGGGCCGTTTGGCAGGCCCCTACTTACGTGGAAACCATCGTCAAGAAGAAGGCTGATTCGGAGGAAGAAGTACGTGTAAAGATTCCGTTTCTCCTCCCCCACTGCATACTGGCCTATGTGTTTGACGAGCTGGGCCTCAACATTAGTACAGATGCCCTATCCAAGTATTGGAAGCACTGCAAGCGCTACTGTCCCTGGGCTTCCGATCCCGCTTTCGATGGCACTCACATCCCTGTAACACTCTACGGGGACACGGCTCGATATGGGCAAGGCTACGATCAAAGCAAAGTGACAGGTTGCTTTTTGAGTTTGGTTTTGTGGCGGCCTAAGTCTACAAGGATGAGTCAATGGCTGCTGTGGAACCTGGAGACCGAACTGAGTTTGGGATGGAAAAGCCACAACCCCCTCTACCTTGCTGTTGTGCAATCTTTGAATGCTGCCTTTGACGGCCTGACCCCGGACAATCGACCTCTGGGTAGGAAATTCGCCGTGACACAGATAAAGGGGGACTGGGAATATCACTATCAGACCTGGAGGTTAAAGCGATGGTGGAAGACCAGGTGGTGTTGTTGGAGGTGTGATGCTGAAAATCACCACCAAGCCCGGCACCCGATCACCGACTTGTCTGATGACCCGTCCTGGGAGCAAACGCAGCTATCTCACAACCGTTTCGTGGTTGAGGGCATCGGCCAGAACCATGTTTGTGACTTTTCTCAAATAGTCTGGATGATGTAGGTCCAACTTAACATAGTAGTAATTTCTACGAAGCCAGAAGGTGTTATACTTAAGTCCGACCCTACGACGAACCACTGTGACCGAGGCCCCCTACTGGGATTACGTGGCTTTCATTTTGCAATGATTTGCCACTGCAGCTTACATAATGTCAACCTGGGAGTAGCACAGGATGCTACTGGCTCGACCTTGTTAATTGACTTCAATAATTAGCAAAGAAGCATTTGCTAAGATATTCAAATGCAAAGCTGTGATTCCCGACTTATGATCCCCGACAACACTTCATGCTCGATCCAACTGCCTACGAATGCTAAGGATGTTCTTGGTGGAGAATGGGTATTTTGGAGACCCGGTCGCCAATTCCTTGCACAAGCTCTTGGTTGTTGCCTTCCGCGATTTTAAGACATTCCAAAGGGAAAAGGGTGTGACTTGCTCCCAAACCAAGTTTGTGCCGAATTTTGTTACTCACTTGCATTGAGCAATCGGTCTCACATATATGACATGTAAGGTCTAGAGCATAGAACTGATTCTGCAACCTGGCCCCTGCCCTAGGTATGGAAGCCGGAAAAGCATGGGGCCCACATGGCTCACAAGGGATACAACGGTCGAGTTATTGCAATGTGGCTTGGGGATTGCATGGAAAGGGCTTCATACCACAGAACCACGACCACCCGTGACTTCGGGCAGTGGCTTCATGAGCGACATCAGAATGAAGGGAAACCTTGGCCGGATGATGATGACATACGATTCGCCCCCATCTGTGCTGCAATGATCCTTTGAAGCTATCCAGCAAAAGCCTTGTTGATTTAATTTGAGCAGAATTAATCTAGTTATCGCAACCCGATGTAACCTCAAACCCCGAACACTTAATAAAATCTTCAATAACCCAAGAACTGAAAGACCCAAAATCCCCCGAGGCAATCGCTCTGCCAGTGGTTTGACGCCGTCGAGCGATTCCCTGTGTACCTGCTGCTCGACTTGGGTGTTCTTTGCTTGTGTTGAAATGAGAGGAGAGCTTAGCGGGATGATAAGGTTTAGTCTGTGTAGGGCCAATGTTTGTGCTTGTACAGGACGACTGCACAAGCAGATGAGATCTACGATCACGGCATGCGGTATCTTAGATACCACAACTTGCTTTGCAAGCTCTCGATGAGGCCCGCTTCTCGTGGAAAGCAGGATTCAGGGTATGAAGATCATGCCTCACCGAATGCAACACACGAGGCTTGAGAAACTACATTGGCATGTCCGCCCCAAAATGCACGAAACTTCTCTGCATTTGGAGAGTGGCTTTCTTGAGTTGGATGGTTTGGAAGCCTTTGCCCTGCCTGCTAAGTCATTTCATCATCAACTGAAAGATGTCAAGCACCGACGAGACTTGGATTGAATGCCGATTGCTTTAAAGCTTTATCCAGTTGGGTGCCCCGAAGGTTCATAATGAGCAAAACTTTGCCACCCAAGGTCTCAACACACGGCTGCACCACACGTTTCGTGAAGAAGATGCTATGCGGTGGCTGAAAGGTGCCTGAGCTGATTTTGACTGAAGCACTGAATATACACCGGAAGCCCAGTACTGATGAGGGATGATGCACCCCAAGGCGTTGCACAGGCATGCGACAAGAAGAATATGGAATGCTCGATTGTGAAATACGCCCGCTTCCGCTTGGCGTCGATGCGCCGTCCCTCTAGGATGGTGGCCCTGAACTTGAGTGCAGCCCGCAGACGGTAAAAAAGGGCGGAGGCGCACCGATTCTCGAACGCCAGGATCAGCTGCTGCTGCTGCTGCCGCTGCTGCAGATGTTGCTTAGCGATCCTTATCCCTTCTACATCGAGCCCTTCGACCCCGAAAGCAAGCCCGAAGCATCCTTGACCAACATACACCGAACGCCCCCGGCCTCGAAAGCAACGCCCGAAACTTCCCAGACCACAAACTTAAGCACTTATGGGCAGAATCTAAGACCAAACCTACTAGCAGTTAAATGCGTGGGTTAAGTTAAATGCGTGGGTTACTTGAACGCACCCGTTAAACCCGTGGTTTGGAAGCCTAGGGTATATATATATATATATGTATAGATATGGATATAGACACAGGTACAAACATGTAGATATAAACATTAGTGTGTCGATCGATCGATCGATGGATCTTTTGGAACCCTTGTGCGAGGACAGCAAGCCCTAAACCCCAAAACCCACTCCGAAGATGTTGCGCAGGGACACTCCGGCATGATAAGGTGTGAGGTGTGAGAATCCTGCGACAGCACTTTTCCTGAAAGGTTCCTTGGGGCAAACTGCACAGTCTGCGTTTCGGTTACGATTTGAGGGCACGCGCCATTGCTTTGGGGAATTGTGGCCTGAAGGTGTTCCTTGATGGTTCAGCTGAGTGTAATTTTGCAATTCGCCAGTTTTTTTGTGATACAGGGAAAGAGTCTGGATCAAAGAGAGCTGGTGGAGCCCCTCTGAGGTGGCCGTACACTTGGGTTTTTGCCTTGCAAACAGGCTCTCTGTTTCAGCTTCATCAGATCTACCATCCAAGTACGTGTGCCCTGCCGCCAGCCCTACGCTCTGCAAAAAAAATTGATCCTACACCCTGTAAGTCTGTATGACTAAATCGCCCTGAACCTTCGAAGCTCCTTTTCCCAGGCCACTCTCTTCTGCTTCGGTGCCGGTGGCCTCGGTGGTTCGCTCAGAGTTTTCGGCCTCCACCTCTTGTGGCCAGAGACTATCCCTTGCTCGAGTGGCCACAAGTGCATAGACCTAGGCCCTAACCTGCCAATTGTAGTTCCGTGTGCTGGTGGCGTTCAGGCAAGGGTTCGCAGGTACCTTTCCGCGAACCCTCAACGCACAGCCCAGGATGTTATCAACCTCGGCTGTTACAGGTGCTCGCAGACACTGCACAGACTCTGTTTCGTTCATCCTGAAGCTCCGAGACCCGAATCTCAGTCACCATGAGAACCCCGAACTCTCTTTGATAAGCTCCCATCCCCAAACTCCCCAAGCTCGGGCCTTCCGGTAAGCAGGCCTGTTTGAGCCCCAGCACTCTTTCACATCCCGAATCGCTTTCATGGAGACGGAAGGAAGGTACAGGGTATAGCCCAACCCCTACGCCCGAGGTTGGGCGTTAAGTGCGTCGACCCAGGGGTGATGACCAGCACCACCGGCCTCGGGGACATGGGCTACTTCCTCCTGGGCGGCTCCCTGGTGCCTCAGCTGGATTCCCGCATAGAGCGAGAGGGGGACAGGGCGTTTTCGTCATACTTTTCTGGAAGATCTGAGAAAAACCCGGACAGTCTTGTGCATAGAAAGTATAGACTCCAGGTAGATCGCCCAGGTTGCAAAATGCCCAACTGTCATGTCGAACGCCTCGCTTGCACCAGCAGCCCATTAGCGGCCCCTTGGAATGGTGACTATGAGCACTGGTGTGGCCGCGACGGGCGAAGTCTGTGCTTTTGCTCGTTCTCCTAAACTATCAGCTGGCAATGCCGCATTTCAATATTTGACAATGTTCGACCTTTGTTTTCGCGGGCAGTTCAGATAGGCCATTGACCCCAAACCTGCATTTGGCCGGGAGTAGTACCGTTTTTCTTTCCGGAAAGTCGGAATGACATTCTCCTCTTCTGGTATAAGAAACCATTGGAAGATTGTCCTTCAATATCAGACCGACGCCTGAACTCCCAGAAGACAGCAAGCAGACTGTAAGCCCCGGGCTTTGCCTGAAACCCTAAACCGTGGAATCCTCAGATGGCATCCGGCTTGGGGGTCGCCTCCACCTTCTATGCAGCAGCGAAGGCCCAGACGGTTTCGAGGGTGCTGGGTTAAGTCAAAGAAGACTTTTAGCCACCTCAAGCAGAAGACTGCACTATATGGTAATTAGTAGGGTTTACCACGTAAGATGCTCATGTTTTCCATCACCGTACCCCGTTGCATGATGTAGCACGGTTACATGATACGCTTAAATGGTTCTGCTCTGCTGTGTCTTTTGTAAGAAGCCCAAGAGCTCGAGAGGCGATGCCACCACCTCCAGGCGCTGATGCTCGGTAAGTTGACGCCGGGTGGTGTCGGATTCCGATTGGACGGCTTGGCAGCCGGTGTCGAAGGATTTGTTTTCAAGCGTTGGAGGCATATCCTAAACACATGGTCTGGAAAACCTAAGCGATCAACAAGCCTTTGTAGCACTAAGCTCCAAAGCAAAAATGAACCCTACTGATCCAAACGCTTGAGGGCTGTGAGGAACCTGCGCTCCAACTGCGGCCGTAGTTATAAGAACTGACCGCTAATGAGCAAGGCAAAGTTAGAACTCGACATATGAGAATGGAATCATAATCACCCAGAAGACAGGAACCGGTGGCTTCTTACAAGCAAGGTATTGTGTAGCGACGGTTTGCGGACCAAGGCATGTATCAGGGCAACATAGACGGGAACATCTTCTGCCACAGTATGCCGAACCCCGGCGCCGTTCGTCAACCCGATCCTTCTACTTCTACCATTACTCTTGTGATGATATTACTAGCATGACTGTCAATAACGTGTTTTCGTTATTCAGGTTGTCTTTGTTTCTATCCACACGAGTGTAAATCACGTTGTTCTGGTGGATGTTATGATGGTGGTGCTGGTGGCGGTGGTGGTGATGGTGATGTGAGGATGATGGTGCTGACGACGATTATGGTAATTGATTAACATTACAAGGATATCATTGTTGTTGCTTTTTACGCTCGTTATTCTTGTTGGTAACACTAGTTTCACTATATGCTTGTTGTTGATACCGTGCTCAAAACTATCGTGACATTGCTGTTTTGCTTTTTCAATGCAGGTTCGAGAGAGAATCGGCTGCTGTGCATGGCACGGAACTCATGACTTGCACGACGCCCGAAAACAACTTGAAAGCTCTCTGGCATTATCCCCGTAAACAAGACTTTTTTGCACCTGCCCCGTGACTTCGCAGCACGTCAATGCGGGGTTCCCTCAAACAGAATTTTCGCATGCGGTCAGACATGAAGCTTCACTCAGCCACTTTGTGAACCCGCCTCGGCCGAACGTGGTCTGGCTATGTCTGGCTTGGTTAGTGTGTAACCGGTTCCGACCAATCATCCCCCGATCCCCTATACTATAGCTTTACGGCAAGTCAGCTGGCCAATGCAAGGTTCGTCTCAAGCTCTCATTCACACGGGGACCTGGATGGAACCATAACCTAGAACTGGCGCGGGAACTCAAGGTTGTTAGGAAGTGGAGTGTGTTTATCAAGATTCTCGCTGCGGTATGCATCTAGCGAGATAATGTCGGCATCACTACAAGAAACACTACTTGATAGCAATCTCCACCTGGCTTCTTGCCTTGCAGATGCGCTGGAGCAAGTGCGTAAGACCCGGATGTCGAACCTCGAGGCAGGTTGAGGGCTGGTAAGGACTGGTTCAGGATCGTGTTATCGACTACAAGACTAAAGCGTGTGTTTAAGGATGGGGCTGGTTTTGGGAGTTCCCCTCCACAGGAACTACAGCGAACCGTTCCAGAAGGGTCTAAAGCTTATGAAGAAAGCATGAATGCACTCGAACAGGACTGGAGCACCAAAGCATTTGAGCAAAGGAGCAGACCATTCGATTCGGACTAAAGCACATTTGAGATCTGGGGCAAACCTCTTGAAAGGGCTAGATTGTTTTACAGAAGACAGGAGCGCCAGAGCATTTGAGAAAAAGGGCAAAACAGCTCGAAACGGACTGGAGCAAGAAGCAAGCCTTTTGAAAGGGACTTGAGCAGCATCACTCCGCGAAGGGTCGGTAGAACAATTGACAAAACGAAGCAAACGGCCCGAAAGGAGAACCAGAAGCAAACCGCTCGAAAAGGACCGGCTTGTTTGTTTGAGAAGGGATATCAAACCGTGCGGCAGCGATTAACATCTTTGAGCAAAAGGGCAAACCGCCCAAAAGAGATTATTAGAGCGTTTGAGCAAAAGTGGCAAACCGTTCTCGAAAGGGAGTAGAGCATTCGAGCAACAGGAGCAAACCCTTCGAAAGGAACCAGAGCATGCAGCTCGAAAAGGATCAAAGCATTTGAGAAAAAAGGTGAAAAAAGGGGGCCAGTGAATGTTTGGACCAGAGCGCTTCAACAATAAAAAGCAAAACGCACGAAAGCGACTAGAGCATGTGAGGAAAAAACGTGGCGAACCGCTCGAAGGAGACTGGGGTCTTTGAGAGATAGGAGCCAGACGCTCGAAAGGAACTAGAGCAAACCGTTCGAGAAGGACTTCAGCATTTAGGGAGCATTCCCACACGAAGTGGACCTCTGAGAAACGAAACAAGGCGCTTATTGAGGGTACCCGCACGATTGACAAAAGACAGGAGGGGCAAGCCGCTCGAAAAAAAGTAGAACATGAGCAAACCGTTCGAGAGGGACTACCCGAAAGGATAACCAGAAGCCAAGCACTCGAAAGCCATTTCAGCATTCGTGAAGCAGGACCAAACCGTCCGACAGGGATTAGGGCATTTGAGCAAACGAAATGAAAGGGGTTCGAGCATTTGAGACGAAAAGGAAAGGGACAACAGCCCTCGAGAAAAGGCATGAGAAAAAGCACACCGCCAGAAAGGGGATATAGGGTATGTGAGGACAAGGAGCCAACCGAGCATCTGCGCAAGCGTGCAAAACACTCGCCAGGGACTAGCGCATTTGAGAAACAGGAGCAAACCGCTGCAGAAGATTGCAGAAGGGACCAGAACATCTATGAACAATAGCAACCGCCCGGACGAGTTTCGAAATGCATTGATTACATCAAGTTATATCTTTCAAGAAAGAAGCAAGCCGCTCGAAAGGTAATTGCTGTAGAGCAAAAGAAGACAACTGCCCCAAAAATGACTGGAGCGATTGACAGACCGGAGCAAACCGCGCGAAAGCGATTATCAGAGCATGTGTGAACAAGGCGGCAAACAGCCCGAAAGGGACGAGCCTTTGAGAAAAGGAAACAAATCTCTCGACAAGGACTACAGCAAGCTGCTCGAAACAAGCTTGGAGCAAACCCTCCGACAGAGACCAGAGATCATTGAAGCAAGACGCGCGGAGCGTCCATCTGTGCCGAGCATCTGAGAAAAGGTGCAAACCGCACGAAATAGGGACCACAGCGTTTAAAACAGGGAGCAACACGCTCGAAACAAACAAAACCCTTGGAGGATGAAGGAGCAAACCGCTCGGAAGGAATTTCAGGATTTCGAAAAACAACAAAATGCTCGTAAGGCACTAGAGCATTTGACATCGGTCGAAAGGAATGGCCCTCGAACACAGGAAACCTTGTGCTAAGGACTGGATCACTAGGGCATGTGAGAATCGGCTCGAAAACGCATAAGGTACTTGAGAAAACGGAGTTATAGCCTCTTGAAAGGGGCTTGGGCGCTTTAGCTACTAATGGAGTGAACGGCTCAGAAGGGAGAGGGGCAAGTGAAAAAGGAGCAACCCCTTCGAAAGGGACACTCAAACATGCGAGAAGCAGCAAGCTTCCCGAAAGGACCAGAGCGTCTCATAAACAGGAGCAGACCGCTCGAAGCGCATTAGAGCATTTGAGCAACAAGGAGCAAGCCGCTCGAAAGGGTCGGTAGAGTACTTGACAAAAGCAGCGAAGCAATGGAGAAAAGGAGCGAACTTCCCGGAGGGGACCAGGAAGTTCAAGAAGCAGGATCAAAGTGCTCGGCAGGGATTAACTAGTCCCATTTTGTTATGCTTGTAGCACCCAGCCCAAGCCCCCAGCTGTTCGATGTTTTCCGGTGCTTTGCGATGTTCGCCTATCTCTGCCTTCTCATCCCTTGAACGGTGTACACAGCTGCCACAGTGTCTGTGGGCTTATCAGTGACAGAAAGATGCTTCGGGGCCGGTGTGAATGCTCTCCGAGCTTTGGGACTACGCTTCAAGACGTAGGCCGAAGCCGAACTAGCCAGGAATCCACGAAGAAAGAGAGGGAGATGGCAGCGATTCTGGAAGAAAACGTGCAAAGGACGGGGACGTCCAGGCTGTTCAGGCATGTAGTTTCAGACTGAGGATTCAGAGCCTTGGGCTCTGGGGGTTTTGGGTGCTTGTGATTGGAGGGTTAGTGATTTGCATGTATGCATGCATACCGATGTATGTAAACAGTTGTATAAGAAATGTGTCCAACGACGCATAAAGTTAGCACATCAAGATGAATCCGATGTTGCCATGATCGGCCACTGTAGGTTCATAACGGGAAGGAATGCCAAGGCCGCAGCAAGACATTCGGCCACATGTTCAAGCAAGACTTGCAAGTTCAATAAGATACGATCCGAACAAATACACGAGGGTTGGCTTGCTGTTTTTGTTGTAATTGGGCAGGATGGGGCGCTCCCCGCACCGGCACAATCTGAAGCCCGAAAACCGTTCTTTCTAAGCCGCCAATCGCTGAACTCTAAGCTCGCGCATTTCTAAACCCCTTCATCCGCACAAATCCCACGTGGCTCACAGGAGGAGAAGGGAGTCTGAACAGGAGCCGACGCCACAGCATTGGGAGTTTTCGGGCTGTGTGCTCCAGTGTTGAACTGTTGAAGGCCGTCTGAAGGGAGTTCAGTTGAGGAATGGGATCGTGACAAGCTTATCAGAGCACACCTGACTTCAGGGCATGAACGAGAAAACTGTTTTGGGTTCGGCATTCATGTCCAAGGTGTTCTTTCTCAACGGAGTCGGGGCTTCGCGATAAAGCTCTGGGCTAATTGGTTTTGGCCCTCACAAGAACGGAGGCGATCCAGGATTGTTTAGAGACACGGACGCAGTGGCATCCTAGGCGATGGCTGGTGAGGTCGTTCCATAGTAGCACCACGCACAGTTCCATGCTGGCGGCGGTTGCAGTACAGGAGACAGCATTGCAAAGAGTGGAATGTTGTCAGATGTGATCGCAGACATTCCCGTTACGACACCTGCATCACACTGCGAATCATCTGACCGCCAGAATGCAGAGCCTGGGTCACGGGTGCAAACCAACAGCAGACAGCAGCTTGAGCAAGACAGAAGACAGGAACAGCGTCTGAAGACCAATAACTGATCGTCTCACGTGTGTGTGTGTGTGTGTGTGTGTGTGTGTGTGTGTGTGTGTTTATGTGTGTGTGCGTGCGTGCGTGCGTGCGTGCGTGCGTGCGTGCGTGGGTGGGTGGGTGGGTGAGTGTGTGTGTGTGTGTGTGTGTGTGTGTGCGCTCTTTGCGCGCTACTTGCCCAGCTGGACTAAGAAGCCTGAGCGGAGGGACGTTCCCCAGGTGCACGAGAATGATGCTACCGCTACAAACCCCAACCAGCGGTCGAGACCAATGATGCTTCCTCATTTTAGGAACCGGGCACCCGTAGGGCAATATGGCAAACCCTGCTCAGCCGACAGTTTCTACAGGCCTTCTTGCACCTGCGACTTCTGAAGCCCAAAGTTGCGTAGGCCGTACAGCAATGCAGGCCGTAGGTGCCGTAAATTCAGCAAAACAGCTTGAAATAGATTGGTGCAGCAAGAAATCTATGTATGTATGAATGTATGTATGTATGTATGATTGTATGTATGTGTGTGTATACATATATATGTGCACATACACACAGAAACCTCCCTCTTTCGCGATGGTACGGTGTTAGGCCGCGCGAGCGCAGGCTTAGCACAGAGTCTGAGCAGCCAATCCTCCACGCCGAGCCCGTGGGTGAGTGGTTTTCAGACTGACGGACATGGCGCTTCCGTGCACAACTCGAACCCCAAACTCCCCAGACCAAACACCCCAAGCTGATCCTAAATCCTACAGTGTATCCTGTGAGCCATATGCAACCAAAGTCTCCATCTCAACCCCGGTAAGCCCAGTAAGAAGCACGACAGAGCCCGATGGACGCTGAAGCCGGTTGCGCCCAGGGGTATGTCCCCAGCTCAGCGCGGCCCGAGGCGGGTTCCTGTCGGGCACCGAGACTTTCAAAAAACAATCGAGTTTAGGATCTCTGCTTGAATGGTTTGTGGTTTTGCAGGGCACTGAGAATCGTAGTATTTCTGGCATGGGTTTTTATGTACAGTAGCACGGGAAAGAGAGAGTATCACCAGTACCGGCAGTATCTTAGGCGGTGCTGAAGAAAGACAACAGTGGCACGGGCAAGAGAGAGTATCACCAGTACCGGCAGTATCTCAGGAGGTGCTGAAGAAAGAAAACAGGAGCGGCACCACCTCAGAAGCAAATCGCAGCCTTTCGCTGGACCAGTCCGGAGAAGGCAGAGCCAACAGTCATAATCGTCCCCATGGCGGTGATTCGACAAAGAATCATGCTAGCAAAGTTC
>CAJNDT010002001.1:1669880-1797380 GCA_905221615.1 Symbiodinium sp. CCMP2592
TGGCTTGTTTGATCAAAAAGAACCACGTTCGGTGTCCGTTTTTGAGTATGGCTACGCGAGCTGATCCTTTTCTTGACCCTTTTGGCAAATGGGTGTTACATGTGTTTTCGAAGCTTCGCAAAATGACCCGTAGCAACCCAGCTTTAGCAGTCAGAGTTTTGCAAGACGCTCAAAGGCTCGTCGGTAAGGTGCAACATACCAGCAATGGCGTTGCAGCAGTCTTTGCTTTTCTTTGTCAGGAGTTGCAATGGTCCTTTGTTGATGTCGACAACTTCGTCATTAAAACCCCGCAGCGCGGAGAAATCTGCTTAGCAGCGGGTAGCACACAATTCTTCAGAGAGGAGTTAGGCGTTGCGGTTCGAACTTACTTGTTACGCAAAGCTTCGATTCGGCATGACTGCCAGCTTCCAGCTAACATTCCGGACATGGACATTTTCTTGACCAGGTTTTTGATTGAGCCAGACTTCCGGTCTGATGAGGACTTCCAGTTCTTGAAGCCCTTTTTGCAGCGGTTGCCCTCCAATCATGCCCACACTCGTGCTATTCTTGAGTCGTTTATCACAGGCGGCATCTATACCGGACCGCGACTCAAAGCTGCTGGTATGACTCAATCGGATGAGTGTTGTTGCAAGCAGCACGCGGAGACCCATCAACATCTGTTTATGGAGTGTCCACTATACGCAGCTACCAGGCCAATCAGGGGTGCAGAGAATGCCGTCTCTTGGACAGCCGGCATTTTCTTCTCCCCGAGTGATGCATTTGCTTCGGAAAGGTCACGTGACCACTTGCTTGAGTTCCCCGAGATCTCCGAGACTTTCTCAGTTGACGAGCCAGTCTTTCTGGACGGGTCTGCTTTTGATGAAAAGTGGCAAGCGTTACGCTCCGCGGCATGTGCTGTCGTCGTTCCTGGTAAGTTTGAAATGTCGGTGCTTTGCCAGGCAGGGATCTCACATCCCAACGTGCTGAATTGTATGCCGCTGTTTTGGCCCTTAAGCTTACCCATGGTTCGGTTACATTGGTCAGCGATTGCGCAGGGGTTGTCGACAGGGCGGCATCTCTGAAGCAACATGGCTATCGGCTTGAGGATATTGTCAAGTTTGATAATCACGATTTGTGGACATCTTTTCTTGAAGAGGTCCACAAAAGACCGAACTGCAATATTTCCTTCGTCAAAGTGAAGGCCCATGTTCCACGAGGTCACACAGGACAACCTGCATACTTGACGCGTGGCAATGAGCTTGCCGATCGGTGTGCCAAACGGAAAGCGCATGATGCTTTCGTCAAGAACTTGCAAGAGCTCAAGCCTTTTATCCAGAGAGCTGTTGACATTCAAACTCACGCTGTGTCAACACTGGTTTCAAGGAGAGCCGAGTCCGAAATAGATATGGCTCCAGACTGCACAGTGCCTGCGCCTTTTCGGGATACCGTGATGTCTTGCAAGTGTTTGTGTCGCCCTACAACTCGGGTGATAGGCAAGTTGAAACCGGTATGTACTGGGTGTTGTATTATGCAAGTTGGGGGTTTGGAAGAGGCGCTTGTCGATAGTGTTTGTAATAGGAGTCGCTTCGACGACACAATCTCCGAGAGACTTTGGTCTCTCCATCCGGTATTCCGAAGAGTTGTGTTTTTCAATGGCATTCTCAGTCCTCCTGTTCAACCCGTCGACTGCGGTGTCATTAAGATTAGGAAGGCTCCTATATCTTCAGCAGCATGTCAAGCATTCTGTAGTTTCATATGTGATGGTCGGTGGAAGTGGGGGACTAAGCATACGCAAGATAGGACCTGCTGGGTTGCTCTCGCAGTTGAGTTTGTAGCGTCCTTTGGCCTGTTTCCAGGACTGTGTGATCAGGAAATGTCTGTAGGACTCCTTGTCCGTAGGTTCAAGGATGTGTTTCTTCAAATCATCGACAAGCATCATGTCAATGCTGATCACATAGTCGGCATTAGGCACATGAAGTCATTTGGGTTCGGAAATCAGTCCGGCCTCTCGTGTTCGAGGCAGTTTCGTCATGATGATAAGCTTTTGGCTTGGATTCTGAAGGTTTCCAGGGATATTTCCTGTTTAGACCGTACCGTCAAGATGAAGCCTCTTGCTTCCATAGTTCCATGCTGGGATGGCATAACCCCCGGCAACTGATGTCCCAATAACAGCGCGTTTCCTCCTTTTCCGTTTCCACCCTTCGGCTTGCACGCTGATACCAGCGAAGATTGGTCCAATTCGACTCGCAGGAGGCTCGTGAGGCCGATTGCAGTAATGCCCAGAAAAGTAATAGTAATAGTAATGGTAATAGTAATGGTAATAGTAATAGTGATAGTAATAGTAATAGTAATAGTAATAGTAATAGTAATAGTAATAGTAATAGTAATAGTAATAGTAATAGTAATAGCAATAGTAATAGTAATAGTAATAATAGTAATAGTAATAGTAATAGTAATAGCAATAGTAATAGCAATAGTAACAGTAGTAGTAATAGTAATAGTAATAGTAATAGTAATAGTGATAGTGATAGTAATAGTGATAGTAATAGTGATAGTAATAGTGATAGTAATAGTAATATTAATGGTAATAGTCATAGTAATAGTAATAGTGATAGTAATAGTAATAGTATAATAGTATAATAGTATAATAGTATAATAGTATAATAGTATAATAGTATAATAGTATAATAGTATAATAGTATAATAGTGTAATAGTGTAATAGTGTAATAGTGTAATAGTGTAATAGTGTAATAGTGTAATAGTATAATAGTATAATAGTATAATAGTATAATAGTATAATAGTATAATAGTATAATAGTATAATAGTATAATAGTATAATAGTATAATAGTATAATAGTATAATAGTATAATAGTATAATAGTATAATAGTATAATAGTATAATAGTTTTCTAGTATAATAGTATAATAGTATAATAGTATAATAGTATAATAGTATAATAGTATAATAGTATAATAGTATAATAGTATAATAGTATAGTAGTATAGTAGTATAGTAGTATAATAGTATAATAGTATAATAGTATAATAGTATAATAGTATAATAGTATAATAGTATAATAGTATAATAGTATAATAGTATAATAGTATAATAGTATAATAGTATAATAGTATAATAGTATAATAGTATAATAGTATAATAGTAACAGTAAAATAGTAATAGTATAATAGTATAATAGTAATAGTATAATAGTTATAGTAATAGTATTAGTAATAGTAATAGTAATAGTAATAGTGATAGTGATAGTGCTGGTAATAGTGATTGTAATAGTAATGGAAATGGTGTGCCCCAAACCCTGAACCCCTAATCCCTGGAAAGCCTTCAGGGTCTCGGGCGTGTGGTTGATCCGGATTCCTGGTTCGTGCAAGCCCCTTTGCGGCCTGCAGATGCCTAAAATCCAGCTCTTGTAGACAGGTAGCAGGCTGACCGACACATCCACACCCTGCACACAAATGGTAGTCTGAATATGCGGTATGTGGCATTGGAGCACCCGTGAAAATCCCCAAAGGTTATACTCTTTTTTCGCGTGCTAAGGCCACATTAAGACGATGTTGCTTAAGCGTTTTGGCAGAGCTGTGAAAAGGCGGCGTATCAAGAGATTGACGAGGATGGCTCTGGCTCGGTGACCCTAGGCTGGGGCTTCGAGTTTGTGGGTTTCAGACTGCATGTAGGTCTTGGATCGGAATTGTCGATGCTGTGGAGGGTTTGAATTTGACCATGTGCGACTTCGGGTTGATAAAGAGGTGTTGTGACCTTGCAGCCTGACGAACAACAGTCCATGCTTGATTTCGGCGGTGGTGGGCAAGGGCACAATGCCAGCCATTGGCCAGGCAGCAAGGCTTTGGTCTCAAGAGCACGGGGGCTTAATCATTGAGTCTGCCAGGCCGAAACATCGAAACACCTTTCACAATCCAACACAATTCGCACAATAACGACTGCGATAGGAGGTCCAAGGATTTACAAGGAGGGTAGCTACGGCAGTGATGACAAGAGTATTGGTCACAACAGCCAGTTTCTGGCTGCAAGGGTTTAGGGTGTTTTAGTCTTCTTCTGGCCTGCACGACATCTATGTAGTTTTCGTTTTTGAGCGTGCGCTCAAAGCTCCGTGGACTGACATATATATATATATATATATATATATATGCCAAAGTGCTGCACGCGCGTTGCGTTTCAGTATGTTCGTGTTGCAAGTTCGTGTTGCAAGAATTGGTCGGTGTAATCTGAGTGAAAAGCAAGGTACCACAGGTGGCAATCCATAAGACTCGAAATGTGCCTACATTCTGTATCCAAGTACCTTGGCACTGCTGTACGTTTACATTGCAATATTTGTGCGTTCGTGCCTTCAGAGCGCCAGCGCCCTGGCCTTCACGATGTAGAAGCACTGACGCCCGTACAGTTGAGCTCGTCGATGCGCTGAAGCTCTGCGGCCTCAATGCATCAGAGGCTGGAGTTTAGGGGTGGGGCTTGGTGTCTTGTCCTTTGGAGCATAGTCATAGTGAATCCTGCAGGGACATTAAAACTAGCAGCAAGCCGGTTCGTTTTGGGGAGCGTCGTGCAGCAGCATGTTGTGCGGCTGCTCAACAGCAAGACAGAGATCCTGCGGCATCGAAGCTCTCCAAACCAGTAGCACCTTTGTGAAGGCGGGGACAGGGTGTTCTCATTCACTTCGACTATGCATCGACCACTAAACTGTGCAGCATTAAACTCGTAAACTGTTGATCCCAAAACCATTTTCACCTCGCCCACCTGAAAGAGCTTACTACAACCATCTAAACGAGTTCAGAAACCAGGGTCTATACTTCAGGCTGTCTAGGGTTCAGGGTTTGCAGCTTGGGATGAGAGTTAAGGATCACGAGGTTTTTGGACAGGTTGAGCAGACCTCAACCGCCTAAGATGTCGTACTTCGGTTAAACGACAGAATGTGTTAGTTGCTCGCACACTGAAGCCCGAGCCCTTAAAGCAAATTGGGACTAGTTACCAACAACTCTTCCACAACCTTTCCCGGCACTCCAGGCCGCGCCACCGACACCTCACACCTCTGGAATCCGCCAACCCTAAGTGCCATTTGCTTCCGCCCGAAGGTCCAGGTCCTAAGCCGTAAACGCAGCAACCGAAGTGAGGATGTTCCGATGTTGCGAGGCAGCGGCCACAACTGTCATGCAGGAGATCGACAAGGCCATTCCATTTCACCAGATTTTCGCATCTTGTGAGTACGTGGTCTGCGGTGTGGCTACAACATGGCATTGTGGTCCGTCACATCATTACGCCCGCGGACCGGGGTGGTGCAGAACTGCAAAGGGGTTTACTGGCTCAGGCAGCAATTGCTTCAATCGCATCACTGTATCCATATGTGCGGGCGTGCTAGCATGCGCGGGTAGTACCATATAAGGCCATAATGCTACGTAGCACTGCTTGTTTGTTAAACTACGGATATATGACATATGATCTGATAAATGCCAATGTATGTATACAGGCATGGACCGTACAGTGTGCATGTGTGTGTGAGTGTGTGCGTGTGTATGCGTGCTCTCGCACATGCATACATGCGCGCAAATGTGCACATACGCATATGTTGCCCTGCACATGCACACGGGCTCCTCCTTGGTCAGCTGCCGTTGCGGTTAATCCTTGTGTTACAGGTTTCTGGTGCGAGGGTCGCATGATTGAGCCCAGACTTTCTGAGCTACAACGGTACAACGACAATTTCGGATTGCTGTTTTCGTGTTGGCAGGCTTGGAGGAGCAGGGCCTCAGGATTTCGGGTTGAATGCTTGGTGATGCTTTTGGCTTGCTGAATAGTGGAACCAGTGGCCCACACTGCCCCAGAACATGAACGGGACCATCGACATCCACGAGTTCGTCATGTTCTTCAGGCATGGGCTGCTGCAAAGCTTTGCATGGAGCTTTTGGGGTTCAGGTTTTTGTGATTTCTGGTAGGAGGGTTTTGGGATTCAGAGTATGTGCACGGGTCTTGTCTGGAGGGACCGCTCCTGCGTTGGCATGGGACATCGTCTCAACAATGCTGAAGTGTACGCCCGATCACCTTGATCCTACCAGTGTTGAGTGTGTCTGCGAAAATGCATGTTGCGGCTGCCCTGTTCGACGACTTTAACGGTAATACACATATTCACTGTTGGCTGTGCTACAGCCAAAACCAAGATCAGCAGGGTGCTGTCGTAGTAGGCGTAGCTATGTCAAACCCAAAGCCGTCACTCTTCAGCCTGGATTACGCGACGAAGTGATGGTAGGACTCTTTGGAAGAGTGTTGTCCTTTCCTCCCCCTTTTCATCTTATCCTTCCTGCCCTACTACAGACTAGTGCTTCTATGCGTAGTGAGGGTAGCTGCGTCGTCGCGGGGAATGGGTAGTACGTAGTAGTACCAGAACAAGAAATACTAGTTAACTATTTTTGGTAGTAGTAGTTGTAGTTGTAGTAGTCGTTGTTGCGGTGATGGTTCTTGTTGTGGTGTTTCTGGTGGTGGTGGTGGTGGTGGTGGTGGTGGTGGTGGTGGTGGTGGTGGTGGTGGTGGTGGTGGTGGTGGTGGTGGTGGTGGTGGTGGTGGTGGTGGTGGTGGTGGTGGTGGTGGTGGTGGTGGTGGTGGTGGTGGTGGTGGTGGTGGTGGTGGTGGTGGTGGTGGTGGTGGTGGTGGTGGTGGTGGTCGTTGTTGTTTTGGTTCTCGCCGTGCTTGTTATTGTCGTTGGTGCGGCTGCTGTTGCTGTTGTGGTTGTCGTTGGTGTCGTCGTTGTCGTCGTTGTCGTCGTCGTTGTTGTTGTTTTAGTTTTGTTGTTGTTGTTGTGGTAGGAGTGATAGTAGTCGTCCTAGCTGTCGTAGCAGAAGCAGAAGCAGTTGCTGGACCGTTGGTAGAATCACGAGAAAGTCGTGATCTGTGAAGTTTTCGGGCAGCCGGCACTTCGCTTTGGATATAGTGTAAGGGTCCTCCTGTGAGGATCACCCTTGTCTGGAGTCGTCGAAATAAAGGTCTTTCCTGAGAGTGGCGAGTGTTGTTGTGGTAGGAGTGATAGTAGTCGTCCTAGTTGTCGTAGCAGAAGCAGAAGCAGTTGCTGGACCGTTGGTAGAATCACGAGAAAGACGTGATCTGTGAAGTCTTCGGGCAGCCGGCACTTCGCTTTCGATATAGTGTAAGGGTCCTTCTGTGAGGATCACCCTTGTCTGGAGTCGTCAAGATACCAGTCTTTCCTGAAACTCGCGATCTCTTGAAACACAGGGCTAAGGGCTGGCGATCCACCTGGCAGGCGGCACAGCACCGGGGTATAAACCCCTGCATTTGCCACTGCATAAGTCTTTTCTCGCAAGCCCAGTTGGATGCTTGGTCCTTCAACCCGGAAGCCATACATCCCGATAACGCATCTTCGGTTTGCGTCAACACGGTCAACACTCAAGCAAAATGAAGACCAGTTCGACTTATGGCTGTTTGCGCAATTTCACAGGACGCTGGAGGAGATGACTCGCTTCCAGCGTAAGACGCAGCAACGGGCACAGGCACGTCAGGAGTTCGGAACAGGGGTTTAGCATCTTCCGTTGTTGGACAATGGCTTCCGTTCGGGGCTAGGGTTTAGACTTCGATTAAGGGGGAAGGTTGGACATGTTCAGCGAGTCTAGATGTTGTCCGTTCCAGGCTGGAGGCTCTGCAGCTTGGGTCTGTAGGGCAAGATGCTTGCCGTGACTAGATCTCATGAGAATGCGGATGCAGTTCCCAGGCCCGGTACCTTCAACCCGTCATGTGGCCTCTTAGCTCGAGGTTAACCTGTATTCCAGCCTGTTAAGTTAAGCACCCAGCATGTCCGCAACTTCCGTGTGACGAGTATCTCCGTTCACGGATATTCACAGGGTTCTGATGGTGAATAGCTGCAATCTCTCTCCCGCCATGGCACCACATGCACCAAAGCCTTTCTCCCTCAACCCTGCCGCAGGCTTGCTTTGAAAGGGTCCTCAGCCTGCGGCCCGCAATCCCTCAACCCCGAACCCTACAAAAGGTTCTTTTCGGCATTCTATGAAGGTCCTATACGGGGGCACGATACGGCTCTGGGGCTTTATGATGATTGAACATACAGCCCTCAACGCCAAACCATGCTTGGGTTCGGGACTCCTTAACCGTTGGACTCTTGGGCACCCTCCACAAGCTAGGGTGTATCGTAGAGATCGCATAGGGACTTGAAGACTGTAAGGGGATATCTAGACTGCCGTGACACAAGCTCCGCAGCTAATGGGTTTTTCCTCTTACAAGATCGTTTGTTTGGAAGCTTGCGCATCCAGCGTTCACCCCATACAGTACAGGAGGCTTAGCCAGAGATTTGGAGTCGTATGTTTCATCTGTAGATCCGAAGATGGCCCGATGCAGTTCTTGTCCTACGTGCTGAACTTTTGCTTCCTTGTCCACATCATACTCGTCGGCGGACGGCTTAGCTTATCACAAAGCTTGCGCATTGTAAGGTATGGATCTAGGTAGTGTTAAACACAACAGACTACGGTCAATTGCTTGGAATCTCCTCAGCCAGTTTCTAGATTCTGTACTGCTTGGCCCGAACCCTGCTGACCCCCGCGCCCGAAGCGAAGCTGTGACTAGCCTTATTTCCAGATGTAGCTGCACATAACATTCGTGCGCGCATAGTTACAGCAAAACTTGTAACTTTGTAGGAAAATCAGAAATTCCGTTAACCGGATAAGTAATTGATGACTCTCATCGTAGCAGAGCACATGCATCAGTGACAGAGACAACAACATTAATTACGACTTTAACCACCAGCCCGTTGCGGCGTTGAGGTTAAGTTCAGGGCAGCCTCCCCAAATTTGTCAGCGTGCTCGCTCCACGCAGACAAGACGCATAGGGATGTGTCTTGCGCATGTGCTCGAGAGTTTTCTTGAGGTGTTGGGGGTTTTGCAGTCGCTGCAGTTTCGCAGGTTTCGAGTTTAAAGCTCGATGCAAGCTCACTCAGTTGTTTTTTTGTGGTCTAATTCTCGCAATACGTTTCTCGTTTGAAATTAGCCCACGCACACATGCACTAGTTAACACAAGGATTCCCTTCGCTCTGATGTTCTTATTTCTCTTGTGTTGCCTCTGGCTTGTTGCGATTCGAGATTTGGAACCTAGTTTAGGAAGATGGTAACTTTAAGGGCGAAGCTCTTCCAACCGTACCAAGCCACATACCTTCCGTCGTGACAGCTGCGTAACTGCCTGATGTGTAATCCTGGCCGCTTGCTTTGGTTTGCGGTTGAGCATCCGGCGCCTCAGGCGTGCTGCTGATGATCTTCATCCGAATGGACGAGGATCCTATACATGCCTAGGGGCCCTGGAAACACAGGCCTTTCGTCCTCCGTCCGGTAAATGCTTGTGAGCTTCTAAGAACGGCCCAACGAACCTCATAAGTAACTAAGTTTACAGATGGGACTGTCCTGGGGCCTGCTTTTTTGCACTCTAGCTGTTAGGGTTTCAACACAGACAGACAATATCATGTTGAATGTGATGTGAAAGGTTTCTTGAATAGTTGCTCAGGCTGCTTTGATTGTTTGCGGAAACATATCATTTTTGCAACTGATTCTTTGTATAAGTTTAGCTGTCGGTGTAAGCACTTCTTAGGCCGTCATGTTTCTTGAAGTGTGGGACTGCAAGATTCCGGGTGTTGTGGCATGCTGCTGTGACAGGAGACCGGTGGGGATACCTACCCGATCCTGCGGAACTGCCTAATGGCATTCTCCATAGGCTCGGCAGGGTCCTTCCTTCGAGCTCTAGCACAGGACACCAAATCCCAAGCCCACCCCGTCAAACAGTAGGGCAGGTTTCCGAAAGCTTCGCAAGATGCTACCGGGGTTTGCATCCGGGCACGCGAATTCGAAAAATAGAGCCTAAAGGGTATAGTAATGATGAAAACCATGAGCAGTTTCAGCCTGAACCCCGAAGCCGAAGCCTGAGTCAGTCTTCTGCAAGCTCATTGGGCCCCGACCAGTGCTGTGGTGGCGATAGGTTCTGAGAATGAGAAGAAGGTGATGGTGATTGTCGGTAGTGCTGGTGCTGGTGCTGGGGCTGGTGGTCTGATAGTGGTGGTGGTGGTGGCGGTTGCGGTGGCGGTACGGGTTACGATGATGCGGATGGTGATGCCGTTATAGTATCTGTTGACGACCATGATTATGTTGCTGGTGCTGGGACAGCTTGTGTTGTTATGGAAAGGAGGGTTGCGGTTACGACAACGAAGCTGACGATAGACATGATCGGGATTGTCGGCATGTGTCAGATCCGGCAACAATAGTTCGTTTGTTCCCAAGTCGTGGACGCAATCGCATCGACGGTGTTTTTGAATGGTAGTGGTGCTGCTGTTCTGCTGCAACTGTCCCTTGCTCGCTGCTGCAGCACTGCTTCTAACACGACGACGGTGACGACTGTGCTTACAGTTTGTTGTCATCTTCAGACTTCCTGTTTTTGTTCGCTGCGACTGGTTAAGCCTGCAGCCCAAGCTCGCAGTTCTGGTGGTGCTCTTTCTGCTGGTCATCGGCATCCCTGCCGCCCGCATGACACTAGGCGCGGACCGATTGATGATTCAACAGTTCCCGAAGACGGATCAGTCAGGCAACCAAAACCGCTCGATTGCAGTAAAGGATGGGCATTTTCACTCGACGAACAGATGAAATCTCGATAGGTAGCTGAGGTGATAGAAGCCCTGAGCGGCACTAAGTGGCTAGCTGGCTAGCTCCGAACCCCAGTGGCTCGAAGTTTTCAGCTTTGCAGACCACATTGTGTCTTTGTTCAATCGATCTTGCTGTCTCTCCCTGTATCTATGTATGTTGTATGATCTATGCATCTGTCTATCTGTCTGGCTATGGTTCTGTGTATCTGGCCAACAGACTCTCTCTCTGACTCTCTTTGTTGATCTATCTGTTTGCCTGCCTGGCTGGCTTGCTGGGTGGCTTGCTGGCTGTCTATGTAGGTCCAACTTACTCTCTCTTTGACTCTCTCTGTCGATCTATTTGCCTGCATGGCTGGCTTGCTGGCTGTCTGTCTCTCTTGCTCGCGCTCGCTCTCTCTCTCTCTCTCTCTCTCTCTCTCTCTCTCTCTCTCTCTCTCTCTCTCTCTCTCTCTCTCTCTCTCTCTCTCTCTCTCTCTCTCTCTCTCCGACTTGCAATCTAGTCTAATCTAGTCTAATCGCACCAATCGGTCTATCTATCCAGCCATCCATCCAACTATCTTATATATATATATATATATTTGTTCGGATCTACTCTACTGTCTTCTTCTCTCTTCTTGTCTACTACTTTTCCCAGTCTATCTAGTCGATCTAAACTGTCCTCTACTCTATCTAATCGTCTATGTTGTCCAAACATGTTTGTATTATCATAAGCATCCGAAGCCCCTATACACCCCAAGCTTCTCAAACCCTAAGCTTGTGAAGCTCTCTACTTACCGTTGGTTAGTAGGGAATGGAAGAATGGTAGTAATAGTAGTTATAATTGTACCCCATTCCTCCATTCCCTACTAACCAACGGTAAGTTATAGGACTACTAAGGCCCCTATATTATAGTTCCTTTATAGATCCCTTATAGTAACCCTTATAATTAGATCCCTTATAGTACCCTTATAGATCCTCCATTCCCTACTAACCAACGGTAAGTCTAAATCTCGAGCTTTTCTCCTGCCAGGCGTGCAGGTACAAGCCTGGCAACACTACTACACGACGGCCATGAGGCCCAAAGCCTCCAAAACCCCCTTAATTAAGGAATCTACCTTAAATTATAGTAGGATCCCTAGTATAATTTAAGGTATATTCCTTAATTAAGGGGTTTTGGAGGCTCTGGAGGCTCCCTTTGTTGCTTTTGCAGGGCTCAGTGCTCGGATGTGTTTAGATTTTGTGTGGTCGAGTGCTTTGTGTCGTGGGCTTCCGGGTTTGGGGCTATGCGCTAGATGTTTTAGCTTGGGGCTTCCCTGTGGTTGATATGAGAAGGCTGTGTTACACTCTACCAGCCTTATAACCCCGCGAGCTTCAGTTTTCTGTAACCTGCAATGCCGGCCTAGTGTTACTATTTAAATGTTCAGGGGCTGGGGCGGAGGGTTTAATGATTGTGCCGCTATGCCTGCTTGTAGATTCTTCTCGTGTTGAGTCTAGCCATACGGGTAGCACTGCGATTGTCGGTTACGTGGGCTGCGGCCGGAAAAATGTGGGTAGCAGTGCATTCATGCTTTTGGAGTTCTGTTCTGGGGGCGTAAGAGGGGTTTTTGGTGGTGATCTGGACTTCCAAGTTGCAGCGGAGGACTGAGGATGCTTGGGTTCATAGTCTTAGGAATCCGTGCCGCCTGGTTCAGGCTTGCATAGGCCGCATTTACCAGTGACGGAAGTTTCAGGCTTCACGGTAAACTTGCACTAAATCAAACACTAAACCCCTACACCCTACCTTGAAACCATAGAGCAGAAGCAGAGTATGTATCACTATGTCAATGTATGTGTATACATATACATATACATATCTGCAAATAAATGTATGTGAAGCTTTTAACATGTAAAGCATAGTCTTGAACTAGCTTTACTGTAACCTGCGTCTTCCGTGCCAAGGCTTTGCGGACACTATGAACAGCCCCCAAGCAGGACCATAGGCTGAGGAGGCTATTAAGTTTTTGCATTGACATTCTCGAGCTACCGCCATCCAAAGGTCAGGGAGTTGCACCTAACCACAGCTGACTCGAGACGTCAAGCCCGGTGCATGGGTTGATAGCCAGGGCTATGTTAGCGGCTGAGACAGCCAGATCCCGAAACCTTCTCAAACCAGAAGCGTTCTTGGGCCATAGATTCGCCATGCAGGCCCGATGGCAAGTTGAAGCGGCAGGCGGCACAGAGGGACGCCGACACCAGCTCGGGACTGTCCGGAAGTCTCCTACTCCGCATGTCTGCTGTCTCCCACTTTATCTGAATGATAGTAATCCATGCCCTGAAGCTTTAAGTATCTTCGAAACGAACACTGGTGCACCCTAAAACGCCCCAACAATAGGGCACCTGGAATCCTGACCCAGGCCTTTCCATCCAAATCCAGCACTGCTAGTAGACAAGATCCCAAGAGATCCTAAAGCATGTGGTGGTCGTCCATCATCACGGGCCATTGGATTGCCTAGGAGGTCCCTCCTCGTGGATGAGTTGAGGAACAAGGGCAACCTATCTCAACGCTAACGCGAGATCCTGAGCACGGCAATAGCAATGCCACGATGAGAACTATAGAACTACGATGCTGATCCCCAGATCGAAAGCCATGAATCCTGAAGCTCCCAACCTTAACCCCCAAACTCTAGAATATTTCTAGCACAGAATATGTTTGGTAATTTGACGTTAGAAGCTTTAAGCCCAGCTACCATTCCGGGCAAAAGAAGCTCAATACGCGAAACTTAGACTCAACCGAGTGATAAAGATGTGTACAATTGCTGGGAAGGACCGCGCGGCGCAGCCTGGGCCGAAGGCGCAGGTGCATGGGTCTGGGAGGGTTTCGGGGCTTCAAAGTTTTCTCAAGGTTTGGTTCGTTTGCTTCTTGTTCAGGACCTGAGGGATTGATGTCTTTGCTTCAGGGCCGGCAGGCAGGGGGTCGTGCGAAACCGTATGCAGGCTTTCAGAACTGGGGGTTTAGGCGGTTCAAGAGATTGTCTTTTCTAATGCTGTGTCGATGGCATGGAGACTGTTGGAGGGTTCGTTCTGGTTGGAAACTCTGGGTTTGGGCTTTTCGTGTAGAGAGTCGCTAAAGCAAAGGAATAAGCGTATCGGCGCGTATATGCAAACTTAAAGAGACATGCACACACAGAGACACACATACATATATATATATATATATATATACATACTTTATTTATGTATTCATATGTCTGTATGTTGACATATATACACGTACGTACATGCATACCTACGCACGTATGTACGTACATGCATACATACATTTATTCATTTATGCCTACATTACATGCATACATGTATACCTATACATGCCTGCGTACCTACGTACCCATGGCCAGCTGTACATAGATAATTAGATAGATAGATAGATAGGTAGGTAGATCGAGAGACAGAGAGACAGGCAGACAGATGGTAGATCTAGATGACATGCCTGACATGCCTCATGCAGGAGTTCGCTTTCCTTCTGTTTCATTGCAGTCCAGATGTCCAGATGGATTTCGGTTGTGCTTCAGGATTTTGGGCTGCGTGTTTTGCGTTAAGATGATCAAAAGCCTTCTAAACACCAACCCTGTCGCCCGAAACCCGACGTGACAGGCCAAGCGCCTCCGGCGGTCAATGCCGCCAAGTATGGCGCGAGCTACCGGGTGCGACCGGGTGGTTTTGGGCTTTGGGGTATGGGTATAGAGTTTAGCTTGCGTGTAGGCGGCTTGTAAGTGAATTGCAGGTTATAAGGGGGGCTGAATGCGCGAATTCTATCAGTTTACCCTTACTGTGGAGAACGCTTTCGTAAGGTTTGGGTGGCTCAGTGCCAACGTACACTTTGCTATCCGGCCTAATAACACCTCTGCTGTTCTGTTGCTGTATAACTGTAGGAGTTTCGGGACGGACGCTCGCTATCTCAACGGCGAGGTTTGCATGGGCATTTGAGGTTCAGGTGCTTCAGGTTTGTTCTTGTTGAGTCTTTAAGTTTGGACTCCTGGCGGTTTGGGTCCCGGGCACACAGGCTGTAGGATGTAAACTAGGCCTTGCGAGTTGTTTTTTAGTTTGGTTGCTGGCCGGCTTCTGCATGCTGGCACCCCAAACTCTCCTACGTGCTGAGGCCCCCGAAGGACTGATTAGTTTTTCTACGCTCCGACGGGGTTCCAGGTTCAAGGGCTTCCGCCTTAAATTCGAGGGTTCGGGAAGCTGACCGAGATTTTGTTGTCATGCTGAAGCTCCCGAGCTGCATGTCATTGGGCGAGTGCCCGTTGCATGACGCAGGGCTGCCGGGTAGTTCAAGCCTGCCCAGAAATGAACCCAAACGATTTGACTGTCTGGTCTTTAAAACTAAAGCGCCGGTGAAGCACCACCGATTCCCTCCCAGGACAGAAATGTAAAACCCTGCCCAATGTAATAGGCGACAGCAAGACAGGAACTGATATCTGGAGCCCGTCAGGACGAAGGCAAACCGGCACCGAGCCAGAAATTTCGCAAATCAAGAAATGGAACCATCGCGGGCTTTGCCGAAACACTGAGCCAGAAAGTCTCAAATCTACAAGCGAACGAACGTGGGCTCTGCCAGTGCTCTGCTCGTTAGTGTGGCGACGTGATATATACTAGCAATGTCTTTCAGGGCAGGCTAGGATCCTGGTGGCTGTGTGAGGAGAAGTTAAGCCCAATGAGCTTGACATGATCTTGGATCTCTAGGTTCAATGGGTTCCAAGGAATGACCCTAAATCTGTCGCTCCAGCCGAAACCTGCACCTTCCTGTGCATCGTACCTCCAAAGCCTTCCAAGCCTCCCACTGCGCGCACAGGTGTCGAGAATGAACTACGACAACTCTGCAGAGGCCAGTCGTGATGCGCGATGCACGACTCAGGCCGAAAGTAGTTCAAGCTCAGTCGTGTGCTGGCAGAAACAGCACCAATACCAGCAGCTGCAACTTCAACGCCTGCATGAGCACACGCGAAAGTGGTATCGGCTAGAGAAGCGACAGCAACAAGACGTGAGATAAGGTAAGAACAACTTCCGTGGCAGTCGTAGTGGTCCAACGAGTGCTTCCGCAGCAGCAGCAGCGGCAGCACCAGCCGAGTCGACAACTGTGACAGAATAACGCGGCGACAGCGCGAGAGACCACCAGCAGCAGTAGCAGCAGCAGCACCACCACCACCGCTAGAAGGGTCGGAGAATCAGCAGCAGCAGCAGCAGCAGCAGTAGCAGTCGGGCCGAAGGATTTCCGTTACGCTTCGCAAACGAGCTTGTTGCAAATCTTTAAAGTTGCGCCCGAAGCCCAGCTAGCACAGCCAAGATGCCTTCTGTGAACCGTAGCGGCTACAACAGCAACAGCAACAACAACAACAATAACTGCAACTGCAACACCAACAGCAACAGCACCAGCACCACCAGCAGCGCCAACACCAACAGCGATACCACCACCACCACCACCACCACCACCACCACCACCACCACCACCACCACCACCACCAACAGCAATAGCACCAGTACCTGCACCAGCAACAACAACAACGACACCTGTAGCTGCAACCACTTGAGGGATGATAAAGACACGGAGAGCAGTTTTTAAAGTAGATGCGCCCGAAAGGTGAGAGCAATCGATTTCCTTGTAAAATGATAAGAGTAAAATGAAACGATAACGAATATGTGGCACATCCAACAGTTTCAAAGTCATCCAAAGTACTGTAAAACGATGAGAGTAGAAAAACAAACGATAACGCTGTTGAGGGACAAGGAGATGGATACGAAATTTTCACGCATCCCCACATCCAGAGTAACCATCGCGACGACGACCGCGACAACGAGAACAGCTGCAGCAGCAGCAACCTCGGCAGCAACAGCAACAACAACAACAACAACAGCAACGCAGCAACGCCCGCAGCAGCAACAGCAACAATCGCAGCCGGTCCAGCACCAATTTGCCAACTACAGTATGGCCACCGCAGCCGAAGGAGCAGCAGCAGCAGCGGCAGGGCAGGGCAGTGGCAGCCCGGGTGTCAACATAAGTTGCATTCAAGATGTTCATGCATGAAGTGGCCATATAACGAGCATGTAGTAGCAACTGGATGTCCATCAAGTCACATACTGTAGTGGAATAGAAACAAGCAAGCAAGCGCAGCCGTACGTCGTACGTAATTGGAGGAGCAGCATCAACGGCATCATCATCAGCAGCAGCAGCCTCATTACCATCAGCAGCAGCAGCCGAACTAGCGGGTCGTCTTTGTCGATGTAGAAAAAGTAGAAGTAGTAGTTGTTATCGTTGTTGCAGCACTAGCAACAGGAGGCAGTCAGGTGAAGAAGCCTACGTTTATGATGAGAAGGATAAAAAGAAAAGAACAATGTCGGTGATTTCAACACTTGCGGAAATGGACGGATGGCTTCCGGCATACAACTGTGTGTGAGACTAGAGACCCTGTGCTGTCTTCGCATTAGCAAAATTTTCCGTCAAACGGTTTAGCTTCAGGTTGCTGAAACTTGAAAGCTGTCCTGGAACATTCTCGCTGCTGTGCGTTTGCTGGGCCAGGCCATCTTGCAGCAGCAGCAACAGCAGCAGATGCAGTTGCAGATGCAGCAGCAACGCGTCTCCAGCGCCGGGCAGCTCTCACATCGCTCGGACACGCCGATACCAACGCCAGGGGCTCGGCGACGAAGGAACGGAGCCTTCATCTGTGTTTGGGTCCTTTCATGATTGGCGGCTGGCAATCCCCAATCTCACAGGATATCAAGCTTCGGCTGGGAGATGAAACGAACCTGCTTGACACAATTCTGATCCTCGGATTACAAGGTTTCGCGGGTTTTCATATGCAATGGTCTTCCTGGGTTTCGGCAAAATCTGGCGTGAAGCCTGAGGCAAAACTGGGCCCAGTCTTCTCAGCCTCCCGACCAGGTGCTAGCTAGCCCAAAGTTCAACCCGAACACTGGAGGCCCGCATGAAGCCCAAAGCCGCATAAGTTCAAACCGCAAGAGTTTGGAAACACTGAAACCAAACTTTCCCTTCTTGGCCGAATGATGTAAGCCCCTGGGATCTTTGAGTCACATCTCCCGGCTGCGCCGCACTGTTTCCTTTCAGGCTTGAGGAGCCAGTTCGTATGAATGTTTGCGTCAAAACGAAAAGAGGCAGCGTGGAAGAAGATTTTTGTAGACAGAGCTAGATCGCAACCTGATCTTGAACCCAGCAACTGTTCATTCCAAGCAATTGCTCCTCGAAGCAATCCGCAATCCACAGCATTAAACCCCAAGCCCAGGCACTTGCGGCCTAAATCCTAAAGCTGATGAGCCCATTTTCTCTTTCGCCCCAAAATTCCCCTACACTCATAGATCTCTTAGACTCCCAAGATCCTAAAGCCTAAAACCTTAAAAAAACTCGTAAAGTATCCGAAACCCCTTCAGCCAGATACTCCTGTCTAAAACCCCACGAACCTTTAAACGAAAATCCCGCAGTCAGAAAGACCCAACCCTGGAAGTCTTCAGGGGCAGCGCGGTGCCCACACAGCGCTCCCAAGGAGTGATGGAAATCTGAAGGTCTAGGATTCAGGGTGTAGAGGGTTTAGTAGGGCTGTAGGGTTTAGACTGGTAAGGCCGGCTGCGAGGCAGCAGATCAGTCCCGAACAGCTAGGACCTTGGGAGGTGTGATTGTCGCATGTCGCACCGATGTCCAGGAGCGATCATGAGCAAGACAGGCGAATTCCTCCGGTACGATCCAGCATCGTACAGGCGGCTGGGGTGAGGGGGATCCTCTATACCTTGTAAGCTCTTCACTCTGCGAAGGGGCCGTAATTTGTTGTACCCGTGTCGAGTATCTGTTTGATGCGGATCACTACAGGGACTTCTGCGTGGATCCAGATGCATGAGACGTGCTTAGAACCTTTGTGGTTTCGCGACAAAATTGAGCGGCCAGGAATGCTGCCATGAACTCTATGGGCGCCCGCATGCCAATGAGCTTCACGCCGATGCAGGCCCGAAGTCAGAAAAGCACTGTTGCAATTAAGTTTCAGTCGTTGTGGGTTCCACTCTCACTGCACGGTGCTTTGAGACGGCGTCGGCTGAGGGCTTAAGGTTTTTGGGTCTCGGTTTCGTCCATCTTAAGCATTTATCCAGAAAGAACCTCAAAGCGAGCCACCATGAGCATGAGTCTCGCAACAGCAGCATACTAGCGGGAACCACTACTTCGAATAATGAGGGCAGAGCTCAGGCAGGTACATCAACGCGCGAAATCTACAAGCCGAGCAAGTTCCCGGAAGCCTGTAAACCCTAATTAGGCCCTAAACCTTAATGCTCCAAGTCCGCGACGTTTAACTCCTAAGCCCGCCCCCTTAAGCCCTTTGAGGCAGTATCAAGACTTCACCACGGATCTCTACACCTTTTTACATCGAACAAACTTCGACACAATCGGGTTTGAGTTCGTATTCTGAGGTGGCACCGCCCTGATCCCTAAAGCCCACCCGCCAGCTCTAAACTGCCTTCAGGGCCAGGTCCCAGCAATCAACTCCCAAAACACGAGCCCAACCCAAGCAGAGGCCCTGAACCTCAAAAGGAGGAGTACAGCTCGCCAGCGAGCTTTAGTCGGATTGAGACACCAGAGCTCTTCGCCTCTGCACCCGATCAGAGCCACATCCCCAAAAGCGCCCAGGTTCAAAACATGCAGACGTCCGCAGATGACCCTGGACAGCCAGGAACCATGGTGCGGGGCCCACATACCGGTGCCGGTTTCGCCTGCGTGCTTTAGGGTTCCGAGTTGCAGGGTGCTTTGTGTTTTGCAGACTTCTGTCAATGCCTTTTTCGCTGGGGTCTACGATGCGATGATGTGGAGTTTGAGACCCTAAACAAATTCCTACACCCCCCCCCTTTGCTGAGCTGAACCGGAGACACCCGAAGTCCTACACCAGCTTTGTTGCCTGGGCTCTGACAAAAGCCTAATTAGGGGCCTAGGCACTCCACCCCTATACTTGTCGTGCTAGATCTCCGTCGTTTGGAAGGTCTGAGCTCCGGAGGGCTTGGGGTTCGGTTAAAGATCCGCACTTCGTGCCTTTCAGGCAAGTTCATTGAAGACACAGAAGTTGAGAATCCACAGGAACGGAATGCCCAAAGAAGGACTGGTCCCTAGCCAAGGCCATCACAGATGGAAGCAGTGGCTACTAAGCTGTTCCCGTGTCCTGCAGGGGCATGAAGGCACAAGGACCTTCAACTCCCGTGGCTTCCCAGCGTCGTGTCTCTAGCTTTTGTACATAAGGTTGATGGAGTTTGCAGCGACGGGTGGCGGGTTTCCGAAGTTGCGCTGCACGGGAGAGAATTCGCTGTGCATTGCTGGTGGAGAAGGTAGATGCCCAACGTTCCCGTGGTGATGTTCGGGCCTGGATGCTCACATGATAGATACGTACCTGTGGGTGGCAGCTGCCAAAGACAGCCGCAGAAAGGTAAAACTTATTCAAACAGCTCGGTTCTGCCATGTGAGCAGCTGCACAAACATGAGCAGTTCTCACTTCGGTGCGTGGCATGGCTCCTCCAAGAGGAGCCTCTGCGCAGAGAGTTGGTTCTCGGCTGCGGCACAGACGTGGTAGCTTTGTCAAGTGAAGGTCGGACTAAAACCTCCTGCGGAATCCTTGTTGACGACTTTGGGTTTCAGTTGGACGGGTGTGCAGCGTAGATTTCCTGCCATGCAGAGCATGCCAGACGAGTTAGACATGCGCCGCTCAACAGAACAGAAGCTTCGTAGTCGGGGCCACTGTTTCTGCTCAAGAGAGGGTTTGCATCTCGCTGATGCAAGATGATAGCAAGCACGAATTCTGTATAGCATTGTTGCAACAAGCCTGTTTATGTCGGTGGTTGATGTTGTGGCATCCGCAAGTTCCATGGAGCCCTGAAGTTGCATTGGTGCTTCTTGCATGTGCTGGCTGATCCTGCTTTGTGCTCCCTCCGTTGCGCTCGTCGTAAGCAGTTGATGCATCCGAGCCTCCGGAGCTAGCAGCTTAAACCGCTCCAGAAGTTGCTTTGCCAGAGGCCGTGATTAGCCCTACTTACAAGCGAAAGGCTGGAGACCTCTGAAGCCTGCAAACGGTTGCTCCATGGTTCTTTATACCTTGCCCCACAGTCGTGCTAAACCTCTCTTCCGTCATTGCAAGCATATTTCCTGATGTTCCAACTAGAAGGACGTCCTGGATCCTCGAAGTTTGGGAAGTTCATCCGCTAGCGCTCTGGGACTGATGTAGTGCCTGACGGGAGGGGAGGATTCGGGACGGACTCATGACTGCATGCCTTTTTCCCTGCTGTGACTGCAGGAAGAGCTTCGCTCTCGAAGTCCCATAAAACCGCGAGCACCTGCAAACAAACCTCGATTTTTATAGTTCTCAAGCCACGAAAGGCCTCTACCTTCCTCCCTGTTCAAAGCAAAATCTTGGTGCGCCCGCTGGCATTTGCCGAAGCCGCGGCTGGGCCACGGAGTGTCCGCTGTGCTTGAGCGAGATGTCAAGCCGGGAGCACGGGCGAGTCCGAGTCACCGGGTCGCTTGGGGGGAGAGATAGGGAGAAAGGATTGGGGATTCTACTTTTTCTGATCATAGGGCTTAGTGGCGGTGTTTGAGGGATTCGAGTGTAGCATTGACGGTTCACGACTGGATTTCCAGTTTGTAGTATGTAGGATCAGAGTCGACCTCGCACTCGACCTCGCCCTCGTCGTGTCGTCGTCGTAGTTGCACTTAGTAGTAGTAGTAGTAGTAGTAGTAGTAGTAGTAGTAGTAGTAGTAGTAGTAGTAGTAGTAGTAGTAGTCGTCGTCGTAGCGGCAGTAGTAGTAGTAGTAGTAGTAGTAGTAGTAGCAGTAGTAGTCGTAGTAGTAGTCGTAGTCGTCGTAGTAGTCGTAGTAGTAGTCGTAGTAGTCGTAGTAGCAGTAGGAGTGGTAGTAGTAGTTAGTAGTAGTCGTAGTGGCAGCGGCAGCAGCAGCAACATAGGATCAGTACTTTGCTCTTAAAGTTTCAATAAAAGTTTCTCGGTAGTATCAATATCAGTTTGGTAGGAAGTATAGACGTAGTAGAAATAGCCGAAGTCGTCGTAGTAGTAGTTGTTGTTGCTGTAGTACTTGTAGTTGTAAGTCGGAGTAGTAGAAGTAGTAGTAGTAGTAGTAGTAGTAGTAGTAGTAGTAGTAGTAGTAGTAGTAGTAGTAGCAGTAGTAGTAGTAGCAGCAGTAGTAGTAGTAGTAGTAGCAGTAGCAGCAGTAGTAGTAGTAGTAGTAGTCATCGTCGTCGTCGTCGTCGTCGTCCTCGTCGTGGTCCGTGGTAGTGGTAGTGGTAGTGGTAACGGCAATGGTAGTGGTGGTGTTGGTGGTGGTGGTGGTAGTGGTAGTGTAGTGGTAGTGGTAGTAGTAGCGGTAGTAGCAGTAGTAGTAGTAGTAGTAGTAGTAGTAGCAGCAGCAGTAGTAGCAGTTGCAGTCGCAGTAGGAGCAGAAGCAGCAGCCCCAGCAGTAGCCGTCGTCGTCGTTGCAGTAGTAGGAGCAGCAGCAGCACTGCCAGTGCTAGTGCAAGTGCGAGTGTGAGAGTGCTAGTGCTGATGCCTTTCCTGCCGCTGCTGCTGCTGCTGCTGCTGCTGCTGCTGCTGCTACTGCCACTGCTGCTGCACTACGCATATTACAAAAGCTCCCCCTCCGGCTACCGCTGCTTCTCCTACGTCCTACCACGGTAACTCAAAGCGTAATTCTGCCGCAAGCCTCTACCCTACATTCCTTCCAGGCTTCCAGCCCCATAGCGAATCCAGGTCTGACCGTGCGCCTGACCTCACCAGCCGGCCGATCGCGCATCGCCGCTTGGGTTTGCAGTTGGGATTCGCAAAGGGTCGTTCGATGTTAAAGCTTCGGGGCCGCGTCAGTTGTAGCAAGCTGTAGCTTGCGTGACTGGTTGGCGGATCTCGCCTGCTGTCATGGGAGGTGCGTAGTGTTGTTGAGGTCTTATCGGCAGCGAGAGACAAGATCGCGCCTGTAAAACGTGGTTGGTGAATGAGCAGACACTTAGATGAGTTTCACGGAGATGTGTTTTCGGTTTAGATTTCTTCAAACAGCTTCAAAGGGTGTCTTTCACATTCCGAGACTGTTCACACACGTCGTCTCCACCGCTGCAGCTCTCAAGTTGAAAGTCCGAAACCTCCTATGCATTGAGCTCGTTGCAGTTCGGGGCTTTGCGAGATCCTATCTAACAGCTACCTTGTGGTGTGTAGACTTTTCGTATCATGCCAAGGTCAGTGAATTGTGGAAAACCAAACAAGACCTGTGCAGGTTCTTCCCAGCAGCTCTACGCCCGGCTCTCAGCGGAACCGGCTGTGACCCCTCAACCACAATACCACGCACAAATAATGAGCTTAACTCGCTTTACTCCCTGTACCGCTTTGGCCTTGGAGGCACGAGCATATAGTACAGTACAGAGGTCTGACTAGTGAGCCCAGTATATACATGCGCTTTTGTTGTCCATGCTTACAAGACGCAGAATTTCGCACCACCGGAGTGCATGACCTTCACCGAGCACCCACCAGCCCAGCCCCGACGTCGCCTACATGTGGATGATTGTGGTTGCCCAGATATCGCACTTCCCACGCAGAGGACCCTAGTGCCTGCAGTTTATATTTCTCCGATTGTCCACATGAGCTCATCTTTGATCCTCAATGCCACGTTGAATCGTCGCGTCTGGGCGCACCGATTTGTCGGCGTTTGCCGAATCTTTCTGCGCTCCTCTGCGGACGAAAAACTGCGCAGAAGCGTTCTTATAGTATTGTTGTGCTTTTGGCATCAGTTAGCGCTTCCAAGGCCCGCGCATTTGTATGCGCAAGGTTCCACTGCCTTATTTCGTTTATTCCGTGACCACTGGAGTCTGTTCGCTTCCAACCTCACACCTCATGGTTGGCACAGCTGGGTCGGACTTTTCGTGCTGGATGTCCTTGTCTGGTTTCCGGATTCCTCCCTCGTCCCAACTTTGGAGGTGCCAAGAGGAGCAGTGAAGGTTTGCCAGGCAGACCTCAGTGAGGTCAGGCGAGCACCAGCACCCTTACCGTCGCTGTGCCCCGGCCTTTCGCACTGCCTTGTGCTCCCGTGACCTTCGTGCTACGCAAGCACTTGGGCTTGCATCTCTTGCACGCATTCCGTGCTGTCTCGTGTCAGACACTTTGCCGCAGAAGCTGTGCACCTTGCATGCCATCCATGTTACGGGCAAGTCTCCAGTGTTCAGATGTATCGTAACACAACTATCATAAAGTGCATGTTGTGGTGACCCCTGAAGCCACAGGGTGCACTCCACTGTGTCTTCCAAGCATCGGAGCCTTCCTCCTTCACTCGACCCTCGACCTCCAGATGAGGAGCCACAGACCTCGCTTCTCTTGAGACGGGTGGCGGTCGCGGTCGTCCATGGGACATAGCCACAGCCGTTCTTGAGTGGATCCGCGGTTACGTCTCCGAAAAGGGTGTCGAAGGTAGCGCGGTCTTTTTTGAAGGACCGTGGCCTGCCCTGCATTACATAAACCTCTTCTTTGAGAAGGCTCACGAAATAATACCCCTGGAAATTGAAGGTCGCCATGTGGAGTTATGTCATTACATGCCCCCCTGCCTCATTCCAACCTTTCAAGAAGCCCCAGACTTTAGCCCAGCAAGTTCACATGCCTCAACAGAAGCCGAAACCCGATGCAAGGCTTGCGGAGCTGCAGGCGGAAGTGAAGACACGATGCGGCGTTGAGCCGAGGGCACAGACTTTTGGGCGCTGGCGTTTAGGATGTCAAAACCAGAATTGAAGCCCAGAGCCCTCAACAGGCCCATGCTGTGTTCGATTCGGTGGCTTTCAGGAGGTTCTCGCAGACTGGAGGATACCAAGCTGGATGTGAGTCAAAAGTGTCCCAAAGGAAGAGAATCGCATTCTATTGTAGCAATAGAACTGTCGAAAACTCGGCGCATCGGGGCCCCGTTCGGTTGGGGATTTAGTTGGGTTTAGCAAGTTTAGGATGTACAGGGTTTGTTTAGGGGAGTGCTGACTGCATTGCTTATCCATGCCTCCAAATCCGAAGCTGCCTACCGTGAAGAGCCCTATGCCTTGAACTCGGGGTCCTAGACCTCACACTCTGATCCCCAAACGCTCCCGAACCCTTATGCCCTCGACCCATCCAGTGCCGGTGTTGGATTTCAGCACCCGCAGTTCCGAGGCCCGGAGACCAGCAGCTGTCCTTCGATCCAGCAGGCAGGCTCTCGGCTCTTGCGATGTAGTTGACCCCAAACGCATTGAATGAGAAGGTAGGTCTGGGTTCAGGGGCACAAGCCTTTTCGCTAAGGTTCAATTCGGATTCTTTTCGGTTTGATGGTTGTGCAGCGTGTATAGGATTCAGGATCCTGCCCCTCTTAGTTACATCGTCCTCACATACAGACACATGCATAATTTATACTTCTTGCCAGGGAATCGGCCCATCGATGGGCCTCCATCGGCGCAGCTCTCGCAGCTGGGCTTCGCCAATACCTCGGGCACAGTTGGCGGGCCTTGTTGGTCAACGTTTGGGACCCCTTCTCACCGATTGTGTGTTGGGTTTCCGAACGCTTTTTAAGTTTTAAGGCAGCTCATGCACGCGTTCCTTCTAGCAAGGACCTGGGGTGAGGGCCCACCAATGAGACACGTGTGTGTGTAGGCGTTCACGCGGTCTGCTTGTTTCTGACATTTTCAAGCGAGTCCCCCAAACCCAAGCCCGAAATAGACCGTGAACATCCCTGAACCCACAGTCACTCAAGCCCTGCAGTGTCGCGTGTAACGTGTGGCTATTTTGTAGGAACTCAATAGCCAGAGCGCAGATCCTTTTAGTAGCAAGCAGTGAACACCCTCAAGGCACATATTTGGATATCCGCGATCCTCAACATACGGTCCAGCTCAGGTCAATGGTAGCGAGGTCCACCTCCGCAACCGGGAGGCGAGTATCGCTGGCCAGGCCACCGCCGGACTCGAGAGCTCTAGGGGTAGGACTTATGTTTCGGGTTGTGCAAGTTTGGGGCGAAGGTTCCATAGTTTGGGGTGAAGGTTGCATAGTTTGGGGTGAAGGTTCCATACGCTTTCAGCGTAGCATGCATGAAGGTTGCGATGTTGTGCCTGGGATTCGTCCTTGCTGTTACGATTCTTGTCAACATGCTACAAGGCCCTTGCAGGCCCTCTGCACAGATATCCTGAGCCCAGAAACCCTTAACCAGAACCTGTAGAACCGTAACCACTGTTTACAAGACTGGGTTCCTTCTAGCTCGCAGCTTGGAGTCTGAAACAGCAGCAGGTGCTCACGAAGGTACCCGTGTCCGTCGAACCGGAGGAGCTTGGAGGTTTAGGGTTAGGTGCTTTAGGGCTTAGGTTTTAGCGAGTTGATGTTCTAGGGTTTCGCGCCCTAAGGGGCAGTAATGAGTAATTTTGCCCATTTACTTTACATGCATGCTCACATCCAAATGCACAGCGAAAACCTTATTGAACAGGTTATGTATTACACGTGGGCCAGGATCTGTACGATGCAATAGATAGGCCCAGAGAGTTGTCGGGCAGCAGGCGCAGGGTGTCTCGGTTCTGTTATAGGATGGAGGATGGCATCAAGTGGCATATGATGGGGATGTGGCTTTGTGGTTTCGGGATATGCCAGTGGCATGCCATCCCAGTTATTGCTCAGAAGACCTGTTTGCTGTTTTGCTGTATTCCAGACGGCCAAGATTGTAGAAAACCCCTGGCTTTTCTGCAGCGGCAGGAGCCAGTAGCGAAAAGCTCCTCCGCGGGCGGGGCAGCGGACCCGGAACGTCTTGAGCGAAGGCTTTGGGATAGGAGTGAGGTCTTGCTGTGCGCTGCTGCTGCTGCTGCTGCTGCTGCTGCTGCCGCTTATCCCACTAATTACCAATCCCACTACGAGTACCGCAGACTACCCCTACTGCTACTCCTACTGCGACTGCTACTGCTACTGCTAGCGCTACGGCTACTACTACTACTACTACTACTACTACTACTACTACTACTACTGCTACTGCTACTGCTACTGCTACTGCTACTGCTACTACTACTACTACTACTACTACTACTACTACTACTACTACTACTACTACTACTACTGCTACGAGGACTACTACTACTACAACTGCTCCTGCTACTGTTACTGGTACTGCTACCGCTACTGCTAGCGCTACTGCTACTGCTACTGCAGCCGCTGCTACTAACTACTGCTACTACTGCGACGACAGACTGCCAGTACCAGTACCACTGTCACTACCCCTACCGCTGCTACTACTGCTACAACTACTCCACAACGACCCCGCCGTCGATAGACCCACCGACGCCCCACCAAAGCCATCACCACTGACCACCACCAGCACCACCATCCCAAACTAACCCCGAGCCCATGTGTCTGCGAATGGTTTTTCCATCGCCAAGGCCGGTCCATCGGCACCTCCAGCACCTAGGCTCCGGGACAAGAAGACTGGCTAGGGTCAGTACAGTAGTGTACCAATCTGCTTTGGGAAGCAATTGCTTCCAGTTCAGAGAACCTTCCCTTTCATGGAGATTAAGAGATTATCAATTAAAACTCATCTTGCACATCTGGTTGTGTTTTTGTTCATGTGTTGCTAAGATGTTTGTAATGTTGACATTTAACTTCCGGCAGCACGGATAGATCGTGAAGCTTTAAGGTTTGGCGATTTCGATGTTTGGGTCTTTTTGCTTGAGGGTTGCAGGGACTGTATTTTTCTGAATTGGGTGCTAGTGGGCTTTTGAGTCTCAGATGTGAGGTGGTGGGGTTTTGGGATTCGCGAGTTCAGGGTTTGTGGCTTCGCGCATGTGTTTTGACGTGGCGAGGCATGCTATATTGAAGAGTGCAGATTTGGGGTTAGCTTTGGGCTCATGTGTTTGGAAACTTGCCTGGGCATGGGCATGTTAGGAGTAGCAGCATTGATGGCGTTGCTGCCCATACGACAGACGGTTTGTAACCCCCACTTTGCAGTTCGGAGCCTGGATTGGGGAGTATGCGTGAACTGCCACAACAAGCACACTACAGCTGCAGCCTGTCAGTGAGCCTTCACTCCTGCAGCTTGCATCCTTCAGAACACGGAAATTAGACGACCCTTGCCTCTTGAGGGTTTAGCTCCTGAAATGGGAGTATCCGGAGACTCTCGGAGATGAATGTCTACCTCTCAAGTTTGTTTGTTTTTTGTTTGTCCCGCGGCTGCCGTGCCAGTTCTAGCAGCTCTTCCGTGGCCGACTCAGCATCCCACGGGTTGCTTGTGGTCTAGGCCTTGACTTCGCGGTTTCCAGTTCAGGTTTCAGGTCTAAGCTTCTGGAAGAGTGGAGGACTTGAAAGTCTGTAGCCCCAAATCTGATCAGGTTCCTCTGGTGAAACTCCTCGAGTTTATTTTTTCGGCAGCAGTTTCATCCAAGGCATGGCTCGGGCGCCGCTGGAATCGTCCCAACCAGTTACATCCCAAAGCCACACGAGTACCTTTGACATCGCAAAAACAAAAACCGATGATATCCAGACCTTGAAGCCAACCTCGAAAAAGTCAACTCCCAAGCCCGTCATGGTGATTGCTGTTTGCAACTGGAAGCAGATACGATGGTCATCACTTCTGAGATTCGAGTACCATGATTGCTATTTTGTGCTTTTGCACTTGCTACTCTGCTTGACCCGATTTGACGATATTGACCACAGAGGTCAAAAGCAGGCGGTCCGAGAACTCCTCCGGTGGCGGTTCCGAGTTTGGGTTTGATCTACCCTGATTTTAGCATCGCAGCGAGGAGGAGGTAGAGGTGCCGTTTTCTTCTTAATTAACCCGTCCACTGAAAGCAGTGAAACCTTGCAGCCCTAAACTCTAAACTCCTACGCCCTAAACCCAGTGTAGCGCGCCCCGCTTGAAACCCAGAGTCTCTGCGATATTAATGCGTATCAAGTACACGAATCACCCATACTACATGCCGGTTCTATATCAGCCAGGATCCGATTGACCATGAGACCAACTCAGAACCCCGTGTTGCCCATCTCCCAGGCACCTGCCAGTTCCGGCTCGGCACCTAAGGCCTTCTCAGAGTTTAGGGTCTAGGATCACTGATGCTTCGGGGGTGAGGATCTAAGGCTTTTGGTATCTTACAACATGTACGCACGAACAGTCGGGGCTCGAGGCGCCTCCACAAATGAGCCAGGATATGTCCTTGTTTCTGAGGCTTTGTATAGTTTGGGGGACCAGTGCGTTTCCATGAGAGCTATTCATGTGCTCACATCCTGCAGGCTTCGTTGAAGCTTTTAGCTTCACGGCCGTAGGGAAAAGCAGTCGGTGGGGTGCAGACGGCAGGGTTTGGGCAGAAGCTTTCTTGTTTGCAGCCAGCCTGCCGTCAACCCCAGACCCTAGACCCCAAAAGTTGTGCTGGCGGACTGAGCAGAGCCTTTTGATTTAAATGAGAACCCTCAAAAGGGTGTTTTGACATATGTTGCTGTCTCGAGCCTTAGAAAATTAGAAACGCTGCATTTGAGTAGGTACATCAAAAAGATGACTTATTGACTTTGCCTCCGTTGAGGCCGGTCTCGGGATCGAAGCCCGTAAAGTCCATATTGAATTGACATGGGCAGGCTGTCGAAAGCGACGGCAAGAAGGCATCGTCTGAAAAGGGCAGCCTGAAGGGTTCGGGATGCACATTATCCTCACGACAATTGGGGCTACTTCTTAGCCGAAAGTTTCAGAACTCGTACAGCATGCTTGTCATGTGACCTCACAGGGTTCCGATTGATAACAGGTGGTGGTCCTAGTTGTTGACTGGACTAGTTTTCGTCTTGGCATGGCGCATGCCAGCAAAGAATCGGCGTCGGGCATCAGGGTTTGTGACGCAGCGTCTTGAGGTTGGTATGAAACGGTCGATTGCTGGTTGGACCAGGCAGTTTCAGAAACCGCAAGTAAACTTTCAGTATAATCCCGGAGGCAGGATCCTATTTAGGCCGAAGGCGAGATTAGAATCCCCAGTTTGAAGTCGTGATCAAGTCTGCGGTCGCTAGCCGAAGTCCGAAGTCCCGCTTGGAGTCTTGGCCCATGGCCCTGAGCCGATGCGAAGCTTTGAGGCGTAAAGGTCGAATTGCAAGCTGAGTATAGCCTGATAGTGCTGCCAGTACATGACCCACGAGCAGCGCGTTGGAAACCATGGGCCTTGAACCCCTCCACGACTACATCAGAAAATTAAGGGAAAAGGCTGTCCTCGCACTGGTCCCGGCTCCCCCATTCGCCAAGCCAAGCGTCGAACCCTAAGCCAAAACAATCTTGCAGCCAATTATAAGACAACTGCAAAGCCTAAAACTTTAGTCCCCTTCCTGGTGCCAGGCCGACCCCAAATTCGAGACCTTCGATGCCTTCCTCAGGAAACGACAGTGCCCCCAAGGGCCACAGAGCTGACCAGCTCATGGACTCAGTGTATTAGGTATAAGCCTTTCGGCTCACGATGTATATGATTTTAGTAACCGACTTCCCTTGTAGAGCTCAGGATGTGAATGTAGCTTGTGTCGAGTCGAAAGATGAAAGACCACGGTTCATGTGTATAAGCAAAGGCATGATTGACGCTTTAGGCCTTGCAGCTTGACACTTGGGATAGAGTAGTAGTCGTCGTCGTGGGTGTCGTCGTCGTCGTCGGAGTCGCAGTCGTAGTCGTAGTCGTAGCAGTAGTAGTAGTAGTCGTCGTCGTAGTAGTAGTAGTAGTAGTACTGCTACTAGCACTGCTGCTAGTACCGCTACTAGTACTGCTACTAGCCGCAGCAGCAGTGGCTGTAGCCGTACTAGTAGCAGTTGCTGCTGTTGGTGTTGGTGTTGGCGGTGTTGGTGTTGGTGCTGGCGTTAGTCTGTTGCTGTTGCTGATGCTGCGACTGCTGCTGCTGCTGCTGCTGCTGCTGCTGCTTTTGCTGTTGCTGTTGCTGTTGCTACCGCTGTTGCTGTTGGTGTGCGGTAATCGCCCGCCATGCGTGCAGTCCGCTCGTGCAGCGGTCAATTGAAAATTGCTGTTGGTGTTGCTGTTCCTGTTGCTGCTGCTATTGTTGTACTTGGTAACTTTAACTAACTGACTGATAACATGGTTGTAATGGGGCGGTTCGGCCGATAGTGATACGTATGCAGTATTAAGCGGTATATGTACTGCCAGTATTGCGGAGCTTCGGTTCGGTTCGGTAGCGATACGCCATACCGAATACCCACCATAACAGCCACACCAGCCAGCCAGACCCACCAGCCACCCCAGCCACGCCAGCACCACCATTCTCCTTGACCAGGGCAAGTGGAGGTAGGTGCTGGAGGGCACGGGCTGGCGGCCGGAGGCCGGAGGGGCTGGAGCGCTGGTGGTTGGAGGGTTGGTGGCTGGAGGTGTGTGAGGTGCATGGTGGTGGGACGGTTGCGATATTCTGCGGTACGGACCGGTTCGATCGGTTCGGTACGTGACCACAGAATCAGCGATACAAACGGTTCGGTTAGCGATGCACTGCGGCACTGCGGTATGCGTCAAAAGTATTGTTGAAGCAACCACGTGATGGTATCTTGTTGCATTTGCATGGAGTCGTCGTCTGATACTTTTAAGCAGCTTTAGGTTAGTCAGGCGTGGTCACGACACTGAGACCCTACCCGGCCAGTCACACAAGTGCTCATACAGAGAGCAATGTTTGGATTTGAATTGCTTACATCGGCCAGAACCATGAACTCTGCAAGCCTTGACACCATGGTCATCGCGAGTTTCTGAGCACGCCAGACGCCTTGCGTTTGCCCGAAGCCTTCCAATTCCAAGCCCCTTATCCGCGGAAGCTAGGGGATATCCGCTCACAACCAACTTTGAACACCGCCATGAAGCCGACATCCCCGTGCCATAGGTACGATGTCGGGGCACTACCCGGCAATCAGAAATATGTGCCCGCTACTCAGTCGGTACCTTTTGGCTTTCCAGGGCCGCCTGAACCACTTGTGCCAAATTTCACATCAGTACTGGGGGTTCCATCGTCTGGACTGGTGAGCAGTACAGCAGAAGCAGCAGGGACAGCAGCAGCAGCAGCAGCAGCAGCAAGAGCAGGAGCAGCAGCAGCAGCAGCAGGAGCACGAGCAGCGGCAACAGTAGTAGCGCTAGCCGTCGCAACAGCAGCAGCCGCAGCAGCAGCAGCAGCAGCAGCAGCAGCAGCAGTAGCAGTAGCAGTAGCAACAGCAGGAGTAGTAGCAATGGTAGTAGTGTGGCTGTCGCAGGTCGAGAAATTTCGCATTGCAAAAGGCCATGCAAAGACTGGCAGAAACGGAATTACAACGAAAAGCTTGACATTCAACACTGCGGATACCTGTGTAATTGAACCGAGTGTGACATTCACCCTCACAGTTTGAGCCACCCAAACCCTGGTGCCCTGAGAAGGCTCACCACGCGGATTTTTGGGCTTCGGCTCGGAGTCTGCTACCCCCCAGTCTCGCTTTTTTTGCACTTGAGAAGACTGCAGGACTGTCAAGATCACCAGAGGAGGCATGCTAAAGCGATCCGGCCCTGATCAGCTGGCTTTGGGGTTGAGGCTTCAATGTTCAGAGTTTCGTATTTGTTCCGGGGCTTTGCCCAAACACGACAGTGTTGCATTGGGGTTTTCGTGCTTTGGTTTCCCGTGGTGATGCGGCTTGTCTAGTACACTCTAGTATCACATTTTTGCACTGTTTGTAATCAATCATTGGCTAAGAGAGCTCTGTGTAGTGGTTTGAGCTTTGGCACTTGCATGCGCAGTCGAGGAAGCAAGCACGAGCACAGGAAGCAGGCGAGCCTTTATGCTTGCAAGGTCATGCTACTGTAGAGGCCGCAAATGCAGGCGTGAAGGTTCGGTGTTTCAGAGGTTGACTTGGCTGTTTAAGAGGGTCTACCCCCTTACTCCACAGAACATGTGGCCACTATTAGCGGCCTGCATGTCATGAAGCAAGGCATAGATAGACTTGAGATCAGGATACGAAGAAAGGTCAGAATGCTTCGCTTCGGTGTCACGACTATCCTGAACATCACGATCATCAAAACATTCATGGCTGGGTAAAGAAAGATATATACACATGCACACTATTCAGTACTCAATCTCCTTTATCAAGCACCATCACATCGGGAGCCCCAGCGTTGTCAAATACATATCCAAGCCACTTAGGATCCACAGCCTTCAACCCTACTAGATCCTTCACAAGGATCCCTCCATCGGTGTCCATCAAACAGCAGCCGTGCCCTCCCGCACAAGCTGTGGGCCTTAGGGTTTTGGCTTGTAGGAATTGCAGGGGTCTGTGTCTGGGATGTATAAGACTTCTTGGTTCTAGGGATTGCGTGTTGTATGGAGAGTGTGTGCCTGTTCTTGTTTTTTTCTGCGCGAGTGTTGTGGGAGAGCCTCCTTAGTTGCCTTGAGGGGCGGGCCCTTATGAGCAGCCACTACCTTCAAACAAAACGGGGTATTGAAACACCCTCATATGTTCGCAGATGGGATGGGGCTCTTCGGAAGATTTCAACAAGCCATCGGCAACGATCGCCCTGGTCATGGCGCTTCAAACCCATGATCCTAAGACCCTAAGACCTTGTTGGACTACTTCGCCATCTCTAGGCGTTGCTTTTGGTAGTCTTGGACTTGTACGGCTTGTCTTAATAGAGTGGATTTTTTGACCCAGCCTCTGCAATCTTGCCCTGGCTCCGAAGATTTGCTCCAGATCCCAGGCTAGATATGAAATCCCAGGAATTACGGGTGCCCAGATTAGAAACCGCACACCTCCTACACCCTATAAGCCATACGTATCAGGGTTGCCGCTTGTTTTCAGGACTCTTGACAACCGGGCCTGGGATGTTTAGAAACTCCCAACTTCAACCGGAGATTTGCAGGCTTAGTTCTAAGCGTCTCTATGACTCTATGCACAGAGCATAGGTTTTCGGGTGTATCACCCGGACACCTACCTTTTTCCCTCAGGGCTTCAAAGGAGATAACTACTGTGCTACGAAAACGTGGACCACACCTTGACGGCGAAAAAGCCCAAGCACTTACTTTCAATCCTAAAAGGAGTCAAGAGCGTAAATTGCTTACATCCGGCTTGTTAATCGCTGACGCGAATTCCCCAGCCCCCACTCGGCTAGCCCGTAAAGCCCACACCCCAGACCCTTGACCTTGTTTCAGGGCTCAGGGTCCATTTAAGATGTATGCCTTTGCCACTACGAAGAAGCGTCTAGAGTCTTGGCCTTGAGGCCCTTAGCAGAGTGACTGAAGCCCTGGAGCCCTAGACTCAGAGTCCTGGGTTCAGGGCCTCCACTCCCTTTGGATCCCTTCATTTGCCATGGGCCTTGGCTGGCTGCATCCCGCCGCTGACAGCTCTGCGCTCGGAGAGAAGGCTCGTGCTGACAAGTTTGTCTTCCGGGGTTTGGCATTCACGAAGCCCGGGGTTCCCCTTCCGGAGTTTGGCCTTTACCGAACCCAGACTGACCAAAAGTCCTCTGGCTCGGAACTTGACAGAAGATAGCATATCCTTGTCGTCCGTGCAAAACAGACGATACTGTGCCCTAGAACGCTCCTCTAACTGCTAAGGCCTCTCCAGCAATTGGATGGTTTAGGGGGCGGAAAGTGCAGAAAAGGTTCAGGGACGTTTCCAATGTGGAGCCTTCAATATCAGCGAAAAGCATCACCAGCGCCACTAATCATCATGGGAGCATTCAAGAACATAGCAGCAAGAGACAAGAGACTGTCTGTGCAGACGCTTTAGGCATTTTACGGGAAGAAAGAAAGTGGTCGGTTGTCCGCACCTACAATGTGTTCTGCTGACGTATGTGCTGAAGAGGACTAACCAGCATGTTTGTGCATCTATATATACATATATATGTATATATATAATACATACATGTGTGCCCGAGTATGCATATTGTGTTCATGTAGACACATGTTGGGGTGAGACAACACAGAGTTCCAAATGCAAGTTCCGCTTGTATTCTCCTTTATGTAAGACATATGTAAGATAACACCAGTCGCTCCCTCTTACGGTTACCACCCCCCGCCCCCACCCCCAGCCCAGCCAATCAATGTTCAACATTCGAGGTCCCTGTTGATGATGTTGCGTTTCAGGGTGCTTCCTTCTAGCACCTTCTTTTGTCGTTTTCGTGCCAAAGCATCCGCAAGCGTTTCCGCCAACCCTGAATCCCATGCGAAATTTGAGCCAAAACCGAGCAGCTCGAAAACCTGAGCCGCCCCAAGCCCGCCCACCCCCTGAGCCTTACGGACAGGTGTTGGTGGTGGGCGATGGCGACCTCAGCTTCAGCCTGAGGCTTAGCGTGACGGCGCTCCACCGGGCCCTGTGAGGCCCTGCACCGAAGCTCACGCGCTGATGCCTGAGGTGCGGCTCTCTCCACCAGTGGACTGGATCTGAGGCATGAGCCTCTCAGACTTGGGAGTTGGGGCAAGTAGAGAAGAACAAGTACTTCTAATGCTTTGAAGAGATGCGATAGTGAAGTTTGGGATTCAGGGTGAGAGTTCGGAGGGACTGAGGTTCAGGCATCGGGTAGCGTTTCGGCAGAGCATTTCGGCTTCGCCTTTTGCTGCGTGGAGGGATTGGGCTTGCGGTTGCAAAGTACATAGTTGCAAGGATTTAAAAATAGGTTGGAAGAAAAGGATTCTGCACCCTGAACCTTGCACAATTCGGAGCTTGCCTCTGTTCGATAAGAAACACTACTCGGATTTTGCTTGCGCGTTTGTCGGGACTCGCGGTGATGAGTTTCACCAGCGTCGGAGTTCCGGGCTAACCACGGCGTTAACATGTTAACCGATCCCTTCACAGGAAAGACCTTGGAGGGATCCTCTGGGATTTGGCTTACAACACGTTTGGCGCACGAGACTCTGACTTGGAGTACGATCTTCTATTGCCTCGAGGCTCACAGCAACCACATTGGAGTCACGCGAGGACCTCTCTGGGTGCAGGTAGCTCTTACGAACAGTCTTAGTCTGGCAGGTTCTCATCTTACAATGTTTCGTCACATTAACATGGATGATGCTTTCGGACCACAGAGCCATGCCTCGAAAGGGTTTCGTACCGTGATCTGTGGCTCTGTTGCCAGGACCTCCTCAGACGCTACACTCGGTCTCGTGAGCACATCGATGCCTTGGAGGAGGCTTTGATGGGGGCTTATCCAAATCCCAAACTTCTGCCTTAATCAAAGGGTTCAGGGTTGAGGGGTTGCACGGAGCTTTTGAGGTTCAGGTTTAGCGAACCGGGAGTTGCCCATGCTAGCATGCTCAGATTTCCCGGTGGTTTCACTGGCTGTTCGATCTGACTCTTCTCAGGCGAGGATTCAGGGCTGATGCCGGGATCAGGCGCATCAGAGAGTAAACTGCCACCAAGATAACAATCTTCTTTGGACTGCGTATCCAGCCGCCGTTACCTTCAGCCCGAAACCCTCGCCCTAAACCCCGTACTACATGAAACCTTAAAGCATTCCGTCAGGCCGGTGCCACTGTACTTCACGCAGTTGATGCGACATGCCTTCAGCAACATCTTCAAGGCGCGCGAAACATTGGGTGTAGGAGTATTTGGCCTGCAGATGCTCATAGTGCATATAGAGTCTGCGAACTTCATGGAGAAGAAGCTTGCATACTCTGTATGCCCAGGTTAAAGTATGCGTGTTGGTGAGGCTTTGTCCCTAATCCCGTTACGCTGAGATCTGGTATGATACGCCGTCATTCACCGGGTATGACTTGCATGGACAGAACAAGTCAGGACTTACGAGTTGTCTACGTTCGCCCAGAGAGACCCCTCCTGATAGTCTGCGAAGCATGTCATACATTGGTTTGGTGCTTCGACTTGGGCAGGGCCCAATCTCTGTTGCCATGTATGGGATGTACAGCCCTTCCGTAGTTTCTGACTGACCCATGCAGACAATGCGCAAGAACCGTCGAGACAATTATGATTGACCCAGGCCAGCACCTACAAACAACTCGTTGCAAGGAAGTCGCGGCATTCTTCTCAGAATGCGTGCAATATTCTGGGTTTACGAGCTCCAACAGTATCACAGACCCAGACTGACCCAGGCACCTGGACAGGAAGCGCTTGCTTAGGATGCGTGGGCATATGTCAGAACGAGGCTTGGGTGTCGTCATAGGAGCCGTTTCGAGATTGGGGGTAGTGTTTTCCGTGTTTGTGGAACTTGCGTCGCAGCGTCGCTCCAAACAATCCGCAAATCTCAAACCCGCTATATGCCCCGGGATTTGTTGGCGTCCGCAACAACCATCAGGGAAGACGGAGCTTTCCTTCGATCGCATCATCTTCAACTTTCCGTATCAGGCGGGGTAAGGTTTTGACGATGGGGGGTCAGTGTCACATGCCCCTCTTTACTGTGAACTTTCCCTTGCGTTTTCTGATTGTTTGCATGACCCTATTGAATGTCAAGGCGGGGTATGTTCGTTTCTTACTACAAATTACAGTTCCGCTTGCCAATGGGTCAGGTCGTGATAGGGCCTAATAGGGAAACTGAAATCCTCTTTCAGCTATATCTAGTCATTCAGGACAAGACTATGGATAGGCCTTCCGATCAGTCGCTGCATGGCATAGTCGACTGTAGGCCGCCCCAAACCCATACTGTGGGAGTCTGTAGCAGCAGCAGCAGCAGCAGCAGCAGCAGTAGCAGTACCAGTACCAGTACCAGTAGCAGCAGCAGCAGCAGCAGCAGCAGCAGCAGTAGCAGAGTAGCAGTAGCAGTAGCAGTAGCAGTAGCAGTAGCAGTAGCAGTAGCAGTAGCAGTAGCAGTAGCAGTAGTCGTCGTCGTAGTAGTAGTAGTAGTCAAAAATATTAAAACAGGTTTAAATTAGCTAAAATACTTTTTTTTTTAAATAGTCCTGGAAAGGTCTTATTAAGGGAATCAAGTCAGTATTTGAATTATTTAAAGTATTTCCTTTGTGCAAAAAATCCTGTAAATGATTTAAATTCCTTTGATTTGAAGGGCTTCTACCCTTATTTAGATGATTTAAATATGTTCAACAACTTACATATTTTTAATAAATGACATCTTTTAAATTACATAGATTTTTTCCTTTGCCCAAAAAATCCAATAAGTTTAGATAGTTTACATCGTTTAAATTATTCAAACCATTGGCTTCCCAAATAGTTCAAACACTTTAAATATTTTAAATCAGTGGTATTTCATGTTTTTATGTTATTTTAAGTATGTAAATTATTTATATTATTTAAACAGTCCTGGAAAGAGCTTATTAATTAAGGGAATTAAGTCAGCACGAAATCATTACCCCGCTGCATTGTGCTGAGTTGACCGGTCAAACCATGGCCCTCAACCCCTCAAGTCCGTACCCCCAAACCCCCCTGTGTCCCGTAATCCTAAACCCAGAGTCTAGTGACTCCAGGCGACCGGTGGCATCAAGGGGCTTCGACGACTGCTTGGCGCATTCCTGGCACCTCGGCAGAGGAGGAGGGTTTCGGGACTTAGGGAGAATTCGGGGTTCTTAGCTTGGGCACACCGTCTTTGGGACGTTGTAAAATAGGGGCCTTTCTAATTATCAATACTATTTTGAGGGTTCCTTATGATAAGTAATTATAGCATATGGACCCAAGACTTTATTCTAGTTATTAAAGCCCCGGCCCATGTTATGGGATTCCGGGCTCCATGAATTGCTTTGTTTGGGGATGGCGGTTGCGCGGTTCAGCGACCCTTCGTGTGCGGGGCCCCTGAAACTCTCAGTAGAGCTTCGTTCGAGACTTCAGAATTCAATAGCCTTTTGTTGAGTTTGTTGGGCGTCGTGGTGTCGACCACCTTTCTTTAAGAAGACAGCCATTGTCACAGACATCATCAGCAGCATCAGGAGCACCATCGGTATCATGCTCCTCATACTTGTCCCACCCATTAGCAGCAGCCCCATCATCACGGTCACAACGTTGCCGTGGTTATCATCATCATGAGAAGGATCGTAGCTGGTCCTGCCCCTCGAACCCTCGTCTCAGTTCCAAGTACGGCTTCCAGACCTCAAGCTGAGGAATCCAAGTTTTTGTGTTATTGGCCTACTGAAGCAGAACACGGGTTTCGTAACGGCCTTACTCTCAGATACAAGCTGCGAGCGCTAAGTCGTGAATGTGTATGCTTGGACGCAATGTGCCGGGCGATGGTCTATGCGCAGCGGCCCGCATGTTTTCAGGGTCGGAAGTTCACCGTGCATCTCTACGAGATGCGGCGCCGTCATTCCTCAGTGGTTCTTTCTACATTTGTGACTTGCAGTGGCGCTACGAGGTCTTCTTCATAAGGCAACCAGACACTCCAAAAGCATCGGCCGAACAAGAGTTTGAATGTGATACAACGTCCTCGTGTAGTGCAGATATCACGAAACTGCAGGAATACACGAAGACATGTTGGGACACTGAGGCCGATGCCGCGGGGCTTCTCGCGGCAGACGGCGTGATTGAGGCGCCTCGCATTAGGTCCCTGATGATTGTGCCCTCGTCCGTTCAGGAACATACAAGTGCCACTAGGGCTTGTCGACCGGACATGGGGTTTATTCTTTAGATGAGAGTCTGGGGCATGTAACAGGTATGTTGATAAAAGGTTTTTGGTTGGGCATGGACCAACGTGTTCAGATCATGGTTTGAGAGGGTTCTGCCCCAAGACATATCCCTGCGGTGGCTATGCGAATTGCCTTGGGCGGCGCTAGGAGATGAATGGGAGCTTGCGGGTTCCCTTGCGTCTGTTTTGTTTTGAGTTTGCTGTGTCTTTTTCCTCGTGAGGCTCTTGACTTTCTGGGTCTGCATTTTGGGCGTGCGGGGTTTGCTCTGCAATCCTCCCTTTAGGGTTCCATTCTCGGGACGACAACAATCGACAAGACAGGACACGGACAACCCCCCGAAGGAAAAACAAAGACAGATCCCTCAACAGCATAAATACAGACACAGCAACCACAAAAAAGCAGAGACACAGCTGCCAGATTAACGGCATCGTCGGTTTGTCATGAATAGAAATTGCGACATGACTGGGCCAATCTGGAAGCCTTCTGATGCTGACAAATCCTCTCGCCCTCCGCCCTGAACTGTACTCAAACTTGGTTGCATAAACGCCAATTTAAGCCGGGATCGTTCCCTTTGCCGGAAAGGTGGCCCTGTGTGCTGGCCAGGGCGGAACCGCTGCTGACGGTGCGGCGGAGCTTGAGGTTTTGGGTTTACAGCTGTTGCGGGATCGAGGTTCCCGGTGCGGGTTGCACTTCGTGGCTCGATGATTTTGGAATCAGGGCGTGGGGGCTTGGAGTTCAAACAAGTGCACGACAGATGCTGTCCGAAGGGTTCCTTCTTGAATCATTTCCGGGGTATTGAGATTCAGAACCAGCGGTGTCGGCACTGCGTAGGCCCTCGACTTCGTGGTTGGGCCGGCTCCTGGCGTGTTCCCTTGCTGGCTGCGCACGCCGGGCTGGCTCTCGCAGGACTGGCGCCTCTGGGGGAAAAGGGCCCCAGGTTGCAAAGACTACGCAGATTTCACTCGAGTGGAGGATCCTGCTTCTCAGCTGCTTCTATGCTTGAAACCTCGAAACTAGACAGGACTGGCTATAGTGAATTAAGACTGCTGGGTTCTGTAACTTTGGATTTCCCCCTGGCTGAGGCTTCGATTCGTTTGATGTTGGGCACGGAAAATGTCTTGTTTATTCTTTTCGTCTTAGAGCAAACTGAGGATGGTGCTCGTTGATCGCGATGTCGACCGGAATAGTGACTGCACTTGGATAAGGCTCGGCTTCTGGTAATGTACTCCCGATCCTGAACTCCATTTAGTTCCTCGACCTCTCTCTCGGCTGCAAAATCGCAGGGGCGGATACTCGGCAGAGGCCCGAAACCTTAAATCCAGAACCCGGACTGATAAAACCCCGAAACGCCCAAGGCCCTGAACACCTAAGTCTTCAAGCGTATCTGCATAACTTCAGAGAGGAGTCGAAGCCTGGATGCCGCCTCGGAGCCACAGACTCTTGACGCATCCCAGCACATTGAGTCTGTCGCTCTGTCATGCATGCAATATGCTTCTTTCCAAGACACAATGAAGACCTATATTATATCTCGTATCTTTCGATGGGAGCACAGACACACACCGGGGCCTCGATCGCAAATCGGCTCCCGAACTGTGCCAGACGCCGCGGGACCGAGTTTGCACTGAACCGTGAACCTCCCCTGAAATCTGCGCAAACCTCAAAAGACACTCAAGGATTTCATTATGCTCCACTGCGCGAGTCCGAGGCTTAATGTGCCAGACCTGCTAAACTAAGAGCGTAAGAGTGTAAGAGGCCTGAGTCAGATCCTCAACCTCGGTAGTTTTGTTGGCAGGTGAAGAATTGAAACCTTTCGTTTCAGCAGCGCAGGAACCGCTGCCCGCACCCACTGAAGCCTCCACCCACCCTGAGCCGCAAACTCCAGCAATCCGATGCACTGCGTAACACCGAAGCCTATCTGCAAAGCCGCAAGAAGCCCTGACGTTTAAACGTAGTTTCTCCCGACCCTATTAAAGCATAAGCTGTCGGACCTTAAAGAATCTTAGGCCATGGTATGTGCGAGTAGAGTTCAGCGAGTTTCCGAGCCCGGCTGTCTTCCTTCCCACCGAAAGGCCCGGCAACAAAGATGCGGCGGGCGGCGCAGGCTGACGTGAGTCCATTCTGGTTGAAGCACAGTTTGAGAGTTGCTTTTCGATGCACCACCCAAGGAGCAAAATAGACAAAATAAATAGGTTGCTACCTCGAATTATGCAATGCTTTACCCTGAAGGTAGGAAGTTGTTGAGGAGTCAGAGTGCGTCGGGCCTGTGTGTCGATATTTCGTATCAGGACTTAATATCTCAGCTCAGTGTCACTTGTGCGACAGCGGGGTCACTCATTCAAGGATGCCTCAGCCCAATGCTGACTCTCAGTCCCGAACCCTTGCATGCCCCTACATCGAGCCAGACCAAACCAAACGCTTTATCTTCCAGTCCTTGTTCAAAGGTGCTCACTGGTAGTTCGTCTTTGAGCTTGTTATGTTGAGAGAACATGTATTTGCATGTGATTCCTGGAAGGTCCACGGATGTGGTGTGTGTGTGTATATATATATATACATACATACAACTGTATGTTTGCATGGATTGATGCTTGTATATGTATATATATATATATACTCTGTGAGAGAGAGAGAGAGAGAGAGAGAGAGAGAGAGAGAGAGAGAGAGAGAGAGAGAGAGAGAGAGAAGCCTGACCCCTGTGAAGCGAAGCGAAGCGAAGAGAGAGAGAGAGAGAGAGAGAGAGAGAGAGGCGGGGAGAGAGGAAGGGGAGCAAGAAGCAGGGAGGGGGAAACCACACTTCATGTTGCAGCCTTACTCTGTTGACTACTAGGTAGGGGGGCATCAAGCTTGTTTTCCCTGATCCTCGCATAGTGCTCGGTAGATGCCCTCGCCAACAGGCCCCATCTAGAAGGTACGTAGGCCGGAAGCAGATGGTAGCCATAGGGGCCCGGCGATGAGGCCGGGATGCGGGGGTTTAGTGTTCCAGATGGGGTTGCTGCACGAAAACGCGGGGCATAATCAGGAAAGACCCCAAAGCCGGCCACTCCATAGCACAGGGGGTGAGCTGGGCGGGCCGAAGGCCTACGGTCGTACGCGACCCCTACGCCATGCAGAAAGAAAGAGAGAGAGGGAGAGCGAGAGTCAGATTTATGCTGCAGATGCAGATACGCACGCTTATGAACAATACATCCATGTAGGACACCATATTATACAGACAGGCAGACAGACAGATAGAACACGCCGCTGTGCCCACCCAGACGGCCGACAAACATGTCTACCTGCATGCATGCGCGCACATATACATTTGCATAAACACATCATATATGTATGTACCTGTTTTTGTTTATTGGTTTAAGTATGGATCCAATACATTCCCAACAGTTACAGGCCTGGGTGCCTGGTGTCTAGATGCAACCGATTGTTAAAACACCCACATGGGCAGGAAAGGGGGCAATCTGAATGCAGAACAAACCCGCCCGCATTGACACAGGCATCAGGGGTGGGTCATGAAGGCCGTTTCATTAGCCGCAACCCAGACGACCCTTACCCGCCTGCATGAGAAGGCGGTCGTACCATACCATGTGGGGAGGGAGGTCTTTGCAAGTCTGCACCGTATATACAAACACTCAGCAGCACTAATGATGTTTCGCTCCGAAGGTACAGACAGAGCCAGAAGGAAATCAGCATGAGATCCGCCTGGACTCTGTACCCGTATGGTAACATATGTATGCCTACAGTAGTTGCCTGTAGCTACATCCACACCTGAATCTATATATATATATATATATATATATATATACCTATATCGTTATCGATACATCCGGACTCGTCCCGCCCTGATGCTGAAAGTCTGTCTCCTTCCAGGTGGCAAGGCCTTCCCGACTGCCTGCAGCTCAGACATCCTTGCACATGGCATGCTGCTAGCAGGCTGCTAGTTTACCTCAGGGTTTGAGGATGTGGCGTGTCGACCACGTAGTTCCTGGATGGTATGAGAACGTTCTACAATTCTACACATAACTCAAAACTGCTTGCTCCCGGAATGTTCCAGAGGAACGCGCACGGTAGCCCAAAGTAGAAGAGTTTATCAAGTCACAGTTGCAGGACAAGTCATCATAGTGATGGTAGTAGCAGAACTGGTGAGGGCAGCGGTGGTGGTGACATTGCCGCAAAGCTACCTTTGCGAGACTGACGTACCGCAAGCACTGTCTACCACCATAAACCACCACCGCCACAACGGCCAGCAGAAGCAGTAGCAGGAGCAGCAGTAGCAGTAGCAGTAGCAGTAGCAGTAGCAGTGGCAGTGGCAGTGGCAGTGGCAGTGGCAGTGGCAGTAGCAGTAGCAGTAGCAGTAGCAGTAGCAGTAGCAGTAGCAGTAGCAGTAGCAGTAGCAGTAGCAGTAGCAGTAGCAGTAGCAGTAGCAGAGCAAGCGGTAGCGGTAGCGGTAGCGGTAGCGGTAGCGGTAGCAGTAGCAGTAGCAGTAGCAGTAGCAGTAGCAGTAGTAGTAGTAGTAGTAGTAGTAGTAGTAGTAGTAGTAGTAGTAGTAGTAGTAGTAGTGTTGATGGAGGAAATTTTGCACCAGTTTCAGTGGCCAAGTGCTGAGATGACCAAAGTAGCCTGTGCCTTTACTGGACTGTACAATGCTTCGTGTGACGGGTACCATCCACATGCAGACCAAGCCCGATGCATGTCCAAGAATGCGAGACGGCAAGCATGTTGGCACGGCTGGTTGCTTTATATAGGTACGGCCCAAGACCACACAAGCCGACTGTGGTTGCAGGCTTCCAGGATGCGACTTTTTTTTACCACCCTGACGTGCCCGCGACATTGCCTGCAGTTTACGTGTTGACCTGCCAGTGCGTGAGACATTGCTAAATATTGCTAAGCGTCGTCTTCCCATGTTGCTGCCCTGCTTCTACCCAATAGACCAGCGAAGTCAGAAAAAACAAGGAATCCCTATTTGATAGAAACAAGGATATTTCCATGAAAAAGTCAGAACGCGATTTGACTATGTTGTGAATAGTTATTTTTGTTGCGTTTATTTCAAAGTTAAGACACCGCCGCCGCAAAGTAAAAACAGAGTTTACTTCATAGTAAAAGTTTTCGCTTCGAAGTTAAATCGGCAAGAGGAAACTGCTACTGGAACTGCTTCTAAGCTGCTTCTGTGGCCGGCCGAAACTGCCACAGAGATTTTGCTCTTTGAAAGTGTATTGTTGTGTGTGTTTGTGCACATAAGTATATAGGTTGTTGTGTGTAAATGTTTCTCTGTGTGTTTCTGTCTGTGTGTTGTGTGTCGTGTGTTTTGTGTTATGTGCGTTGTAGCTGACAAATGAAAACATGCTAAGCTACATGTATCTACATGTGCCTTATGCCAAGATTGTGTCAGAGTTGTGTGTGTGTGTGTGTGTGGGTGCGGTTGTGGTGTGTTGTGCGTCGATGTCGTTGTGGGTGGGCGATGAGTGAGTGTGTGTGTGTGTGTGTGTGTGTGTGTGTGTGCGTGTGTGTGTTGGTTCGGGCTTCAGGGTTTGTGGTTTAGGGTGTAAGTTGGCAGTTTAGTTTGAGACGGGACTCGGGGTCGAGAAGTTCAGGGCTGTCGGTCTAGGAGTCTAGGCTTCCACCAAGTCGAACATTACCCATTTTCGTTGCCGGAAACAATGCAAAAACATGAAGAGCAGTTTAGTGGAAGTTTTGTTTTCGGCCCCTTGAAACTGCCACTCAAGGTGAAGCAGTTTGGAAGCAGTTTCAGAACCAGTTTAGAGGAAACTTCCACCAAATTTCCTCTACCATTTTTGCCCCGATTTTACTTCATATTAAAATTTTTGACTTCGCAAAGTTAATTTGGCGCCACGCATTTTGACTCATTGACTACGCCCGGTTTTAACTTCGAAGGGAAAGTTTCCATGAACCGAAGTCAAAATTTTTACTATTGACTATTTCCTGCTTTTTGGACTTCGCCGGTCAAATGGGTAAGCCCCAGCTGACCTCACGTAGTCGCCCAGCGTAGTGCACTCGTCGCCTTTTCTCGGAAGCCATGGTTCGAACTTGGAAGAAAATCTCGTCCGAAGAGATATACGGCTTGCCCGGACATGGTACGATCAGGAATCGCTGGCACCTTCTCAAATCGCTCAACGCCTTGGTCGGGACAAGTCCGTCATCCCCAACCTCCTTGTCAACACGGCCGTCGCCAGCTCCTATCTGAACCTCAAGTCGACCTGCTTCTACGTCGCCTGCACCAGATGATCGTCTCCGCCGTCGCGAAGCACCATGTGACCGTTCAGATGTTGACCAAAGCCACGAAAACCAAGGCCAGTGAGCGCATCACCCTGTAAGTTCTGCATCGTCGCGGGGTGTACTTTCGGAAACTATGTGAAAAACCATTGCTGACTCCAGAAGACATCCGAGCTCGATTCGCCTTCGCCAAGCGGTACACGGACAAATCTGCATCATGGTGGAATAACAATGTCCATGCTCCCTGGCTGTCTACTGAGCATTGTTCTTTGTCCCTCTGTAGCCCAGTTCAATCAGACTCTGCTAAATCAGCAGACCCAAGCATTTCTCGATGGCAAGCACTTCAAGACCTACCTGACGTCGGCTGCACGGAAGATGGCGGCCCAACAGCGAACTTTCGGTGCCTACCGTGCGCCCGGACGCGGGTTGAACGGTGGCTACGTCAAGCCAAAGAAACGTTTGGCGTCAAGCACAGGCTCGAAGAGTTCCTTGGTCACGGGCGCTATCGGCAAGGGTAGAGTGCTGCTGTGGCATGTCGTTCCATGCGGCCAGGCTGCCGCGAACATGTATGCTGGACCCTGAAAGCCACCTTGGAACGCGCTTGGCCCCGCAAGCGTCAGCATGCCGTGCTGGAGGACAACGGCCCTACCAGCTTCCAGTCCAACAAGGGCAAGATCGCGAAGTCTGAGCCCAAAAGATCGCCGGACCTCAACCCTATGGATTTCTGTGTCTGGTCGGAGATCAACCGGCGCCTACGGCCTCAAGAGGCCAAGTGGTCGGCCGCGAAGCGGGAAACCCGGTCTCAGTACCTCGCACGCTTGCGCCGTACAGCTGGCAAGCTGCCAGAGTCGCTCATCACGAGTCACGAGTGCCATCGGTGACATGAAACGTCGTTGCCAGAGGCTTTTTGAAGCCAATTGCCACTTTTTCGAAGAAGGTGGAGCTTTGTCCGCCGAAGCAGAGCAACTTCATCCGCTGCATAAAGCCGCAGAGCACAAAGGGAACGCCTACCGCCGTGCTTCCTTCCGCTGCCCCGGGTACTCCACTTCGATCCAAGTCTGCTCCATGTCACTCCGCGGCACTCCGGTGGGACAGTGTAAATTCTTTACATTTCCCTACACTTAACGCTCAGTTAACACGCAGTTAACACTACAATAACACTGCCGAAATGCTGGGAAAACAGCATTTTCTTCAAATGTGTATAAAGGACACAAAAACTAGCAGTTTGTCTTTTTTAAATGCGTGTATTCTGCAAAATTGCAAAATGCTGGTTTTTGCGGCATTTCGGCAGTGTTAACTGTAGTGTTAACTGTAGCGTTAACTGAGTGTTAACTGAGAGTTACTGTAGAAAACGCACACTATGCAGTTAACCCTTATTACTCTGCCGAAATGCAAGGAAAAACCTTCCTTTCCTCAAATCTGTCTTACAAGTACCTCGGTCCCTGACACACAGTGACACACCGACACACATGGGGAGATGGTGAGGGATCGATACAGTATTGTGGCTGCATGTGTGCAAGTAGAGCTTGTATACTTGTCATCACTTTTTGATATCCTCAAGCAAACAGCCGGCACAGTTTAGGTTGTTTTTTCCGGAGGCTCCGACGCCATGCCCCTCATACTTAGTCCTCCTGCGCGCAGGCTTCGCAGCAAGTCTTGGCTCGGCTTTGAGGGTGTCGATGTGGAGGCCTGGCACAAGCGCATCTGCCTTCGGGACCCCCAGCGGTTCTCAAGGCAGGCAGGCTTCCTGAGCGAAGAGCACTTGGAGGCTGAGCGTTCCGCAGCCAGTAGGCAGGTCTAGCCCGTCACTCTCCCTGCTCTGACACGCCTGGAAGAAAATGATCTCAAGCCTGGCCACTGCTGTCCGAGCTCGTGGGATCATGAGACAGTGGCTCGCGTGGTTCTTGACTGTTTTCAGAGGCAGGCTCACTCTCACAACAATGCTACCTGGGGGACCACGGTCCAGCGGCTGGCCTTTGTGATCTTTCGTGAGCGGCACAGCCCAACGGACGGCCAAGACGTCGGACCTTTCCACTGGCACATTGCTCTGAAAGCAGACAGGAACTTTCGCTTCGCGGCCTGCGAGCGTGCGCTCTTCATCAACCATGGGCTGGCCAGCCATTGGAGCTGTACTCATACCGGGCATTGGTCGGCCGTGCGGTATGGCTGCATGCCAAGTCCTGGCATGCCGCAAGATGACCTGGACCCCTTTCCTTATACCTGGGCACAGGAAGGTCCTCAGCGAGATCTTTTTGAGGTGTACCAGGAGCCTACCACAGCAGCGGCCGTGAGTCGCAGGCGAGATTGCAGGGTGAAGAAGGCATCTGCTAAGGACAAACCAGAGCCTCGCCCCACAGAGCTGGACTTTCATCCAATCATAGTGCGGGCTGGCTTCCGGAACACGCCGGATGACGATACTGCGGCGGAGCAGTTGATGCAGTGGCTGAAGCAGTATGCGGTTCTGCATCCCTCGTGAACTTCGCGTTCAAAAACCGGCAGAAACTGCCTGCTATTATTGACGACGTCTGGTCCTGGGAAACCACTTGGCGGTTCATGCCTGCACCCGCAGTGAGCATCTGCAGCGTGCCCTGGCTGGCCCGTGCTCCTGTAAAGGAGCCTGGCTGCAAGCCGCGTTGCAGCTACTGACGCGGAATGGTCTGGATGCGGTGGACCTCTGCTCGTGCCTTCTTCGGAGCTTGAGGCAGGCGTGAAGAGGTGCCGGTGGTTGTCGTCATGGGTCGCTTCGGCGGCGAAGGCAAGTCCTTCCTGCTGCAACCTCTTCGCACGTTGCTGGGCGTCGAGAATATCCAGGCGACGCCTCAGCCAGGTTCGTTCCCTCTTCTCGGTTTGGAGCGGTGCAAAGCTGTGCTGCTGGACGAATGGAAGTTTGATACTACCGTCCTGCCATTGCCAACGCAGCTGCTTTGGCACGAGGGAAAGCCGTTCCCACTCACACGGCCTCAGAACAAGGACTTCCACGGCCACTTGCTCTACCAAGGTTCTGCACCAATCTTTGTTACGTGCAAAGAAAAAGACCCAGGCCCGATAATTTCCAGAGCTCAGGAGGCCATGCAGCTTGGTAAGCCCAATGAGTGGACCATGTTGCTTCGGCGCCTGAAAATCTTTACCTTTCTGGTTCCGGGCCCCGTGAGTTTGCAGGGGAACATCCCTGAGTGTCTTCGCTGCTTCGCGCAGCTCCTCCACTCCTACGCACGGCCTGTGCAAGGGTCGTGATCCACGCCCGTGCTCATACCAAATTCGCGGCCAATGACATGACAAGCATTGGGACCTGACAAAAGCAGACTACGCGCAGACGTCTCTCTGCAAGTTCCTGTTTCTCCGCATCCAACTGGTCGTTCAGGATTTCTGTCATGCAAGTTGCTTTCCTTGATGCTGCGACCGGTAAGCATTTCATAGAGACTATCAGCAAGAAAAAAGCTACTACCGCCGCCTGGTAGAGTCGACTTCGGCGTCGGACTGCTCGCTCAAAACTTGCTTTGTATCTTGCAGACAGCCATCGGCATCGGACTGGTCGCTCAGAACTTGTTTAATGCATCTTGCTTACTGTGACGACAGTGTAAGGTACTGTTGATGGAGGAAATCTTGCACCAGTTTAAGTGCCCAAGCCAAGCAGACACCCCACGCCCTCTTTTTAACATTGACAGGTGATCCTCGGAAGTGCCGTGGGATGCCGTGGGTTGGACTGACAAAAAGCTTGCACCACCTCGGTATCCATCATCTTCAATGTTAAAATGGGGGTGTGGGGTTATGCTCAAGTGTCGTGTCACCTGTTATTAGGCAGATGGTGCGAGATTTCCTCCATCAACCGTAGTAGTAGTAGTAGTGATAGTAGTAGTAGTAGTAGTAGCAGCAGCAGGAGTAGTAGTAGTAGTAGTAGTAGTAGTAGTAGCAGTAGTAGCAGTAGCAGTAGCAGTAGCAGTAGCAGTAGCAGTAGCAGTAGCAGTAGCAGTAGTCGTCGTGGTCGTGGTCGTGGTCGTGGTCGTGGTGGTCGTGGTCGTGGTCGTGGTAGTGGTAGTGGTAGTGATAGTGGTAGTGGTAGTGGTAGTGGTACCATTAGTAGCAGTGGCAGGCGGTGGAGGGGGAGGGCTAGGTCATCACAGTCATCACCTCGGCAATATATTTTTTGTCGCCCCCCGTCTCAGCGTGCTCCTGCGCGTGAGTCTCATCACCGTCCTCATCCTCTTATGTTTCAGCTCTCCGAGCCTCAGGAGGGTGCGCTGCTTCATCGTTTCGTTTGCCGACCTCGTGCAAGCCTGGCCCCGGCCCAGGCAGCGTACTCAGGGTGTGCGAGTTCCCTTAGCTCAACCACGTCTAGCCGCGCAGGGTCAGGGCGGATCAGGCGGTGCAGGGGCTAGGCCGAAGCGCACCAAGCCGGAGTGTCCAAACCATGTATACCAGCGGGTGGGAAGGGCAGGATGGAGGTGGCAGGAAACCCCAAACACCCCCAAGCCTTGCGAAGGGCTTCTTGATCTGTGCTACCTTTATCCCACTTCTTGAGGCCTTGAGTACAAATCGTGGCGAAAGCCGCCTCCAAGTTTCAAGTTTGGGATCCGTAGAAACTGATTTTACTAGGACTTCGTCTCGATTGACAAGACCTGAACCGTTATCCTGAAAGCCGAAATCGTCGAACCCAATAAAAGCCGGCCGATTTTGCCGCCAACCTCCGCGAATCCAACCACGACACTCTTGTAGGTGTTATCCGATCTTGCGAAAGACCGCATCGCCGCTGCCAAGCAGGCCAGAAGCATAGAACCATCCTTCATGGAATTGGGAGGTTTGAGGTTTGGGGATCTAGGCGTTTCGGGGTTTCGTCGGGGCTCCAAAGTGGACGGGTCGAGGCCCTCGAGTGTAGGAGGTCGGGATGTAGGGGCTTAGGTTTCAAGCCCAGTGTTGAGGACGACTTCACGAGATTGGAGTCTAGATTTAGCTTCGGTGCCCGGGAGTCGGGACTCTTTGTTTTGCTTTTTCCGGACATCTCTAGGGATCGCGCGCAGCTGGTTCAGCCTCAAGGTTCAGCATCTTCTTGTCTTGTTTTCGAATCGAAGTTGACGTTAGGGTTTGCAAAGTCTGCCTTCGGACCCCATGCCTGTGAGGCTTTTCCAACTCAGTACCTGCAAAACCCTGTTCATACTTGATACGCTACAACGTGTAGTCAGGCAGCTCCTACTTATATCATACCCTATACCCGTAACTCTATACTCTACACTGCCCCACACCCTCTGGCGGTCTTTGTCGGCCTCCCTGCCCAGGTCTTGAAAAGCGAGCTCCGTGCGCGAGACGTGGAGGCAACGGGAGCCAAACAAAGGTCGTTGAATCAGGGTCCGGGCGGGGCTTGATGAGGTGGCTGTGCTCATTGATCCTGTTATCTTTGCCGTTGCTGTTGCTGATGATGACGGTGAGTTTGTTAACCTTGTTGTTGCTGTCGTCGTGGTTGTGGCTGTGGTTGAAGTAGGAATTCCAATTGTGGGAAAAGCTGCGGAAGAAAACTATTTCGCTGCGAGCAAACCGAAGGAAGGGCTTTTGTAGCAGATGTCAGGGACCGCCAGTGTACAGGATGGCTCGGTGCATCCCTTCAGAATAGTGCTGCGTCTCCCGGTCGTCGTTGTGGCTGGCCACACGATGGGCTCCATCGAGTGACATGCCTGCGAACCACACGAAGACCTGGCAAAGCCGACAAGGTACACTTTGGAGCAAAATTGTCATGGCAGAGCCTTAGAAGTTTTAGCTGCCCACTCGGATCCTCCGAATCCTGGAACTTGGACTATCCGGTATGGAGCAAATAGCTAGGATAGAACGACGCGGAACGAGAGGATCCTACTCACCTCATAATTAGTCTAACGGACCCAATCTTACTCGTGAACGCTCATATCTCTAGAACTGGCTGGCAAACTGGGATTTTTGAAAAAGAGATACATATGACGTATTTGTAAGGGAAGACACATATGGATCCCTCCAAAGGCTTTCGAGAGCATCCTCTACAGTAGGACAGGACAGTACACTTGCTTCAACTTGTTGAAGACTCTGTAGTCTGAGTCCCTGATTCGCTTCAAAGCGTGTTTGTGGCTTCCGTGCTAGGTCAAGGGAGGGCTTAATAGGCTTAATCAAGGTTCAGCATTCCAAGAGTTATTTCAACGACAACCTTCCTTGTAATTATGTGATTTGTATTGACTTCGTTCATGGCCAAGTTTTCCTGCGTCTCGGATGGTTTGGTCAAGGTCTTGCAGTTCGGGTATTCAGTTCAGATTCGGACTTAGATTGCTGAACTTGGGATTCTGTTCAATTTTTGATTGCAGCCGTTTTAATTCAAAAGCCTAAACCGCCTCTTTCGCCAAGGCGTCGTGGCAAGAAGAACCGAGAGCAGAGTGTGCGCCTTCCCAGCAGCCGATCCAGTCTAGAGTCTAGGGTTGCGATTTCCGATTTCAAGTTACTCAGCCCAAAATCTTTTTGTGGCCCTGCAATGGGGGGTGGGTGGGTACGGCATTAGGCTCCCGAAGCAAACTTTCATGACACCTACTATGTATGACCGATGATAAGGTGGAGGGTGGCAGAAAGGGCCAGCAACTTTACATAAGCCGCAATCAAGCTTCCATGGTGCACACTCCCTAACGGATCCCTGGAATTCAGCTCGGGGCTTCGGGGCTTCAGGATTGTAGCCCGGCCCGAACCCTTCTAATTATGAACACCAGAAGCCACTGCCAAATCAGACGGGAGAGGCTGTAGCACTGCATAACAGGTTTCCTGGCATGTAGCACCGGTCAGTTCGGTACGCAGGCCCCAGGTCCCAGTTGAATCGTTAATCCTGCACCGCCTCTATCCTTGGTCACAGAACGTGCAAGCAAAGCATGGTTTAAGATTGTATGCAAGGGGAAGTGTTTCGATCTTGCGCCAAGCTCAAACTCCATGCCCTCAACCCTAGGACCCCAGACACAAAATCCCTTCGGCACGGGCTTCACCTGGGGCCCCGCAAAGAAGAGAGACCCTGACACCTACCGCCTGTCTTGACCGCGAGGCGTCCGAGACGAAAGGAGCCGGCTGTTGATTTGCGGCCTCGAACCCCTAAACCCGAAACCCTGGCTACGAGGCAGAGCCGTCGAGGGTGGTTTGATGGGCAAGACGTAGAACTTGAGGTTTATTTGGGCTTGAGGCGGAAGGCGGAATGAGATAGGTCTGAGAGTTCAGGGCCTAAGACGTTATTATTCAAGCTGTACATCGTGCGGTCGCTTAGTGCTTTTCCGAGGTCCAATATGACATATATTGGTAACCTTGACTAATGCCTAAATTTACACTCAGTATGATGTCGGGTTTACCGGAGTCAGGAATCAGGTCGTGTGGCAGAAGTGTTAGACCGCCGGTCCACGAGATTGAAGCAACTCGCCTCACTCAATTCAGAAGTTCTAAAGACTCTTAAAGGTTAAAGAGACCTACGTTGCGAAACGCAGTGACGGTAACGGAATGGGTACTCGTGTCATGCGTGTCAAGACTCCAGCCTCAACACCTAGGTCGAAGCCGGCATCCGCTGACGCGTTCGCATTCTTAGCCGGCTTTGCGGCTGGCTAATCATGCTCAGAGGCGGAGAGCCAGGCACCCTAAACGCAGAACCCTGAAAACAAAGTTGTTTTTTCCAAAGCCGCTGTAAAGTTTGTAATTGTACATCCTGGTCCGTTCCATCAAGCCGTTGAAGGAGCTTGATCCTTCCATCCAGTTGGACGGAAGGCTTGGCGCTCGGATGAAGCACGCATGCCCTTGTCAAGTCGAAGACCCCCAAGCACCCCTTGGGTCCATGACTAAGCGAGGACTCCATACACACGCTACTTAGTCTCAGGACCACGGCCCCCGCTCATTTGATGGTTTGAGGTTCGGGGTTTATGAAGGTTCTGAGTTTCGGGGCTAACAGATGACACTTCGATGCTCCTTTCGATTTGTTTTTCTATTCAGCCTGTTGTAGGAGCACCACACAAAAGACAACACTCCAAGAAACTGCAGGATCCCGCAAAGCTCCAGGTTTCCTTTGGGGCATCCAGGGGTTAATGCGAGTTTCAGCAGTCGTCAAATCCAGCTCCTTTGACACAAATAACTTAATTAACTCTCTTTCTCTCTTTCGCACTCTCGCTCTTTCTCTTGCTCAGATACCCCCCCCCACACACACACACACGGAAATCTTTATGCTTACAGTATTTGTCTACATAAACAAAAATATGTACGTATATATGTATGTATAAATATATAATATGTGCTTATATGTATATATATATATATATATATATATGTGTATATATATAACTACATATGTATATATATATACTTCTATATATATATATATATATATATATCGAGAGAGAGAGCTAGTTATATATGCAGCGATGTATTTCAACATGTATATCGGTTGTAATGTTCGTGGCACTACTACAGTGTTCGCGCTCTGGAACCCAGAACCTGAAGCTTGCAGTGACTGGTGCAGACCCAGGACAGCTTGAGAGCGCGGTGCGCGTCGCATCCTGAGCTGTTCGGCTCGGGGCATGAGCCAGTCGCACGCGATCACTCATCCTTCCATTCGTTTGCTCGTTTTTTACATACATCAACATAGACAGGCAACTGGCATACGTAAAGAAGTAGTAGCTGTTGAGCTAGTTAGCCAACGAATGAACGTGTACATGTATGTGTATATATAGACGTATATACTTACATACGTTCATATAGACACACATGTGTAGCAGAACACGTGTGTAGGCACATACTTGCAGGTAGCATACAGTGCGCAAGCTTGTGTTCGATTCAAGTACACATGCGTAACAGCATGAATAAACGTATGCATGCATGCATACATGCATACATACATACATACATACATACATACACACACATATGTATATATATATATATATATATGGATATATATGCATTTACATGCATACATACGTAGCAGACGCTTTTTTATCGACGTATAGTTATGCTTGTATACCTAAGTATTGTCATACTTGGTTATAGTCATGTTTGTCTATGCACATGTTATATTATACAATGTATATATGAGGCATGCATGCATGTGTGTATTCATGTAAGTAAGTCGGTATGCATGTGTGTATGTATGTGTGCCTGGATGTACACGAGCACTGTGTATATATATATATATATATATATATATATATACACACATGTATGTCTAAACATTCGTTTACACTTACATGTATACACACCCTGCCCGAAAGCTCACGCCATTGACCGTACTCCGTATCCCTGCACTTTGATATACGACATCCTGAACGCTGGAGCACAGGCTGTAAAGTAAAGCCCGGTCACACGGCTCTCGCCAAAAGCGCATATTGTGCAGTTTGTATGCACAGCAACATTACGAATTGCGAGTGTCGTCACATGCATGGCATACAAGCCGCTCACAGCCCGACCTCTGCAAGTTGCTACTCGAGTTACGGGTCTTAGACCTCAGGCGCGATCCCTGACCCTACACGCTAAACCGAGCCTGCGCCCCATCACCACGTCCCACATGATGCTGAAGACGGAAGCATCGAAGCAGGCGATTTCCCAGTTCGACAAGTTTCGCTGGGTGGAGGGAAGCCTGCACCAAGGCCGAGATCTCTTTCGGGCCAGCTTTAGGTTATTATTGGGATCGGGTTGAGGGCTTAAGGATGCAGGCTTTGGGGTTTTCGGAATTTCGGGTGCGTGTTAGTGTTGTTGGGCTGAACATAGAGGTAGACGTCACTGAATCAGTCGTTCCTTTTCGTAGTCCAGCCGGTGGCCGTGTGCAGTTGTCCTAGTCAGGCCTTGTACTTCGGTTCAAAGTTCCAAGTTCGCACCCATTCAAAGGCGGAATATTTAATGGCTGAACCTTCTTGGTAAAGAGTTCAGGCGGTAAGTTCTTGCATATTGCCAGTCTGTGAAGAGCTTACTCTTAGACGTTGTTCGTTCCCTTCACATGCTTCCTCAACCCTGAACCTTGAAGCCTCACCTAACTCAACCGTGAACCCAAAATCCTCGAAAGACGCCGAGCAGCAAGAGGTGCAGCTTCGCCGACAAAACAAAGCTGCCTTGAGGTCGGTCCAAAGAGTTTGATGGCATTGCCGTTTTTGTCGTGCTTGGTGTTTGAACTTCTAGGGGTTAAGGGTTGAGTGGCTACCTATAACTTGGACTATGTTTGGGTCTTTCACAGGTTGGCAGAGTATTGTCCTTTGACGTGTTGGCTTTATCTTTGTCCGGGAGGCCGCAACTTGCATCACATAAAGACGTCAGCACTTCGCAGTTCACGGTTCCAGCCCTGGGAAGGGTCTGCCAGGCCCCACCGTTTCTGAAAAAAGGGATCATGAAAGCATTGCTGTCGGTTTCCACAGCATCAGTGCCGGTGAACATCGAAAGCACCTGAGCGAAGGTCTCGATTTCTGGACCTCCCTGAAAATTTGTGGGTTCCAGGTGCTGGTGCCGCGGCCGGAGTTCACTCCCTGCTTTCCTGCTTCTGAGCCGAATTAGCATATTCTGCTTGCTTCATGGCGGACATTATTGAAAACGTTTCGCAGGATGGATTTTAGCATTTCTGCATTAGCGCAAGCAGCAGACCCCAAAAATCTTGAGCTCGGGACTCCATGATCCTTCATCTCCGCAGTAGCCTGTCATCAACCCCATGCAACTGGCTTCGATATCTGGGGAGTCTTCTAAAACACCTTTCGCGACCCTGTGGAAACTCTTGACATCCCGAGCAGAAGCCTTTGAACAACAGATGCCCCGTTCCTCGATATCTTGCGAATGCAACTGCAGTATAGGGAAATGATGCCTGTGTAAGTCATGCGCTGGGCCCAGAACAACTTGCGTCTACATAGCATCTTGGCCATGTGTTCACGTTGCCCAGGCCGTTGGGGCGGGTGCCCCTAGGCGCTCCGAATGATTGACACACGTGGAGAGAGGGAGAGAGAGAGGAATGCGAGAGAGAGAGAGGGAGAGATTGGGGCAATTAGGTGAGATATCTTGTAAGACTTGTGTAGGAGGTTATGGAAGTTCCAGTTCCCATTGTTGCGAGATCTTCGAAAACAACCGCCATTTGCCTGTTGGCCTGGCAACTATCAATCTCGGCAATCCTGCACTTTATCATGTTGGGTGCTTTGCACAAGTGTCCCCAGAGGTTTATTTCCAGAGATGTTGCCCAGGGTCTCGCCTCGCTGCATCCTTTCGTGATTGAAGGCCTCCAGCTCCACGCTGCGAAGACTGGCTACAACTATGCACCCTGGCCGCAAGGCGTAGGTCAGTGCAAGATGCCTATTCTTCTTGTTTGCCAACATCGCAGATAGCATCGAGGGTATTTATGGTGTTTCGGCTTGGGTTTTGTCGTCTTGACAAGGATGTTGGAATTGGCCGCGGGTTTCTGACCACAAGCACAGAATCCAGCGGCAGAAGAAGCAAAGGTGCTTTCTCGGTTTGTGTTTATTTCCGTGAAGTTTACTTAGTATGTGTATGTCCTGTAAGATGTTTCTTATTGAGGGCTTTCTGTTGCTAGTTGCTGTCCTTACGCCCAAACCAGCCTGCAATAAGAGGCCGCGGCCCTGACAAAGGAATACTGCGAGCCTCTGCATCGAAAGAATCTTGAGTCGAACTTTCAACCCCTGGATGCGCCTACGCAGTTGCCGTGATGTTTTCACCTATGACGAACGATGCTGACAGCCCCTGGCAGATTGCATGGGCATCAGTTCCGTGACTCCCAGATGGCATGTGGTTCTTCTGCCAACCGCGATGTAACCGCCATTGCTCCAGCTGCTGCTGCTGCTGCTGGAACTCATGCTGTGACTACTACTGCTGCTACCACTACCAATGGCTACTACTGCTACTACTGCTACTACTACTACTACTACTACTACGGCCACCACTACCACTACCACTACCACTACCACTACCACTACCACTACCACTACCACTACTACTACTACTACTACTACTACTACTACTACTACTACTACTACTACTACGACTACTACTACTACTACTACTACTACTACTACTACTACTACTACTACTACTACTACTACTACTACTACTACTACTACTACTACTACTACTACTACTACTACTACTACTACCACTACCACTACCACTACCACTACCACTACCACTACCACTACGACCACTACGACCAATGCCAGTCCCACTGCCAGTACCACTACCACTGCTGCTGCTGACACTGCTTAATCTAGTACTCCTGCTTCTACGACACTGACGAGTGCTACTATTGCTACTACCACCTGCCACTACTAGTGCTGCCGCTTCTACTACTACGACTACTACGACGACGACTACTGCTTCTTATGCTACTATGTACTACTACTCACTTTTTCTATACTACCAATACTACTAGTGGGACGACGCGACTACTACTGTTGCTACGGCCACGAATACTACTACTACTACTACTACTACTACCACTACTACTACTACTACTACTACTACTACTACTACTACTACTACTACTACGACTACTACTACTACTACTACTACTACTACTACCGCAACTACAACTGCAAACTACTACCCAGTACTACCCACCACTGCCAATGGCTACTGCTTGTGATTTTGCCCACTGCGACTGCTGCTGCTACTGCTAGTACTACTACCACTACCACCACTGCAACTAATTACCACCACTACTACTACTACTACTACTACTACTACTACTACTACTACTACTACTACTACCACTATTACTGCTGCTGCTACTGCTACTGCTACTGCTACTGCTACTACTACTACTACTACTACTACTACTACTACTACTACTACACTACTACTACTACACTACTACTCCTGCTACTACTACTGCTGCTACTACTACCACTGCTGCTGCTGCTGCAGCACTCTCGTGTGGAATGTGCCTGTGACGATCCGCCATGTCCAAAGAGCCTAGACCAAAACCAAGAAATCTAAACCCTAATTCCCAAAGTCTGAACGCTAGAATCACTAGAACCTAAACCTTTGGCTGCCCCAGGCTGGTCTTGCGCATCGATGCCTGAACCGAAGGTCCGGCATTGATCGAAGGGAGTTGCAGACCTTATAGTGAGGGCCTGGGCGTGAGGGCTTCGTGCTCAATATTCTAGGACTTTGATGTTTGTGTGAAGGTTTTGGGCCCGCGGTTCAGGTTTTTGAGGGTATTTCTGCTTGAAGGTCTCAGCAGAGGCGTCAAAGGCTTCGCAACACATCGAAGGACTATTTCCCGAGCTGCGCGGCTTCAATCATCGTCTCTTTCAGGCATAACCCTCTCCAAGTGCAGCCCCAACTATCTGTAAGCCCCTAAACCCCGAGCTTATGCGCAGGTCTCGGAAGCCGTTTGCTTCGACCTGGAGGCTTGCAGAGCTTGGGAGGTATGTCGTGGGTCGAACACCATTTCAGCCAGGGTTTGGCCTGGGAGGGTTACATATCCTTTTCTGTCCCAGTATCCACCCAGCATCCTCGTCTGCAAACCCGTACGAGCGTCACCTGACGCCCACCACCCGCTCCAAGAGCTGCAGCCACAACACCCCGCGGCACCGGAGCTGATGAGCACCCGCGGCCCCAGAGTTGTTTTGTGCAGATGTTGTCGCCAGAGCTTTTAGTCGGCCTGAACTGGGTACAAGAAGGAGCTCTGTGTGACGGCCTTGTCGTAATCCTGCAGCCCTTGCCTTGACAAGGGTAAGAGTTTCAGAAGAAGCTTCCCGAATCTATGTGCTGCCTCCGTTGTGACAGGTACGCTATCCCAACATGCTAGACCAAACTCCGCAAATGCTAACGAGCGCTTTGAGGTTTTGGTTTCTCATGAGCATAGCTAGCCATAATGGTAAGCATAAAATGCTGGGCACAGCTCGTACAGCCGCCGCCAAAACTTTCTGATGTCATCATCCAAACCTCCATCCCAAGAGTCAGCAACTTCCCCACAGACCCCAAACACGCAGACCTCAAATTGCACGCAACTGGCCCGCTAGAGCTGCGCCTGGTCGCAGGTGCTGGCCAGGATTCATGCTGGCGTGCAGCAGAGGATGACTTAATAATCACAGCCATGTGTCTGCTTGCAGTTATCGGGGTGTGGGAACTCGGCCCGAAATGCACAGCCCATTCCTTCCGAGCTCCTTCTTCAGTGGCGGCTTGAGGGGAGCTGCCGGGAGCCGTTGCCTTCTCCAGGAGCCTCCTCGGCGAGGCCCTACCTGCGATCATGTCGGAAGCCCAGCGAATCGAATACGGTGGGCTTGAGGCTTTCCAGTTCTTTAGGGGCTGCAATGACTAGGGCATCTGCTTGTTGATGACCGCTCTATATTAAAGCTGTACAAGTACTACACTGAATATCAGAAGCACAGCCGGAACCGCAACCGATAAACCCACAAGCCCACGCTCCAAAATCGCAAGACCCCAATCTCAGAACACCCCAACCCTATAAGGCCTAGAAGTTCCAAACTGGTACAGATCGAGGTACCCATGCCTTTTCTGCCATGATTTGCGAATCAAGCGGACAGAGGACGCCCGATTTCGAGGGTTTGTTTTCTCGGGTTTGGGGTTTAGGGTTGGCAAGGCAACGGCATGTTTTGCTTGACTGCCTACTACGAGCCCTTGGTGTAGTTTACATTTAGGTTTCTGCTAGTCAGGACTGGGCTCTGAGGAGTTTGAGGTCGGTTTCTGCCTTGGGGCCTCTTTCTGCCGGAACGAATTACACGGCGTGCACATTCCACATGATATGCTTGTTTGAGTCTCATGGTGCTCGCAATCCAGATGCAGCTGCGTCTCAGAACTCTCAAAGGGAACAGCCGATGATACGTTTAAATCACGCCCTGCATGCGTAGTTGTCACGCACCCCCCCTTCTGACTTGCGCCGGAAGTCCGCTTAAACTCCGTCTTGTTGGTTTATGTACTGTGAGGCTCGACAGCACTCCAGCAAAATCTGTTGAGTTAGCATCCCGGCACAGGGGAGCAGATTTCAATTTTATCTGCTCATGTCGTGTTCTGATCTAATCTCTCGCTTCTGATTGTCGCGGGCGCTTCGCGGCTTCAGCTTGGCTGCGCATTTCAAACAAGTACTGTAGGCTCCCTATTCAGCACCCCCATCCTTTTAAGGACTGTACTTGAAGGCGGGGAGATATACTGCCCAGGTCGCAACAAATTATGGGGAAACCTTGCAATAAAGATGTGAGATCTATGAGTAGCAAGGCGTGGGCGCTGGTACGCCTGTGTCAGACGTCAGTTTTTGAAGTTGCGGAGTCCGATCAAAGAGCCGCTTGCCATCACATGATACCTGGAGAGAGGCAGGAAGAGCAAGAAGCACACCAGAACCCGCTACTCTGGAACCCAGACGTAACCAAGGATTCAGGGCATTCCGCGGTTGTGTTGGCCTGTGGAGGTTGTGCTGGAGTCGGCCAAAGTGCTGAAGACCATAAAGGAGGCCGGGTTCGGGTTGCAGGGTTCAGTCAGGCTCAGGTCTCGGCTTTAAGCCATGTTCAGGGGTCAGAGGCTTCAGAGTGGTGCACGGGTATTTCCTGCAACTTCCTCGTTCGAGGTGAAAACATGCCTGGAAACCACACATTGTGCATGTTGAATCAACACATATACATACGTCATGCCCTTGCCGAAGCCGAAGAGCATGTTGAAGGTTCACGTATATTTCGTTTTGTGCCAATGCAAAGTTTTGAATGCTAAGTGTTGGGACAAGGAGTAAGGAGTTTACCTTTCTTGGCTTCGGATGTCAGGCATGGGGCTCCTACTGAACGTTTCCCCACAGTGTAGAGCCTTCTGCAACCCTCTACCCTCAACTGTTTGCCCCACGGCATGGACTCCGGAGCAGCCCTCCCAGCACTAAACCGAGAGCCCTGAAGCTTGAAGACTCCGCGCGCCAGCTCGAGCCTCTCGCAGCGAAGGTTTGCGGCAGCCTGCTGGTGGAATTGTTGGAGTTGACTGCCGAGGACCGTCTCGTGTGTAGGCCATGCTAGGGTGTTGGGTTTTACTCCGGTTTGGGCAGGATCTGTTGCATGGCAAGTCGTCAAAATTCACAGGGGGTCGTGGCGGCGGCGTAGTTTGTGTTGGCGAAAGGTTGCTCTACAAGAAGAGTCTACTGTAAAGGCTTAGCAGAGGGTATCCAAACATCGGGCAAGCAAGTCCCAAAACTGAAATGCAACACTGTCTGTTGCGATGACCTCATGATGGAGAAGGTTATGCGGCAGTGAGTGGTCGTGGCAGCGCTACTGATAAGTGAAAATGGTACTAGCAGTCGTCGTCATAGTGATGGTGGTAGTGGCAGTGATAGTTGTAGTGATCTGGTGGCTTTGGCCGTGGTAGTGGCAACAGCAGAAGCAATAGTAGTGACTCGCACTAGCACTAGCAGTGGTCGTCGGAGCAGGAGTAGGAGCAGGAGTAGGAGTAATAGCGGTAGTCGTCGTCGTTGTCGTAGGAGGTCGTAGCAGTGGTAGCATCGGCAGTGGCAGTGTGAGAAGTGGTGTATTTGTATAACAGTGATGCCCTACGGGAGCTTCAGTCGTCGTCTTTTCGCCGTGTGAGTCAAGTGGGCTTGCGGCGGGGGGTATGCATCTTCCCTTTGGTTCTATATTCTCCAGAGCAGAAGCCTGTGTTGGGGCGGCGACACTCCGGCATACAACATCAGTCTATACTCTAGATCGATGGTCAATCTGTCTTTCGATTTATCGTTCGATCGATGTGTCCATCTCTCTACCTCTCTCTATCTAGCTTTCTATCTGTGCACATGTACACATCCTTGCTCTAGATCTTCAACCTAGTGCCTGCTTCAGGTGATGATTCGTTTCACCGAAACCGGAGGTGCCTCCGCCCCCAGGCGGAGCCCTTTTGTCCCTGCTGGACGAAAACACCTTGCTCCCTAATCCCACATCCCAAATGCTTAAAATCCAAGTCACCTCGATGTGCAGGACTACCGAACGGGGTGTTTCAGGTCGCATGCTCGTTCACAGCAATTGAGGGCGTTTGAATTGCCGATGTGATGATTACGGTTTTGTTCTGGTCTCTGTGCGTGTTAGGATTTCGTGGTCGAGGCTGATGTCGAGTTGGATCCTAGGGTTCCATGTTTGGGACTGGGGCGAAGAGTCTCAAAGCTTGAAGCCTGGGAGGAATCTGGTGTACCAGCAGGCGAGCGGCACTGGAGGCAAGTCCATCATGCCATGATCATCAACAACGGCAACGTCGTCATCAGCGTGGCCAGGATGTGTGCAAGCCGCATCACCATCATCATGGTTCCCTCCACCGCCACCATTTTCGTCATAAATTATCACCCCCTCACCTTCGTCGGCATCATTACAATTGGTTTTTTCCCCTTCATCCGGACGAATGCAACAACGGTGGTCCCCATGCTAGCTTACACACAGAGACGTGCTCAATACATCTGAGTGATATGCCGCAGGCTTTGTGTTGCCACTGCAAGTCCTTATGACCCTGTGATCACATTGCGTTGAGCATGACTGCTTTTCTCATGCTCAGAATAGAGACCGCTGAGCGCGAAGATCCCCACTTTACAACCAAACGTCCCTTGTGCATCCACATAGCGCCCTTCATTAAGGGTTGTGCGCTCTCTCGGGATGGCATGGCAGGCTGCTGTTGGCCTCGGCGACTGCCGTTCTGGACGACCACCAAGCCTACGCCGCTTACCAGGTCAACCTTCGAGGGATGGTTTGCGGCTTGTCGCATGTCTCCCTGCAGCAGTCGTAGCAGTCGCCGTCTCGTCGCGTCGTCGTCGTAGTAGTCGTCCTATAATAATAGTCGTGGCAGTGGTGTTGCAGTGATACTCGTAGTAGCAACAGCAGCAGCAGCGTCAGCAGTCAGGTGAGTCCATACAGCAAGCAGCTGTTGTTGTGGGTGGTGCTTCTGCGTGATAAGCTGGATGTCAAGTTGCTATGCTCTTGCAGCGACCCAACCCAGAGACTCTACAAAGTGAGCGCCGCACCTCACGCAATGAATTACAGCTCTCGAGAGCCATTCAGGTACTCCTACTTTAGAAACTTCAGGTGTTTAGAGCCACACGCATTCTTCATCGAACTGGCATCAATCCCTTTCATCCCTGGTGCCGTTGGCCTTCTTTTGATCCTGACGAAGTCTGGAGTTTAGAGAGTTGCCTCGAATACTCCTCCTGCCAAAGCATTCAGGGCTTTAGGGTTCGGCTGTTTGGTGTGCGGGTACGCATCTGTTGACCTGCGGAGAGTTCCCTATGCCCACAGTTGACGCCTTTGAAGCTTCACACCGGTATTAGTGAACGTAATTCTGAGTAAAGCTGAGCAAAAAAAAGCGTCTAAAGGCTTGCAGACCGTCCCCATGATGTCCAATCACAGAGCTGAGACAAGCATGAAAGTTCCACAGCACTCATTTCTTCTTGGGGTCCGTCCGTCGAGACCTAGCAACGTAATGAAGCGCCCTGCACTGTCTATGACATCCTCTTTGTCTTTATAGCTTTTGCATACGCTATGCCAGACCTGAGAAAAACGCTCCCCCAAATTTGGAGGCCGTGCGCAACTCCGTGGCATCACTGGGAGCCACCCTTTGCTGAAAGATTGAGGAAAATGCTTCGCACTGGAGTCGAGGGTTACGGATGCAAAATACTTCGCGATTTCAGAATTAGTAGCAGAGTTGCTGTACATAGTACTTGTGTCTTTTGAACAGTGAGTTTCGTCATTTTGTTGAGCATCCCACTGCCTTGAGAGGGTAGGGCCCTTTCTCAGGTTTGGGGTCAAACCCGCGCCCCCTAAACCCACTGTGAGTCTGCCAGATTGAACCCTGAATCCAGCATCAGCCCTTTCGGAGAGAAGCCCCAATAGCCCGACTAGATGGCCATTTGACCAGAAGTGATAGTCTCTAGGAAGAAGCGGGAGCCAATTCCTGTTTGCTGAGCAACGTTTCATCGTCAGCAGCGACTTTGGCGTTGACGTTGACAACTACCATGTCTGGTCAACAGCTTTATTCCCATTCTTTGTCGGAGCCCTTATTCACAGACAGCGGCACAATAGGAATCGGATGAAATCTGATACTATCACTCAGTCGTTGACTTTGTCCTGGGCAGAAACATGTTGCAGGAGTCACGAAGGTCGCCTTAGGCTCTATGGGCTTCCTCCAGGTACAGGCATATTGACACGCTTTCGGTGATCAACGTCCCAGAGATGGAAAGCTTCATAGGATATTGGCGCCGGCCCCAGCCAGCTTGCGAGATCTAAATCCTGAACGTGCGCCCACACAAATATCACAAATTCCAGTATGCCTTGGCCCGACATCTCTCCAACGTGATCTTGTCATCCGGAATCCTAAGTACACCTTAAACCCCGAACTCTTGAACCCCGAAAAGCTTCTTCTGAGCTGCATTGTTCCAAGCTTCTAATAAGTTTAAGCCCGTACAGTACGCATAACCCCCAAACTATAAGCCCTCATAGTAAAATCCAAGACCCAAAGACCTTAATGGCATGTCAGTGACCCTCAGGGGTCCGGGTTGCGAGTATTTTCAGCCAGGATTTTCATATATGCACAGTAGAACCAGTTGAGCATTGATGTAGCGGCCCCAGTCGTCGAATCTTTATACAAGAGTTTATCAGATGTTACAGACAGAACCTGTCCGCATGGTTCCGCGAAAGGCATCAACATTTCCGCGACAGTTGTTGCATGACGCGACACTGCATTTGTTTAATGAAAATACATTCAGTCTGCAGGTGTGCAGGTCCCAAGCCCTTGATTGCACAATGCCACAGCAGGCTCCATGCAGGGACGTGCCACAATCAGGATCCGGCACAGCGAAAAGAATGAAACTTCCGAATAAGTTTCGCTAAAGTCGAAGTGACCAGATTTAGGCAAGGGCTCATTGTATTTGTGCGCTGAGCTCCCCTACACTACTGCTACTACTACTACTACTACTACTACTACTACTACTACTTCTACGACTACTACTACTACTACTACTACTACTACTACTACTACTACTAGTTCTACAACTACTAGTACTACAACTACTAGTAGTAGTAGTAGTAGTAGTAGTACTACTACTACTACTACTACCACTACTACTACTACTACTACTACTACTACTACTACTACTACTACTACTACTGTACTACTGTACTACTGTACTACTACTACTACTACTACTACTACTACTACTGCTACTACTACTACTACTACTACTGCTACTACTACTACTACTACTGCTACTGCTACTGCTACTGCTACTGCTACTGCTACTACTACTACTACTACTACTACTACTACTACTACTATTTTTCAATTGAACGCTGTGCGAGCGGGCTCTGCACATAGCGGGCGATTGCCGCGGTGCACTCACTTTGGTGTGAAACTGACTCAGACCCTATAGCTGATCCGCCCAGGTCAAAAGACCTTTGAGTGGTTGCGGCCTACAGGCTTTGAGCTAACTGGCAGTGATCAGCCAAAGCGAGTTTGCAGGCTGCAGGGTATCAAGCTCCAGATTGTTGTATGTACCTGAACATTGAAACGGAATTCGCGTTGTGTATGCTGTCAGCAGAGCAGCAGTAGCGCGACCGGCAGCAGGCTAGGGCATGATTTCCGACTGACAGCGGCGGCATCCGGCAGAAGGGCCATCAGTCTGTCTCGGAAGAGACGCAAGTGAGAACAGGCATGGCCTCCGCGACTTACTGCTTAGTCTGCCAGTGGCACCATTGGTTGCAGCGTTGGAGAGGGCATGCAGGGCGCTGCCTTGCCGCTGCTTGCCGCCTCCGGATGTCTGGCGTCGAGTGTCGACCCCAAGCGGCTCAGATGGCTCTCCCATTAGTGAATCTGGAGCCAGGGGAGAGGCGGTTCGACCACTTTTGTGGTCCGGGCTGTGGATCGTGTCAGCCATGCTGGGTCAGCCTGAAAAGCTGCGGGTAAGCCTGCGCATGCCTAAAGCATGCTTGGCCTTGACGTGGGGGGGGCCATGCCCACCTATTGTGGGGTCCGGCCTTCCCACGCACAGGCACCCTATTGGTGCACGCATTCCTAGGTTTGGAGGGCCAGCACTCACCCCTTGAGGGTGAGTCAGAGTCACTCCTGTCTTCTCAAGAAAAGGAGGTAGCAGTCTTCCATAACATGTTTGCGATCTGAGGCCGAGGCTGGGTATGGGCGGGTGGCATCATCCCCCACATACAGCGCGCCTCCATTTGGGTGAATCCAGAAGGACCGGTAGTGGCCGGAGTGTATGTCAGCACCTATGTGAAAAACTCCCGAAATGACTGCATATTGATGCCATTGCCGGCCCTGACCCTCAATCCAAGACGGCATTGAGAGGTGCCTGCGCAGGTCCAGCGGGGTGCGTCGTTTTGTGCCGTCCATCCATCGAGCGATTGTGACTGGCAGGATGTCAGGGGCCCATGCCAGGGCGCGCTGGAACGTGTGGTCATACCATGCCGTGCAGGCCTGCTGCAGTGTACGACAGGCTGAGGAAAGGGGCAGCAGCAACGGCGTGAGGCCGTCATCCTCACTTTCCGGCACTCCATTAGTGCGTCCTTCCCAGCGAGCGGGTTGCAGAGTCCCCGTGTTGTGCTCTAGCATGTATGTGACAAATTCGGAGGCGTCTTGTTGACGGCCATCGAATCGCCATCTAGGCACTAAGGACCGGAGAGCGAATAGGCTTGGAGGGTTTATGTGCCTCGTATCCATTGGATCCGCTTCCGGGTTGATGCAGTGTTGGACCAGTGGTCCCAGTTCCGCTACATTGGACGCAGAGTCTAGCGCGGCTAGTAGGGCCTGAATGGTCGCATTGACATAGCAGGTGTTACCCGAGTTCACCATGTGTCGCATACGAGAATACAGGCCTGGCGGGAGAGTGCTGCCGACGGCGCCCGTCGTTGCCATGGCAACAGTGGGTGATGCAGCCGCGGTAGCTGGCTTGTCTGCAGCCCCAAAAAAGCCACTAAGTGACATTGTCACCGCGGTCTTGGGATGAGGCTTGGAACATTGTTCCCGCATCTTGTCCGTGCCTTGCACCTTGTGCCACCCAAGCAGAACCTGAAACAGGACAATGCATTGCTCAGGGTGTTTGCGTTTGTCATAGACCGGCAGCCTGCAAAAGGGGCAGGGGTGCCCCTTTATCATCTGCACAGAATAGGCCTTGCAAAGCTGAAGTGCTGCCGGACCATCTCGCTGCCATGCTTGTGCATGGGCCTGTCGTTGATGATTCTTCATCTTGGTATGGTCCGGGGTCCAAAAACCGCACAAAATGCACCGATGCTTAAGCTCCTGAGCCTCTGGACGGGTGGCAATGGCACTGAGTTTGTTGCTGGGCGAACTCTGCACCTTGGCGCGAAAGGCCGCCAGGCCCTGGAGGGCCTGACCCTGCATCTGTTCCTCAGTGGTGAGAGAGATCTGACGCAGTCGTTCCGGCTGCGTGCAGGCCCCCGATAAGAGATGGTCACGTAGGCCTTTCCATTGATGGAAAGCCTTGTCGCATGCAGAACATACAGGTAGACCATCCTTGGAGTGCCGACTGCGATCAAAGGAGGGGGGAATGTACCTTTGCACGTGCTCGCGATGCATTCGCGTGACGTGCATGTGTAAGCCATGTGCAGAGACAAAACCCGACTCGCAGTGAGGGCAGGCGTGTAGCCGCTGCTGTGAGGCCTCGGTGCTCGCCGGGAGGTTTTCCACCTCTCTCAGCATGTCCTGTAGGTCCTGTACGACGTGGCTCAGTTGCGTGACGTCACCGTATGTATGTGGTTCAGACGGCTGCTGGTGTGTTGCTAGGCCCGTCGCTGGTGGACTCAGCCTGGCCCATGGGCCCCGCGTCGCTGAGGGTTCACTGGGAGTGTGTGCAGGCAGGGCTGTAGTGGTGGCTTCGGAGGGGGCTGTTCTCTTGCACAACCGCTTGAGTCTAGAAGCCATCCTTGTTTGGATTTTGGCTACCGGGTCTTGGATTGAATATAGTCGGTACAGGTCAGCTGTAGGTGTGTGGCCGACGTGTGCAGGCTGATTGAGGACCGAGCGTATCTTGTGCGCATACCAGCCTCTAAGATGCCTGGCCGTCTCCTCCGTGAGGCCGACTTCGGGGAGTCCCGTGACCAAGGTGGCCCAAACGGTGGTGAACCAGACCTTTAGCCTGGCCATTGGCCCCGCGGTGCGGCGATTGTAGACGAATCGCTTGACCTGCTGGAGCTTTTTGGCAGCCTCCGCTATGCGGAATCGCAGCGTCTGCATTTCAAAGTTCCCATAGGAAATTTGGATGCCCAGGTACTTGATTTGCACCTCAAGTTTGTATGCAGGGAAGGATCTGTGCTTGCCCAGTCGCCAATGCCGCTGTAGTGTGCCCGTCGAGTCGGGCAGCCAGCAGGTGTGCTTCTTAAGCACGGCTTCCGCCTCTCTGCCGTTAAGCTTGACTAGCATGGCACATTTGGCCGGGTTGACGCATAATCCCAGTTTCGTCACCTCCGACAGAAGCTGTAGGATCATCTTGTGAGCAGCGTCCACGTCTGTTTGGCTGCGGATGGTGCGATGCATGGTGAAGTCGTCCGCGTAACCTGTAAAGTATCTGCGGACATTGTCCCAGCCAAATGCGTCTATCAGTCTATGAAGGAGGCGGCCTGTGAGCACGGAAAACAGCGTGGGGGCCAACTTGCAGCCTTGTTTGATGCCAGTGGTAGTTTCCACGTCCTTGTAGGCCCCCTGAGAATGAAGTCTGTATTTAGATCGATGATGAAGGCCGTGTATGAGTTTCTTAAGCGGGGGATCCGCGCCCAGCTCATCTAGCAGGGACAAGATCTCACTTCGGGACACAGTGTCGAATGCCTGTGACAGGTCTAGTGCGAAAGTGATGCCGCCGACGAGACCTACAGGACATTGTCCCCGCTGCTGATCCGCTCGGGTGAGATTCGCATTGCGACAGAGCTGCCTTGCTTCCCTTAAATGCTGAACCACTCTGCTCTGTGCATCCGAAAGACCTCTCCCAGGGAGGTATGCAAACTGGGGTAGAGGCTTCATGTATGGCAGCGTGAAAGGCTCCAGGAGCTCCTTGGCCGTGCCCGCCAGTCCTTTAGCATCCGGGCGAAGAATGCCCAGCGGCCTGAGTTGTGAAGGCTTGTCAGCCGGCTTGCCCGGTTTTGGGATTAAGCAGAGATCTGCGCGAGTCAGATCGTCGTCCAGTGACTGGTCCTGCGTCAGGCTTGAACAGTATTGTGAAAGCGCCGCAGAGATCGGCTGAGCACAGAGCTTCCAGGCTGCGGCCGGTGCCGCTCCTTTCGGAACTGCCTTGCTAGGCTTGATCGAGGCAATATGTTTTGCTAACTTGGTCTGTGGCAATAGGGGCAGGAGTCCCGAATCAGACGGGAGCTGTGGGTGCGCCGCAAAGACCTTAGTTGCATACTTCCCCAGTTCATCCAGTTCGTTTGCAGGACTGAGCAGGAAGCCGTGCGCGTCCTTAAGCTGAGCTTTCAAAGCCGGTTTCCACGGCCGGAGGTGCTTAAGAGTCTGATATGCCAGGTGCTGATCGCCCTGGCTCAGAGCCTGATCAACCTCAGCAAGAAACCGTTTGGTCTGGTCCTTGCGAGCCTGCTTAACCGCCTGTTTATGCTGATCACACAGCCTCTGCCGGGCTTCATCCTCCGGCGATGGCTCCGCACTGGGGTGAGCATTGCTCCCACGCGCCGAGCGCCACATGCGTCTGGCAAGGCTCGTCTCCGGACTATCTGGCATTGCCACTGGGGTCTTAGGGAAAAACCTGGATGCGGCTTCGCCAAGGAGGCGATCCCATGACGCCGGCTGCATGTCCGGAGTGAGTCGTGCTGTAACCCACTCGAGCATGTGCTGAGCTGGCAGCGTGTTGTCCCTGACAGCCGCTTGCAGAGCAGCGGTGTCATAATGATGCTGCTGTATCTGAGGGGCTGGCAGGTTCCAGTGCCGAACTGGTTTGACAGCTGCACTGATGGGTAAGTGCCCGCCTTTCTTCCAGCTTCCAAGCGGGAAAGCTGCCAGCGGCGTAGAGTTTTTGGCAGCTCCTCCAGCAGAGACCTCCCTCGTAAGCACAAAGTCAATTTGAGTGCGCGTATCCCCTTGCTGAAACGTATGTGGCGGCTGAGGCCTCCACGTGTTGAGGGCAACCAAGCGATGATTAAGCAGAAAGTTGGTAAGCTCTGGCTCATCAGATCTCGGTTCCTGTGGGCTAATGATCTCTGGACCAACCAGCCTAGGCTGCTTTTGCAAGGAACTATTGAAATCTCCTGCCAGGATAAGCGTGTCCCTGTGCGGCACGCGTTGCACGCATCTGCTACCAGATGCCCCGCTTTGCTTATAAGTTAGTTAAGGAACTCAGGGAACTTATAAGTGAACTTATCTTGAAGTTATGTAAATGAGTTATAAGTAAGTTAATCAGAACTTAGAGCTAACTTATAAGTTGAGTGTAAGTTCATTTGTGTTTTGCTCCAGGGGCTTTTTTTCCACTGCAGACTGTTGTCATCGTCAATGCAGACACGAGATTGTGTTGCCTACGCATCTCATGTAAAGTGGCAGATTGATGTCTGCAGAAGGTGTCAGGGGCAGCAAGGTCTGTCTGTCAGTAGTTTGCCAGACGGACCCCCAAGCATGCTTCCGTAGAAGCTGCAGGCGCACTGTGAGCACACAGAAGCCGGATCTTCCGCGGAAGCATTCCAGCACTTGAGCAGCTTTATCATCCCACATGATGACGTCTTGAGGCCGGATTAGCAGCTTGCCGAAGCGCAGTGCTTTGCCGGACTGGAGATCGGGGTCGCTGGCGAAAGCTCGCAGTTCGCAGGATGCTGGTCGGAAGGGCTTCAGCAACTCCGGAGGCAAGAGTAAGCCATGTTCCTCAGACTCTCTCAGCGTCACATTGAGCAGGCGAGAGAGCAGCGCGATCTGGAATTTTGAACTGACATTGACGTGAGCTCTTTGGTGCGCAGCGATGTAGGATTTGTAGACCCTGTGCTTGGATTCCTGGGTTTCGCAGTTGGGGAGAAAGGACAGAGTGACACAGCCCGCAGGCAGGTGCAATCTATGATGATGCTTAGGCCGCATGGTTTCGCGACCCCACGCCTGCGGCCAGGCTTCTTGATGCTGCTGCTGTAAGCGATGGAGCATCTGCACATCAGCTGAAGCCAGGGGTCGCTTACTTGCCTTGAGGCGTCGCAGCTCCGCAGAGATGCTTTTCAAGAGGAAAAAACTCCTGCAGACTGCGGGCTTCAGCTCTGCCTTGTGTAGGAGCTTGTGAACAAGATAATAGAGCAAGAAAACAAAGTTCCAGCACAGGGCACCGTTGCCTTTGAAACCATCATTGGAGTCGTAGAGGGTAGACCGGAAGCAAGACTTCAGTTCTCCAGCAGTTTCTGCGCGCGGTTGCCAACCTTCGTCTTGCACCAGTTGCCACAAGGCATCCAGATCGCGGATGCTTTGGAGCTCGCGCATGGCGAGTCCTACCTCCCAGGAGGCCACCCCGTTAACAAAGTAGGCATGCAACACGTCATTGCACGCGCAGGAGGGAGGCAAGCGTTCTCGAGTGTCTGCGTCTTGAAGCAGTGACCCTGGCACGAAGTTGAAACCATATGCTTTCTGCATCCTGGCGCGTTCGCCTGCAGTGGCAATGGCAGCCAAGTGATCCGCCGCGGCGAAGATCTCAGAGTCAGATGCGATGTGAAAGCTGTGAAATCTGCTTTCGCAGATATCAACAAACCTTCCAGAGCCCGTTGCGGCCTGTGGAGCATCGCGCTTGAGCAAGTTCGCGCACCAGAGGCAGGGCTTGTACCCGCTGGAACCTTTATTGCAGTAAGTGGCACGTTGGGCATCGTGATCTGCAATGAAGAGAGCAGTGGGAGCGAGCTGAACTCGAGCCCGTGCACCATGGGCACCCATGTTCAGGTCGAAGCCTTGCCTGTTGGCAGGCTGCAGGATATGCTGCAGCACCTTGACCGTGGCAGCTGAGACACCGCCCAGCACGGTATCGGCTACGTGATGCTGCAGCAGCGCCACGGGCAGCCATGCATTTTCCTTGGCCGCAACATGGCCGAACTCTTGGAAAGTCAGGTACCAGATGGTGGCCTTGAGCTTCTTCTGGGGACTTAAGATGTTTCCCGCTGTGCACTCGTCGTGATACAACAGGACGCGAAGAGTTGCAGTCCTCGCGAGCGCGGCTTGCAGCATGGAGCACCATTGCGAGCTCTTAGCCGCGACTTCCTGCAGCATCGCTTGGGCGTCTGCCACCCAGAAGTCTAGCTCTGAGCCCCGGGTTCCTTGCAGCGTCAAGCGGCAGTAGCACTTCTGGAGAGGGGCGTAGTACTCACTAACGCGGCGCCAGAAAGTACCCTTGGACCATTTCTCATTTTCCTGCGCGCGTCGATTCTGGATAGCCAAAACTGTGGTCTCACTTGCACCACGCAGGTGCAGGCAAGAGGCGACAGCTTCTGCGTCCAGAATTTTTCGTTTCTTGTTGTTGACCATGGCACGCAGCGTTGCTTCTCATGTACTTACTAACCGAGGCTTGCAGGGATTTGCGGCTATACCAGAGGGTTTCTTTTCAGAGGGCTTCGTTTCAGGCCGCCATGTCTTTATTGGGTATAGTCATGTTTCCGTGACCACACTAAGCCCATAATTTCTAAACCTAAACGGCCCGAACTTTGACTATAAAGCCTCTATAGAAGCCTATTGGATACCAGGGCTTCCCGACATCCTAAAACCTCTGTAACTTCTTCCCCTATGAAAAAATGTGTGTCTGTATTCATCTTTTAAGCATTTTTAATAAGAACGGTTTTTTAGGGTTTGTATATATGTGGGGTGTAGGGTTGGGGGTCTACTGTTTAAGATTAGAAGTCTGCACAAAAGCTGCGAAGAAGAGCTGGTCCCAAGAACTTAGTAATTGCAGAAGTCCAGGCAGCAGCTGTAACAGAAGGGTTTTGAAACCATGGCTGAGCATGTGAAAGAGACCTTCTTTTTTGTAGCACCTGCAGCACTCCTCAGTCGAGACTGTGTAGGTCCAGGTCTTTTGGAGTCGTCTCGAAAGAGAGGTCTCCTTTGAGATCAGAAGCGGAGGTCGCCCCGAAGACATTCCCGGGCATTGGTGCTTGAGACGAAGACCCAGTGCCAGCAGCTGAACTGCTTGGAGCAGTACGCTCAAGAGCCGCAGCTCGTTTGTTGCATCCGCGCGTATGTCCTCTGTCGGGGGTGCGATCGCAGGTGCGACAACAGTAGAGGCGCATGGACGAGACCCTGCGCGGGCAGTTCAAGCAAAATTGCCCAGCCCTCTCAGCTAGCCGGCCAGAAGCACTAGCTGCGGCCAGCCTCTCAGCACGTCGCGCACAGTCTTCTGTATGCAGGCCTTGCTCTCGGCAGAGACTGCAGCAGTGTCTGTGCCTAGCGTCGTAAACCCTGACAGGGCAGCCTGGACTTCGGCAAGGCCACGACTCCGCGTGAAGGACCGGCACGGAGCTGGGGACTGAGCTCTGGACAGCCATCGACGCTAACACCTTGAGCCAACCCAGGTGGTACATGGAAAGAGGTATCACAGCTATATTGATCGCAGACAGCAGAAGCACAGGACTGCTGCCAAAGGGATAATGCACATCTGAAGTAAAGTCAATTCAGAAAATCAAATGCTCTGGGCATGGGGCTCCTTTTATTCTTTTCTGCGAACCCAAGACTTATGCTGGTATAGATTTGCTGCCGAGCAGACAGGCAGATGCAGATACACCGCGCATCCTCTGGGAAGATAACACGGTCAAACGCAAAACCACAAAACGGCTCTTAGCCGGAAGAACTCTCTCAAGCCGCTGCTTTGGCTTTCCCATTGACGCGGTGCTTAGGCTTAGCCTTGGCTTTGCCTGCGGCCTCAGCAGCTGCAACAGCCTCGTCTTTCTTGGCGCGGACAGTACTGCGCAGCTCCTTCACAGTAGCTTTGCTCGCCTTCTCGTAGTCCGAAAACGTCTCCGCAGTGAAGGGCAGAGCAGGGAGAGACTGCACCGGAGCCGCCGGGTCCTTGCGGGCAGCGTTTTCGTAGTTCTCCTGGAACTGCAGAGCCGAGGTGGCAGCGGTCTTCCAGGCGAGAGCCGTAGCTAAGGCCTCGGCGAAGCTTGTGCGAAGGTCAGGCGCGAGGTCGTCCCAGAACTTCGTGGCGAAACCCTTAGCCGAGTTGAGCGAGGACACCAGCGTGGAGAGGGGGCCAACAACCTTGGCTGCCAGAGCAGCCGTTGTCTTGTTGCTTTTCAAAACCAAGCGTTCCGCTTTGGCTTCCTCCTGCGCCTCCTTCTTCTCAGCTTTGTTGCTTTCGGAAGCTTTGCTTCCTGCAGCAGCGGAAGGAAGGTCCAGGTCTGGCTCCTGCTGCTCTCCCTCTTGCAGCTTCCTTTTCTTGCCCTGCCGGCTCTTGGTCACCTCCTGCTCTTTCGTAGTGAGCTCCTCGTCGATTTCTTCGTCGATCTGGCGAACCGTCTTCTCCATGACGGGAACACGCCACACCGTGCCCAGCTGGGCATCCTCCATGAAGTCCTCCTTGGCCCGGACCTGGCTCTCGGTCCAGCCAGCAGCCAAGTGAACGTTCATGGGAAGGTACTTCCCTCCCACACTGACTTCACTTTGCTTGATTCTCCGCAGAATCATGTGCTCCTTGACGAGGGCCCGCACGGTCTTCCACTCCAAGCGGCCAGAGCCTGTGCTCTTGATCTTCTGGTAGAAGGTGACCTTGTCCTCCAACGTGGTAGCGACCTTGCCGCCCAGCTTGTGCTGCAGCATGGACGAAACGTTCACGCAACACGAGCAGACAAGCTGGGCCCCACGTTTGCTCACCTTCTCACAGAGCAGGAGGCAAAGGGCGCACTTTTGACGCTCTGGCTGCGCAGGGGCTTCGGCCGCAGCCGAGGCTTCACGCAGTGTCGAATCCGCCATGCTGTGGCGGGCAAAGAAACGGCGAGGCGCAGAGGAAGCTAAAGCGACTGGAGGAGCTGGAACTGCGGACAACCCCGAAGCTTGGATTCGGCCGGTGCGTCTTTAGTATACAAGAAAATACAAGAATTATACAAGAATTATACCTGCGGAAGCATACAAGATATACAAGAATGCGGTTATAAACCAGAAAGGCGGTTGACCAGGCTTCTGTATTTGTATGAGTGTATACAAGATTTATACAAGAATTGATGCTATCCTAGAAAAGCAGGTTTTGTATAGTTATACAAGAATAATACAAGAACCCTACACGATAACAAGTTTTTCCATACAAGATTATACAAGAATGACAAGGCCATGGTTTTGTTACGGGCATGGCTAAACAACATCTCACAGGGATACGCGGGCATTGACTTCTCTAAAAAGCGACACGTCCACATCTGCAGACCAAAGGCGAGAGTAACATCTACGAGAGCCTCGGACCTCGGTCTTCAATTCGCTACGTGGGGTTATGATGGGCAGAAGGGTTTAGGGCTCAAGAGAAGTGAAAGTATAGCGGAAGCTTAAAGCTCGGGTGCGGTTCGGGAGTTATTTGGGGTTTAGGTTCGGGTTGCTAAGAGGTTTAGGCGGGTTACATTATTTTATCCCCCAAAACGAAGGCTATAGGAAGCTACATACATACATACATATATATATATATATATAGAGGATTGTGTATTACATGTGCTTGTTCTCGAACTCTATATAGGGTTTAGGCTCGGGCTTGCAGGGTTTCCGGGGTAGAAGCCTTCAGGAGAATGGAGCGCTTTTTGTCTCGAAGCGAACCTTGTCTGCGCTGCGTCTCACCAGTTGCGCAGCTCTTGCGCCGCCACTTGGAAAAGAGCCGTTAAGACCTTGCCCCGGTCCCCTGGACCCCACCCCCCCGGGCCGTCAGGGGGGTCTTTGGGTCCAGCCGGCAAAGCCTTTGCCCGCGGGCTGGGCGAGCGCTTTGCGGCAGGTGTTTTGGTCGTGCTGGACCACAAAGCCTCAGCTTTCTTTTTGCCGCGGCTCTGGCAGAGGTGCCAGGGCCGCAGCCCTGATCGGTACAAAAGCATGGCCTGGTGTGGGCCAGACCGACAGTGCTGGTCCATGCCAGAAGGCCCTCCACGCACCTCCCGATTGCAGAGTCTGCAGTGTCCGACAGCATCCTTAGACTCTGTCGGTGCTTGAGACGCAGCACGGCCGCTCCTGTCCCTGGGCTCCTTCTTCGCCTTCTTGCTGGGGGCAGCTTGGCCACGCTCAGACCTTCGGCGGCGGCGGCGGTCGTGGCCGCCGTCCCGGCGGCTGCGCCTGGACCTTGACCGCCCTCTTTTTTCCTCCTTTTTTCCTTTGTCTTTGTTGCGCTGCTCGGCACGGGCTTTGGGGCTTCTTGTGCGCTCCCCTTCACGGGGGCGGTGTCTGGACTCCTCCGCGGCGGCTCGCGCGTCTCTGTTGGACAGGAGTCTCGCGCGTATGCGCGCTGCCTCGCTTGGCGGGTCAGCAGGTTCTGGAGGCGCCGTGCTCTTGGTCGGTGCCTCAGGAACCGGCGCCGGCACAGGCAGACTCGCAGCCGCCGGGGCAGCCTCTGAAGAGTCCTCGGACTCGGAGCCGCTCTGGTCGTCCACCTCCTCGATCTCCACCATGCGGCCTGCAGCATGGACACGTATATCTATACATATATATATATATATATATACACATATTTATTTATTTGTTTATTTATGTATGGTCTTCGATACAGTACATATATATATATAACTATATTATATATATATATATATATATATATATATATATATATTTATATATTTATATATATATATATATATATATGTATATTTACAGTGTGTATATATATATATATATATATATGTACTTCCTGATTGTTGAGACAGGGCCAGCGGCCAGAATTTGTCCTCAGACCGGCCCGGCAATGCAACCAGTCCGCAGACTGGAGCTAAGAGATTGCATGCGGCCGCAGCCGCAGAGGCAGATTTCTGGGTATCAGTCCGCAGACAGATCCCGTGCAGGAACGGTCCGCAGACCGAACCTGCCATACTGCATCCACACCATGGTGCCGCCGCAGGCAAGACAGACACATGCGTGCAGCCGCAGCCGCAGAGGCAAGTGCCGCTGCCCTGGAAACAGTCCGCAGACTGAGCCATTGGCAGTCCGCAGACTGAAGCATCCTCCACACCGCCGCAGCGGTGGAGGACATCAACGTCATCTCCGCAGAGATCCGCGACACTGAGCAGTGTTTGGTTTGTGTCGCCGCAGCACGACAGCTGCGCACACACACATATATATATATATATATATATGTATATGTGTATATATATATATATATATATATGTGGCAGGAACCTTTATGTATAATGTGACTTCCTCTTTGGCCTTGCTTTAAGCCTACTAATAAACTAAGTGTGTACTACATCTTGAAGCCTGTATATAATATACTATAATATAATATAATATAATATAATATAATATAATATAATATAGTATAGTATAATATAATATAATATATTATAATATATTATAATATAAATGTAAATATATAGTTATATATATATATATATATATATATATTATGTGTGTTTTCTAAATGTTGTATAATCTTTCATTTCTTCATTTACTATATGACTTGACGACACCCAGCGTGCCTTGTGGCTGCCGGGGCCACCGTGACCCGGAGCCGGCTTCGCAGACCCTTCTTGAGCCAGAAGAGTGCGTATTCGCTTTATGCGCATGTGCATGTGTGCGTGTGTGTGGGTGTGGGTGTGGGTGTGCGTGTGGGTGTGCGTGTGTCTCTGTGTGTGTGTGTGTTTCTAACCCTAGACATATACGGCCTATAAAACTTGGCAAGACTATAACAGCCGACTTTTCTTCTTCAAAGCAGAACTCCACGTGTTTCTCAGCCAAGAAGGCACAAAACCTTGGCCTCAAGATAGATAGAGGTAAATCTCAAGATCAAAAGATCAGGCCGCAAACTCAGCCTTAGCTTTGCGGTAGGCACGGCGGCCAGCTTCAGCAGCGGACTCTTTGCTCTGACCCGCAGCCAAAGCGCGGTTTCGGGCGCCGTGGTAGGCTCGAGAAACCACACAAGCAAAAGTCTGGGAAAGAGCCTGCTTTCCTGCCGCAGCAGGCTTCTTGCAAGCAGCTGGCTTCTTGTGTTGTGACTGACGCACAACTTTGGGCTTCGTGGCAGCTGCCGGGCGAGCAAAAACCTTGGTCTGAGCAGCCGGGCGGGCAAACCTCTTGCCCTTCTGTGGCTTCTGGTTGTCCTGGGACTGCTTGAAGGCCGAGGCCAGTTCCAGAGCGTTGTCGCGCAACGTGCAAGCCTTGGGCGGGGGGCTCTGCAAGTCTAGGCAAGCCGACGAAGGTGGCTGCTCCTCGCCCGCAGGCGGTGTCACAAGCGACACCTGCTGTGGCTGCTGCGTGGCGGCAGGCGGAGGCGGCAGCGCCAACTGCTGTGCTTGCACTGTGGAAGCCGAGGCTGCTTCGCGAGGCGGCGTTTGAAGTTCCAGACTTCTCTTACCTCTGAAGCGACGTCCCGGGCTGAGGATCTGCAGACCTGGCAGACCTATGCCAGTGTCTGCTGCTGCAGTTTGGCGACCACCCTGCATCATCATGGAGACGAGCGGTGTCACCGCAGCTTGCACAACGGCTGCAAGTTGGTGCCCCGAAGGCTGCGCCCCGGAAGCAAGAGCCTGGCTGGACTGGGCCGTCTGCTCTGCCACAACGCGGTTGGTCTTGCGCAACGGCACACGAGCCGCAAGCTCGTCTAAGCGTCGCTGGGGAACAGGCCACTCAGCTTCCGGCAACGGTGGCTCGGCTGGGACATAAGGCTTCGGCAACTCATCCATGTTTCCAGGGAGCTCCTGCAGCCAAGGCTCCAGACCCTCTGAAGGCAACTTCGAGAGCCTGGAGTACAGCTGCTTCCACAAACGTTTCACCGTCAGAAAGTTCTGGTGCAACTGAAACGAGCTGCTGTCGCCGTTGCGAAAGGTCACAGCAGCAGTCAAGTAGGCCACTGTCAGCTCGCTGGGAAGACGAAGCCCCAGCCCAAAAAGAAACGTTCCCAGCTTCTCTACAGAGTCAACCAAGAACTGTGCCTCCTGCAGGTACCGCCACAGCGATGCCGGCATGTAACGGATGAAGCGGCGATAATCCTGAGGATTTCGCCGCTTAGCAACAGTCTCCTGCTGCTGCTGCTGTGAGGCCATTGCAAAAGCCAAGCTGTCTAAAACGAGCCTACACGAAAAGCACACTGTACAAACTCTATATCAATTACATTTGAGCCAACCAAAACAACCACAGAGGAACAGAGAAAGAGAGAATGACCATCAAATAACTTTTGCAGGGGAGTCTCGTCCTGCCTTCAGCTTTTCTTCTTGCAAGCAGGAAATCCAGAGTGCAGAGATGTCTACAGCTCCGAGTCGGTGCAGCTTAATTAAAGAAGCTTCAGCTGTGGAGTTTTCGGTGCCAAAGGCCCAGCAGACCTCAATCTGCTATCTCAGTCTTCGTCTTGCTGCTCCGCATGCTTCTGGAACCAAGCCTCGTCGAAAGCATGTCTCCTCAAAAGCTCCCAGCGAAGCTTCAGGCCCAGGTTCCTCGCAGGAGCCTGACGGCTGCTCATCAAGTACCGATAAGTAGCTATCAGTTTGCGGTCGCTGCTCTTCTTCAGAAGATGATTCTGCACTTCGTGCGGATTCACGACCTCCGCCATGCTCAGGCTCAACCTTTTTACACAGCGCAACCACTAAAACTCCCGCGAGCCCAAGCTGCGGAGATGACAGCAATCATGCTAAAAAACTATTTTGTAAGTCCATCCTAAGTCAAAGCTAAGTTCATTCTATGTATTTTGGACGCCATAACTATAAGTCACTTATAACCTCCGGCGAAGTAGCCTTAGTAACATATATGTCCAAGCGAACTTATCGAACTTATAAGTAGCCTAACATACCTTATGTGTAGGTTACCAAATTTATAACTTGCCTTGCATCCTAACTTACAAGTCCGCTAAGCAAAGCGGGGCATCTGGTAAGAGCCTTCAGGACATGTGCTCTGTCCTGACGATTGGTCTGTACCTGCTTGGCCGGTGACCAGACGTGTTGATACACAGCAACCAGGTTGATGCGGGCCCCGTGCCAGTCAAACCTGACCTCCAGGGCTCTGCCTATGACATGTTCCTGCCAGCGCACACTTTTGGGCAGTATGTGTGGGGACAGGAAAACCATAACCCCGTCCGCGCGAGTTGTTGAGGGCTCCTTGCGGGGTGGGGTCATCTTATCGTCATTAGGCATTGCCTCTGCAGGTGACTGTTTATGGGCCTTGCCCCCGCGTTGCTTTCGTCTAGAGGCCTTCGGATCTGCAGCAGAAGCAGACGAGATGCAGTACCAGCCTGCAACACTAAATTCGGCCGTAGCCTGCCAGTGGGTCTCCTGCAGGACGAACACATCACAGGTGTGGTGTGCCTCAGTGGAGAGCCATGATTTGACTTCCGACCATTGTTGCTGGCCAAGATGGCCTGCATTCCAGGACAGTACTCGGAGAGGCCTGGTGGCCTGTCCTGCCCGAGATCGTGGTGCAAAAGACTGCTTGGAGCCCGGCTGCGGTGGGCAGTTGCCCATGCGCCTGAGAAGAGCTGGGGTCAGAACCTGACCTCGGTAAGAAACAGGCTGCTGGCTTGCAGCCACCTGTCGGCAAACATGCTTGAAAGAATTCTTCCTGATCTGAGAATAATTTTGTGAGTGCACTGGGAGCAGCGCCATCCGCTATTTCGTCACAAGGCAAGCCGAGTGACTCCCTCCACCACGCGGCTAGTGGAAACCCTACCGCCTGCCCAGTGGGCCCGTGTTGAGACAGGGTACTGGGTCCAGGAATTGGGACCTGGCGGCTCAGACGCAAACAGTTGGCACATGGCACATGGCTCAGCGCGAGGCACCAACCCTTAGTCGTTCAGAGAGAGGCCTGTTTGAGACCTCTAGCAACGAAGGGTTGGAGTCCAGAGCCTGTTCGAAAGCCAGCGCGAAACTTCCAAAACGTCTGAGCCGTGGCGGCTACTACTACTACTACTACTACTACTACTACTACTACTACTACTACTACTACTACTTCCACTACTTCTACGTTTGCTACTTCTGCTATTTCCACTACTTCTACTAGTTCTGCTACTCCTGCTACTTTTGCTTCTTCTGCTGTTTTTGCTGCTTCTGCTTCTGCCTCTACTTATACGTCTATGTCCTGCTGCGGCTGCTGCTGCTGCAAGCGCTGTTACAAACATGCCGTGCGAAAGTTCCGTGGTGGTTCCGAGAAGTCATCCCCACAGTTATATTCGTCACCGTAATGGTATCAAAGGTTTTTTGATGTTTGGGCGTCGGACTCAGGCTGCCGGATTTTTGTGCTGACTTTGACACTGCACCCCGCTTCGCCTTCAATTCACAATCCAAATCCATCTTTATGACAACCCCCCAAGACCCAGATGACTCGAAGCCCATCGGAAGCAATTGGATACCTACCTCGAGACACAGCAGCCCTGCAGTAAGGCACGGAGTTCTTCTCGAAAACGCGATGCAGCGTGCCGGCTTCATGTACGGCTACTACTTGGAGGACTGATTTCTTGGTGTGAAGCCCTCGCGGCAGGCACAAATTCTCTGACTTCGCATATGTTGGTTCCGATTCGGTGAACAAAAATGGCACAACACCTGCCAGCGTGGAAGCCTTCGAGGCTCATGGCATCTGTGCCAGTCAGGACAAGAACTACGACGAGGGCACACGCGCCATCATGGAGGCCTGGCACTTGGGCCGCCTTGGGTCGTCAGGCTTGAAGTGTTTTTGTAACTTTACTTATTACTGTTCTGTGGTTCGTTCCTTTTCCACCAATTTGAAAGTCGCTCTTTTTCTGAGGCAGGATCAAGCTTGAAGATTGCAGTGCGTGGAAGTCGTGCATATACAGTGAAGGTACGGTTCCTTACCAAAAGGTGCTTAAGGGAGATGCCTGAAAAGGTTGAACGCATCTCAAACAGTTTCAAACCACCCATCCCCATAGCTCCCAAACCTAGCCTTTCCCCCGATCCTTGAGAAACTAACCTGTCAACTCCATGCTTCTCTCTTGCATCTCTCTTGCAAGCGGCAGAGGTGCTAATTTGATCGGGTGACTTCGCTGTGATGCCCCGTGTCACGTCAAGGTCTGAGCCCACAAGAGCAAGAAGCCACATACGAAGAACCCATGCAACTACGAAACCCTGAGGAACTGCATGCATTTGTGGCTCAACTGGTGCTCTGACAGCATCTTGCATGGACCAGGGTGCTGGGTTTCGGGCTTTGACATTTACAGGTCGCTTTGTGTGTTGTGGTGCACAGCACCATCAGCCGCCTGACAGAGCTTGACTAGTGACTAGAGTACAACCTCAGGACGTGGGACCTTTTTTGAGGTGGTCAAGACAGGAAGACAGAAGGCTTAGCTTCGGGTGGCCGAAGGCTATGCACTCCAGAGTCGATCGTACTTGCAGACCCTCCGGTACGTAGCTTCGGGCATAGTGATTCTTCTTGATGTTAGGAGGTAGCTGGAGCAGTAGAACGTGGAAGTTCTGAGTTCTGCGTAGCCGAGAAACATGGCATTCGTGAATGCCGCCACGGTGCGGCCACCCTCGAGCTACTCGGGCTATGCCTCTCCAGGCTTTGCAGGCGCCGGCTTCTCCTCTCCTGGATTTGTCGGATCTCCTCCCAGGCTTGGCCAAGTTCGACCCGAGGGTCGGCGAAGCCGAACCAGCCTGAGCCCTGTAATGCCCCAGGCCCCTCTTGGACCCTCCTACAGTGCCACGAGCCTGGTGTCCTCGGAAAGTGGGCCCAGTGCCCGAGCACCGCCTCGCAGCACAGGGTCGGTGCTGGGGCAAGGCCAGGTGTTGCAGGCTCCTCCCTCGGTTCAACCGGTGATCGCCTTGCAAGGGCCCCTGCAAGCGGAGCAGAACTTGGTTTGGCCACCGGATCCGACTGGACGATCGGTGCCGCAGCCAGTACCGCTGTTTGGAAGGACTTTGAGATCCTCACCGGGCTCTACCACATCCCTGCAAGGTGCAGCTCAGAATACCCTGGTGATGCCTGCACCTGTGGCCAAGCCTATGTGGGTCATCGAGGAGGTAATCGACTTCGATGTCGAGGAGAAGGAGGAAGATCCTGATCTTGATGATTTCGGACGTGTTTGCCAGTCACGATTCTTCCCGGCTTCGCTCTTGGAAGGCTGCATGCTGTGGAACTGCAGCGAGGATGAGGAGATCCGCAGACAACGACTATCCGAACAGTGAGTCCAACATTCAAGACAATTATCGATGAGAGATTTGTTCATGGGTTCAGTGCCAAGGGAGCTGTGAATCTTCGTGTTCAGCTTCTACGGCAATTGCGAGTAGATGGCAACAGACAATCATCCCAAACATACCTATCACAAGAGTACTTAGAATTATAGCCACATTATGAAGAGTTCGCCGGATGTGATCATTTAGCCGTAAGTACGACACGGCCACGAAGCATTTGTTAGTTGTGGGCATTTCCAGACTAGAGTTCGTGATCACATAGAAGAAGCAGATACTGATGCGATAGGTGATGCTACGGCAATAGCTGAGGCAACTCGCACTGCTGATGGCAAGAACTGGAATAGTCCTCGTTATGAGGACAAGAGGTCCAGTCTAGCTACACAGCAGAAATGAGAGTAGGGATGTTCGCCTTGGCTCATGGCCAGAGACGTGTGCTGAATGAGTGCTAATGATCTTGCGCTTCCTCCCTGTTTCTTACAGACGACTCGGAAGACAGAGTTTACCTGCAGCGGGCCCTGGAAAACAGGAGCTTTCATGTGCCATTTGGGCAGAGTCAGAGACGATGGGACGCAAAACGTACATCCTCGCTGCCGTTTTCCTACTCTAACTTGTCATGACCATCACAGCGGAAGTCATCTCGTCGTCATCTTCCAGTAAGCTAGTGCTCGCCATCAACCTTTTTTCTCATCATCTCTGTTATCTCGTCACACCATCAATGCTTTCTCGTCTCCGTTGTCACTATCCTCGCCATCCATGTTGTCAGCAACAGGTGCGAGTACGAAGCTAGTCAGCGATGTCCTGAGGGTTACTGCTTGGAGTTGCGGAGTCTGGATTCGGCGTTTACTTTTTGGCGGACCCTGCCAAAAGCCTTGTGATTGACATGCCGCCCGTGAGGACAATGCAGAGGACGTGTAGGGTCATGTTTGTGCTCGGGTCACAACAAGACCTCTGTCACCGCCGTCGATTAATTCGATAGTGCGATGCTTTTGGCCTTGAGTTATTGAAAGGTTTTCGGAAGGAGTAGCAAGCAAAAGGCGGCTTCGTGCTCATTTCGTCTCGATCTCATGCATGACACCACACTCTAACGCCCCCCCCCCTCAACAAAAACACAGCTCCAATTGCTCCGCTTTTGAGGGTTTGGAGTGTTTGGGAGCTCTCGACTCTATCCCTTCGTAGGGGAAGGAACTCTTGACGGCGGCCTTATCGACACAGGCCATCTATGAACCGCAGCAAGAGCCCCTTGGCTGATCCGCGGGGATGTGGGCCTTTGTCATCCCTCGGGAGCTGTTCAAAGCTAGCACCATGGGATTTTATTGTACTGTGAAACTCTTAACTACTACATATCGGCAACTGAAGCTGGCCTGAGTTCGAGCAACTCCAGAGATCTCGTGTCTTCGGGCAGTACGAATCTGATCGTGTTACTTTACAGAGTGCCTGCGTGACACCAGTTTCATCGTGGAAGCACAGCGGAAAGCCGGAGGAAGCACAACGCAAGAGCCGGAATCAGAACCTCACAGTGGGGTTTATCTAGGAAGTGATGCGGTGGCGATCCTCATCCCTAAGCCCGTAAAAAGCCTTTGTCACACTTTGAACTCCCTCAACACTTGAATCTCAATCTGGCAGCCCAGACCATAGTCCTTGCACTGGCTGTCCCACATATCTGCTCAGCCGAATCTGCCCTGCCTTCTTGAATGTAATCAGCGTTCTAGAGAAGTTTTCCAAGTCCTAAACCCCAGACCCCGAGCATTCACAGCGAGGGAATCGTAGTCGTAGCCGGCGCAATCATAGGAATCGCATCCTTGCTTGCACAAGTATCACTGTCTCTAGACCCCAGGCAATCGCTCGAAGCCCTAAAGTGGACAGAAAACTGTTCGCTGAGGATGGCCGGAGAGGTTGCGGAGATGGTCAAAGATGACCAGGAGATGTCCCGAGTCAACAGGAGAGGGATTTGGGGAGACGATGGACGATGGACCTGGACCCGAAACCGCCAGTCCCCAGGGTGTAAGAGGGGTTTTGGGATCGAGGGGGGATGGGTTTCGGATTCGGGCTTGAGGAGGGGAGAGCATTCCGCAGTTGTCGGGAGGCCTGGGAAGTCTGGTGGTTTAGTTGTTTCACAATCCTTTGAGTTTTACATGCTTGCCAGAAGCAAGATTGAGCAGGCCCAGTCCATGTCCGCTGCTGGGGGCCGGAGGTTTGGCTTGAAGTTCAGCAGGATGTTTACCAGGCAGTTATGGCATGAGAGCCCGCGAAGTAGGGTTTGTTGATAGTTACAGGTTCAGTTCCTTTGGTCGTTCTGTTGCTTGGAACCCAACACCCCACCTGCCAGATTTCTTACATCACCCAGAATGCCCTTCACCTAGATCCCACAACCTTACTCTCTGCCTCTTCGCAGCCCAATGTTCTACATCCTGAAGCTGGAATCAAGCCGAAATCCTGGTGGCCCAGTCGCAGGTGACTCTAGACTTCTTGAACCCTCGACCGAAAAGCCCTGCAGAAGATCAGGCAAAGTGCCATTGCGGCCCTCAATCCGAGGCCCCAAACGCGCTAGCACAAAATGAATATCAACAAAGCAAAGACAATCCTGACGGGCATAATGCGGATCACCACAATGACTGCAAGCAATCTTGAAGAATCATCGTCATCATTCCTCTTCAAGCCCTGAGCAGTTTCGAGGATAGCTGAAGCCCTGGGGCTCGAGTGCATCGGATGGGTCTTTACATCTCTTCCCTTGGCTCCCGGCTCAGCGTTTTGTTTACAGGATCGCAGGGTTAGTTCAGCGATTGGGGTATGCACTGATTTCTATGACAAGTTGGAGGGGACTGGCTAGCGGCTAGCATTACCCACCCTTTTCCTTCTTGAGCCCCGGGGTGAGCATCTTCAAACTCCAAGAGTGTTCATACCCCACACACGAGCCCCACAGACCAAGTGGGTCGATTCCAAAGCCTGAACTTCGAAGCTCCAAAACACGGGGGAATTATACCATCTACTGTTTGCCACTGTCACGATCCTGACCCTTGTCATAGAACCTACGGCCCTGGCTTAAACCCTGGAGGCGGAGCCCCTCAAAGCCACGAATGTCACCAAGGAGGATGGCCTTCTTCTCTCCCCCGAGGAGGTGGTTCGAATCGCGAGGCCCTGGTTCCGTGGCAGCTATGTTGAAGCAGCTTCACCCCTTTGTGGGCTGCGGCTTCAGAACCCTACTGTAGGGACACTGTAGGCGCTAGGAACATGGGGGTTTAATGTGACGGTTCGGGCTTCGGGCGCTGGCCTGGGGCCCTGGGGCTTCCATGGGCTTCCCTTCTTCGGCACGAAAGCCGATCCCGAGGTCCCATGCGGGGGATGTGTAAAGGATTTCGGATGGCACAGTCCCGGAGTCAAGGCATACTGCTCCAAGAATATCGGAGGCAAGCCTCCGGTCCGTACACGTACGTAACGGGGGCCAGTAGTCGGACGATCTTCAGTATGTGGCCCATACAGCTCGCACACAGTCACAGGTGTTCAAGCGTCTGCACTACCTACCTTCTGGCAGGCTTCAGAATGATCACTCGACCGACAAGCATTTTACAAAGCTGGGCCCCCGGAACTTCACTGCTTGTGGCTCAGTGTTTAAGTGTATGGCGTTTCAGGGTTCGTGGGTTCAAGACGATGGGGATTCCGTTGGCAGCTCGGAGACTGTTTAGGGTCTCCTTTATTTCTGCTCTCACAAAGTTCGCTGCCTGCATTGTAACAAAGCCCCTGTCACCGACTCTCCTGGCCTTGGGGCAAGAGAATGGCACGGCCCAGGTATGCTTTGTCCAAGTTCGTGTCGTGCGCCGTGCGCTTGGGGCTCGGTGTGTCTGAGGACCGCACTTCGTGGGAAGTAAACTTCTTGGTGCTTGAGACTTCTCGCCTTGCAGATCATGGTACAGCTAGTATGAGGCGAGTGAGCGGGCATCCATCCCCAAAAGCATCCATGTCGTACCGCATCTCACCAAGAGCATGCACACATTGGCCTTTGGAATCGGCTGTCCAATCTTGATCCCACTCCTGTCACTGTCATCATTGTCAGCAACACTATCGTCGTCTTCATTGTCCTTATCATCCATCCTCGCCACTGTGCTACGCTGGATGTTGCCATAGCCTCTCCTGCTTGGAGCTCCAAAACATCCGGCTGCCGGTCGGCACCGAGATTTGATTCAATATGTGCCACAAGCAGCAGCAGCTGCATCTAATGAGCAGCCACCTGTAGCCGTAGCCTATAGCCTAGAACTAACCACAATAGCGTTGCTGGCACCTTTACAGATCGTGGCAAACAACCGTTTGCTTTCTGCTTGCTTCGGCCTGGTTCGTTCGTTCTGGGTCTGACGGTCCACATGTTTAGAGACAGTTTAGTGACCAGATTGGCCTCTGCGAACGTAGCTGCATGCACGGGCCAGATTAGGCTGAAGGGTTCAATGTGATGAAATCGGCAGAATGATGTGCTACAATCGTCACTGGCCCGTTTGTTCAAAAATGTTCAAAGCAAGTGTTAGTGTTACATAGTCAAAGACTTGTCCTGCTTCGATAATGCACCTGCGATATGAAGCTTATCTGCCAGTGCTTTACGCAGTTCGTAAATTCCTCGCACTGCATCTTGCATCTCTCAACTCTCAACTTCCATGATATCCTATCATGTTGAACCTGCGTGAGAAGCTCAGAAATACCAACAACAAACAAGGGACAACCGACATTCGGTCGTGCATTGTTGCAATAGGTTTTGCAGCAGTAATTCGGGCAGGCTCCAGTTATCAGCCCTGCTGTATTTCCGAAGAACATATGATCTTTATCCCAGATAGCTTTACACACATCTACCTGTAGTGCGTAGCTATCCTTGCATGTGTTTTCCGTAAATCTGCTGGAGCGCGGAAGCTCGGTTGCAAAGTTCCGATCATAAGGCTCAGAAACCACACCCCAAGCCCCAAGTCTTGGATGCGAAATCCTGAAAGCTTAAACTCTACACCTTTAACATCCTTGAGCCTTGAAGCCCTAAATGCCCTGAACGCTTGAGACGCCAGCAAAACAGCTGTCCCATGGCTGCCGTTGCAAGGCCCCGACCCTGCACATAACGGAGCCCCTGGCATCAACCCTTTCATGGCTCGATCCTCGAGGGACTTGTCGTTTTTGTTGGTTGCATAGCTACGGACCGTGACGGCAGGTGGAAAAGGGTCCTTTAAAAAAAGTTGGCAGGTCCAATAAATCGCACCGGGAATTTCGGTTTTCTCGCTCCGGAGTCCGATGACTGGTGAGGTTCCGTTGGGAGTTCCGTATTCTGGACTACCCTAGCGGGCCCTAGGTGTGAGTAAATGTAAAAGGGCTAGAAGGATTCAAGCTCAGAACATAGAAACCACATAGCCTACAAGCCCAAAAGCACAACAGACATTCTCGCACGGGACGTCCGACGACATCAATGTTGCATAAGCCCCAAAACCCGAAACCCTAAACCTAGGCCCTCAACGCTATAAGCCATCGAAAACCCCTGACCTCATAAGCCTGACAGCCTTACGTAATCTCCCGCTCCCCCAAGAAGGTCTCGGAGCAGGCCTGCTCCATGCTCCGTGATGGAATCCTGACGGCTACGCCCAGCGAGAGACGGGCCTGCGTGGTCCGCGAGGCCCAGGGCCGGCAAGGATGTTGCATTTTTGTGAAGGGGTGGAGGCTCGGTGGCGCATCTTGCTTTTTACTGCTGCTGGCATGTGTATATGTATACATACATTACACATAGTTTTAGAAAGAAAAAGCATAAATACTGAACAGTCGGATCCTTGCCCAAACCCTGCGAATAAATAAGGGTGAGAGTGGGTTTGTGATTCTAGCACAACAAGAGCCCAAAAGCCATAGATACGAACAAAACTTGCCCTAGAAGCTGCATTCGAAACCCAAAATCCTAAATTCCGCGCTGTAAGAAGCCCTGCAGACGATAAAGTGTGCACCTGGTGCCGGATTGCCCAGCACAACAGCATGTACCCGGATCAGAGTATCCCTTGGCACGAGCCCAGCCACCTCTCTTCTGCCCGCGGGTGCAGCAAGCTGAGGCCGGCAAAGACGAGATGATTCCGGACTTCGTTTGCGAAGGTCCCAAGATGGAAGGGTGTCACGGTTTATGGACTCAGGGGGTTCGGGGGTCTAGGGATTTTGCGTTTAAGGTTTACTTCTGCATTTGTGCTACAGGAACTGCAGGAAGTTGGACTGTTCAGAGGGGCGGTGGTGCTGAGCTGACATGACCCGCTGCATGTTACTTAAGTCTGGTATTCGGAGGCCGAGGTCGACAGGTAAGCATTTTCGCGATGGGGCTCGCATAGGGTGGTTGTAATACAAGTTCACTTCAGTGTAACTACGTCAACCGGACGTAAAATTTCAATACTCCAGATGTGTTTCTGGGACACTTGAAGAGCACCCTCGATGATGCTCGTCAACCTTAAATCTAGGTCTGACACAGTCTGTATGGCTTTGTATGCCCCAACAGACATTGCATATCATGAATATATACATGCATACATGTATAAACATATGTATTTATGCAAGTGTTTAAAGAAGTAGACGTAAAATATAATATGATATGACATAATATTATATGTATAAGTATATATAGATACATATGTGTATACATACACGTGTATGCATGTACGTATGCATATATGCATGCTTGCATGTATGTATGTACGTATGTGTGTATCTATGTATGTATGATTATAAATGTATTTATGTAGGTCTGTATGTATGCATGTATGTACGCATGGCGTGCTAGTGAAGATGTACACATGCTATACCTATCGATACATACATACCTATCTTCATCTATTGCTGAATCCCCGCGGTAAGTCTCAGAGACATCTAGAGTACGCATGTGTTTCGGCCAGTGGAGCTTCATCGGCGCATCAGAAGGTCATGGGCCAGCGGTGTCAGGTAGATCCCTACACTCTAAACTTAGACTCTAAACCCTACCGGATGGCGTCAGGTAGATCTAGCAAGAAGATTGCCACCGACTTCTTCATTGTGCGAGTAAACGATACTGCGCCGAAGAAGGCAAGGATTGCAGCGAACCGCTCCGCGGGCTTCGGTGTCGTAGGATGGGCTTTGGGCTTATGGTTTAGAGCTTCGGGGGTCTGAGAAGGCTGAAGTATGGGGCTTTCATGGGCTTTCAGCATTCATGGGTTGGGTGAGTTTTTTTAGGGCGTAAGTGACGGCTTGACCTGGAGAAGATGTTCTGAAGCAACAGGGCCGATCTACGCTACCCCGGACCATATAATCAGAGCTAGCAGAGTTAGCTGTCTACTGCACTGGCAAATTGAGTCACTTGATGCCCACCTGTTTCGTGTTCTGGTGGCTCAGAAGAGCCGGTGATTTCTAGAATCCTTCAGCTGGGCCACCAGCTACCAGGACTTCATGCAGTGGAAACTGTAGCGCTCAAGCCATCTTGGTTTAAATATCAAGTACGAAGATGTGCAAACCACATGCACTATCCTACGGAGTAGTAGGATATTGTGGCCAGTTTGCATGGCTCCATCTAGGCCGAATGGGATGTGTGTATATGTATTATTTATTTATGCATAGATATTTGTATATGTCGTGTATATATATATATATGTATGTATGTCCACATAAAGAGATAGATAGTTAGATATATATATATATATATAGAGAGAGAGAGAGAGAGAGAGAGAGAGATAGAGAGAGAGCGAGAGACGTGCGGAGAGTTGAAAGAGATCTCCGGTATCCACTGCCGTGCGAAGCATGCACCTCAGGCTTCTTCAGTCTTCAATTGCCAAATGTCCCGGCATCCCGTGCTCAATGCTGAGCTCCACAAAAACAGATCACAAGCCCAGCTTGCATCGCAGCTCGCTTAATGCAATCTCATCCTGTTTACTGAATGTTGTTGATGGCCTTCCGGCACCCTGCAGAGCCCTGCAGGGTCCTCTAGTGAAGCTATTGAGTAAGTTGTCCAACACCTTGCAAGTGGCAGTGTTGCTGCCAAAGGAATTCGAGTCTCGGGCCAGGTACGACTTCAGATGTTGCCTGAAAATCTTGGGATGCCGCTTGTTGCCGTTGAGTTCGTGTTGCTGCCGTGGGGAGTGGGGGGAAGGGGGCAGTCTGCAGTGACCACGAGAACGCTCGAGGATTCTTGCATCGAAATGAAGTTGCCATCCTGTCGTCAGATGTCGTGGCAGAAGAGCGACAGCCCACATACGCTTCCATCAGTGTGTCGCCACACTATACTGGTGAAATTTGTCTTCCAACATGTAGGGGTTGTATCCATGGCCAGCCAGCCATCTTTTGCAGTTACTCAGCAAACAACACCTAACCTCACGATTCCGCACCCGCTGCTGAGCATCATTTTACCAAATTCCTTGATGCCTTGTGCCCTGCAGCATCAGCGACTGCTGACGCACGCGGAGTTTCCACGGGAAAATCGTCCCACGCTCCTTGTCAGCAGACAGCTTGGTCAGCGCAGCACAACACGCCCACACAACGAATAGGACTTAATTTAAATCATGTTCTGGACATCTTTCTGAATACGTGCAACATAGTGCGCTCTTTTTGGCCGAGAGCCGTTGGCTGCGTGCGCTGCATAGCCTGGACACTGCAAGATGTCGGCCATGGCGGGATAAACATCGCATCAGCGTACGACAGCTTCAGGAAACAGCTAATCCTCATCCAGATCATAAAGGCCCCTGAGGAGGAAGCCCGACTGTCAATATCTCCATCTCAGCATCTTGGTAATCAGCGCAAACAGAGTTTGGCTATCTACATTTGCAGGTCATTCAGGGCTTGGGTTTCGATGGATTTTGAGGTTCAAGTTGTGCGGCTCCGGAGGATGTTCAGAGGCGTCGGATCCTCCACTCCCGTGGGCATTAACTCCTTGATCCCAAGACAACGGTGAGGAGGCAGACAATGAAACTTGGACCATTCCAGACAAGGCTTCAAGAAGACGGGCAGAACCGGTTCGCAGTACGAACAGCAGCAGGAAGCGATCAGACTACATCATCTCTCGAGACGCTGAGGCACCCTCAGCGAAGAGAAGACTTGAAAAAGGCCTGGGGGGCACTTGCCTGCTTATGTTGTTTAGGGTTTAGGCTTAGGGTTTAAGATGAGCTTCTGGTGGCGGTGGGTCCACCTGAGGTGGTCCTCCTGGGCCTCTAGACTCTAAATCCAGAGCTTTCACACTCTCATCCCTAAGGGTCAGGCTTTGGGAGATCTGAGTCTGAGTTGAGGGTCGTCTCATGACCCGAGGCTTGAGGCTCAAGCTTTGGAGAGTTGCTAATTACAGCTGTTCATTTTTGCGGATAGACTGCCCGAGTGATATCTTATCGACCATCATCGTCGTCTCCATCACCATCTCCATCATCACCGCCATGAGTAAAGACCACCATGGCCATCAAAAGAAGAGGAGCGTCGTTCGACTGTTGCTTCTTGTTGTTCTGAGTTGCTTATGGCGCTTCGGTTGCAATCGGTGTTCGGGGTTTGATTTTTAGGATTCATGAGAGTGGCGTACAGCTGTAGTTGTCCTCGCGGTTTTTGTTTTGTCCGTGGAGCAGGCATCAGTTGGGCACTACTAAGCCTGTGCTGGCCAAACTCAAACTGTTCTTTCCAATTGCTGCTACTGCGGACGACAGGCACATTCAGTTTCTTGAATTCTGCACCCGGCTTGAAGTTCTCGGAGAGCCCCGGTGTAAGTCTCGTCGGAAGCAGGAGTTTGGCTTAGGTTCCGCCATTCCTCCACAGACAGGTCTATCACACCCTAAATGCCTTCAGCCTCAAGGCTTCACAAGGCCGCCGTGACGTCCATAGGTCCGAAGCCCTGAACTACGCTTAACGTCGTAAGCCCTCAATCCCCCTTCTGCCAAATCGGCCGCCAGTTCTTCAGCAAAATACCGAAGTCGGAGCCTTCTTGGCGGCTCAGCTGTTTTAGCGCAGCGGTTTTGGGGTTCCTGTTGAGTTTGTGTGTATGTGTGTGTGTGTGTGCGGGCTTTAGATCTTTATTCTTGGTTTAACTTGGTGACTGGTGCTAGGGTTTGTGCCTTGCTTTTTGTTTGCATTCTGAATTTGGCATGGGGCTAGTTGGAATTGCAGGTTTCGCTTCTGAGTTGATCCGGTTCCAAAGCAAAGTGGGCATCCCAAAATTCGAGCCTTCTCATCGTCCGACTACTGGGACACGCTGTTCAAGCCGATGCTGTGAAGCCTGGAAAAGATCAGACTTCATCTTGACGTTCAGGGTGCAGGGACCCCGCTGTGTCAATGCCTGTGAACTAGGTTTGCCTTTCGATGCAGCGCCAGAAATCGTCGTAAGCATCGAACTCGGTTGATGGCCTGCTATCATATTCGAAGCGGACGGTGCCTTCGACAAGTGATGAGGAGGCCTTGAGGTCAAAAGGCCCTGCTGGCAGCACAAACTCCAAACTACGGTTGATTACTGCTACTGTAGAGAAGCTATTACGAGCTGCAGCCGAAATCCATTGAACTTTCCATCACAGGTCTCGTTTCGCAGACTTCCACCTGCTCCTGTATATTGCCAAGGCTCTTGTGAGCTCTAGCGTGGGATTCGGATCAGGGAGATTTTTTACAGTGTCAACAGAAACATGAGTCAGTATCGAAAAGGAACTTAAACAGGATCAAGAATAAGCTTAAGCTCCACTGCTTCCTGTCCCAACTGTTATTGCCCTTATTTCTTCTACCAAAAATAGTAGTAATCTTACGACTATTGCAGTTCTTACAAGTCTTAATATCATTACTGCTGTTGCCATGTTGACTACTTGTCCTATTATTATTATTATCATTTCTACTCCTCCTCCTCCTCCTCCTCCTCCTCCTCCTCCTCCTCCTCCTCCTGCTGTTCCTGCCACTGCCGCTGCCACTGCAACTGCAACTCTACTGCTACTGCTTCTAATTGCCACCACCACCACCACCACCACCACCACCACCACCACCACCACCACCACCACCACCACCACCACCACCACCATTACATGATTATGATTCTGATTATTATGACCATGATTACGATGGTGACCGTCATTGCTGGGACCAGTTTCATTGACAGGAGTCCACGAAGAAACAACCAGGAGACCGCCACGAGGTCACCAGGAGCACCAGGAGACCACCAAGCACTGGCGCATTCAAACAACGCCTCCAATGCCTTGAATCAAGTACTGGTGGGATTCAGACACAGTTGAGAGCACGACGAAATACTGGCGGCTCGGGTACCATCGCGAAAACACTTTGCACCAAATGTTGGCACATTTCTGGCGCAGGCGACATATCATTCCCCCCAATCGTTTTCTCCAAGTACTGCCGCGCGATTCAGGGTTATCGTGGTCCATGTCGTATTATGCCTACAATGTATCCCGGCCCCGGACCGTGCGCAGCAGGCGAATCCCCGTAAATAATGGCTCAGCGAAGACAATGTGCCGCACCATAGCGGCTGACGTGCGCCGCGAGCATGTGCGCAAAATCGGACATGGGGACCAGCTGTGCAGCATCTGCTGTATATAGTAGGACGTACAGAGCTTCGTTTTGATTCCCGAAGCGGGACAACATTTATGTTTCATACGGTTTGATTCTTTATTTGATCCCGCGGGGCTAGATTTTTGTTGACCCTGGGTTTTTGTGGCTTCCGGCCTGTATTTGTCCCTTGTCGTTTTTCGTGCTTCGAGGTGTTAAAGGATTGGCTTTCGGGGCGTTGGTCCTTCCAGGATTGAGTGTTTAGAGATCCAGGATCTTTAGGGTTCGGTCTGTAGTAGGGGTTCAGATAGGTCGTGACGTAGCCATAACTGCAGGGGCCGCGTATGTGTTGCACACACCGGGTTACCGCTCTCAAGCCGTCGCATCCACGACTTCGACTTCTGCCGTGGAGCTGTTAACAAGGCACCTCGACAGCGCCAGGGTGCTTTTTGTTAAACCCCCCTACATTATGTAGCGAGTGTTCGCTCGGATGTTGTGCAGTGTCTGGCGCTTGCGATAAACTTAGAGATCGTACACAGACTCGCTCGGCAACATTTCAGCTCAGAGCCGCCATAAAAGAGATAACTGATGTCCTTCTTGTGCCTAGTCGCTTTTCAGAGAAGCTCTCTTGCAAAGTGCCTTGGTCAGGAGATCGACGTCGACACAGCGGTGACGATCGCCGAGTGTGTGCGTGATCGAAAGGAAAGTGCTAGGGCTGCTAGGGAATCCTGTGAAGTCAAACCAAGCCGCGAAAACCAAGAGGAAGCACGAACAAATTGAAAGCTCCTCCCTGCCCTTTTTGTCCGGGACCGACTACGAGAAATCATGCACCTTCAACAGTCTTCGTATAGAACCCTTCCAAACCCCATTCCACACATGTATGCCCTGCAAGAGTAGCGCAGGACATCCCAGAAGGAGTTACGATGATCTTCAACGAGCTTACGCAGTAATAGGTCCGGGCCATTGCATGGGGTCGGGACTCACACAGTTAAGCTACCATGACGGGATCTTTCTTCATCCGACAAGCTTTTAGACTACAACGACAAGCTGTCTTTACCTCGTCGCGGTAGCAGCGCGCCCTCGAGCAGGCAAACCTGAGATACCCCCTGCAAGCTTTAGCAGGCTCCGAGCCTCAACCTGCAGGTGCGGCTCTGGTGCTAGTGCTTCCGCGCCGCAGAGTGAGAGCGCATGAACAGTGGGCCCCTGGTCAGGGCTCAGAAAACAGTGTGTTCCAACTGCCCTGGCGCGAGGGCGGGAGCACCAGAGAAGCCATGAATCAGACAGTGAACCTTTGCTTCAAAAAGGATGAGTATGCTGCATACAATTTGATGCATATACCCCCTACATCAAAACAAATCCAGCTACAGTGCCCTCAGTCTTGTCGTAATCAGACACCTGCAAAGCTTGATTGCAATCATTCCCCCGGAATCGACATCCAAACTGGCCGCTGGTGCTCCCTGCTCATCCAATTCGGTAGCTCTATACATTTCATGTCACCGGGCCTCGCTGTCAAGCGGCGCGTGCCGGTGACACGAAGTGAGCTTAGCACAGGGTCCTCAGATTGGCTCTCCGATCCAGCCGTGGCCTTCTGCACGACTCACAGGTGCGGGAAAAGCCCTGGGACGTGAGGCTGCATGCTGCCACAGCTTGCTCGAGTCCTGCCTGCAAGCGTGTGAAGTGGAAGCAGAAGCAGAACATGCAGTCGCTCTTCTCTAACTACACCTGAGAGAAACAGTGACTTCTTGAGGCTAGCTGGCTCAGGCTGGAGTTGGAGTTGTTGCAAGCCATGTTTTTTGTTCCCTCATGCGCAGCTCTTTCATGCATATTCACGTAGCGTTCAATCTGAATCCCACAAATACTCGGAACAAACAATATTGAAGACGTCCGACGGCTGCCAGCATGCCAGCCGCCAGCATGTTCAAGTCTGAGGTCCGTTGAATAAGCCCCCTTAGCCTTGGCACTGGGGGGTTACTCATGTTTCTGTGCTGCCTTGAGTGCAAAGCCATGTTGTGCGGACTGCGAGGGCCGCTTGTTTTCCCAAGGACGAGGGGTTGGTTCCAGTGTCGACTCCATTAGAGTCTTAGGTCTATGGTATATAGGGCTGCAGCTTCGGGCTGGAGGAGCTTTTCCACATCAGGGTAGAGGGCGATAGCTTTGTTGAGCTGACGGCTTGAAAGGCTTAATGCGAAAGCAGGGTTTGGTGAAAGACCATGCTCGACGACCTCAAGCACTGCAGCTTTGCGTTGCAGGGAAGAACAAGCCAAGCCCACCAGAATAGTTGTAAAGGCCAGAGCTGATGGTTAAAGACCTTCTTCCGACACAGCGTGGCCGATCCTTACCACATCCTGAAATGCCTATGCATCAGAGGAACACCTGAAAGAACCTCATGCAGAGCACTCCTACATCTCTCTTGCAGCATTTCGACCTTCAGAGCTTTACACATTTCTTGTGAGGGCGTGGTGCAGTACTGGGGTTCCAGGATTCGCGTGTTGGGTTGTGCGTCTCTGGCCGTTTAGGGCGGCACAGAGGCGAAACAGGCAGTACCCACAGGAGCAGGTTTCGAAACCTCGGTGTGAAGCCAACTTTCCTCACGACCCTCTCCGCCCGGCGCGGCGTCTCTTGACATTGATCGAACAGTAAACTTGGATGTTCACACACACACAGACAAGGAACTAATCTGGCCTCGGGGTTGGTTTACGGAATAGCTAGAGTCATGGGCTTGGAGCTCGATGAACAGGGTGATGGAAGGGCAAAGTTTCCAGCTCAGTTCCTTTAAGTCCCAGACCTCCAACTTCTAAGCCCTAGCCCTTTCTCCATTACAAGGGGCATCTGCTGGTGCCGCTTACTTCGGACTCTGACTGTCTAGCCGTAGCCTAAACCCACAACGCCACTCAGAAAACAGGGTGGTCCAGGAGACCCTCCTTCGCAGACTCGAGAAGTTCAACATCTTTGACGGGCCCAAACCCAAACAGCTCTACCCCATTAGGGTTTAGGGTTTGGGGTTTATTTGGTTTAGGGGTTAGGGGTTTAGGGTTTAGGGTCCAAACCCTAGGAAGCAACCTTTTCTGCTTCAACCCGAGGCCCGGCCGATCCATATCCAGGCCGATGCCTTGCTGCGGCCGGGAGTCCGTTTTTAGGATTTCAATGCAGGCGGTATGCTTTGAAGCTTCGACGGGTTGATGCAGACCTTCGTGCCTTATAGCTTGTAGTAACTGTATGAAGTCGGGGATTCTGAGGAGACATCGGTACGTGCAGAGTGCTTAAGTTGACTACAATAAGGCTCGTACATTTTTGCTTCCCTAACTGTTTCGGTTTCCTTCTGCGCCTGCAGGGTTCAGGCAGGGGTACAGGTGTAGGAACTTGTCACTTTTACTGTCTATACGAGGAACTCTACTGGTTTTACGTACGATCCTTGTTAAGAGGACTGGCGCAAATCTCGCCGTCACCTTCAGAAATGCTGAGCTCTTCGCAGGAAAGCTGAGGTTGAGAAGCCCCGAGTAAACAACCCGAACCTTGCATACCCCATACCATGAAGCCCCCTAGCTCCAAACCCGAAAGGGCCATGCCACCAAAACCTTGCAACCCTAAAGCCCCAAACCCTACGCCTGTTGCCCTCAACTCTAAGCTTTGAGAAGTTTTGAAAGGGGTGGGGTGGGCTGGGGTAGGGTACCAAAAAGGCGTTAGGGGAATGATGGCCTCCTTTGCCAGCTTGTGGCTCAAGAGCATTAGCAACTCGTCTTGATGGGCTCTAAAACGCTGCTTTACCTCCCCACTCTTCAGTCTCTAATCAATCCTCTGCAAGATGTCCAACCCAAGCCCTCGAAATTCAGCCCTTAGCCCGGCTCTCGTCCGCCATGTTCGGTCGATCCAGACTGCCTTTAGAGATAGGTTCAGGCTATGACATCTACGCGTGTTGCTGAAGCTTAGAGTCCTATCGGAAAGCTAGTCACAAAAGCAAGCTAATTGTGAGCCTCCCCGTGGCGATGCAGCCGAACGCACGATGCATCGTTTTGCTGGCGTTGGCAACATGGGCAGCTGCAGGCCTTCTACATAAACCCTCTGAATTGTTACCGCTGTCTTGGGAACTGTTCTTGTGGATTTCATCGGCTTCCGGGCGGGGGTCGAAGCCAAAGACATGAATGTGATAATCTAGAACACACTTCTTCACTTCTTAGACTCTTAGACTGGAGGACACTGTTGTGGTTTGTATTTCTGTGCTCGGGGTCCAAGTCCTATGATCATAGGGCTCTAGGAGACTCGTTCTGCTTGAAAGCGAGATGGAAGGCAAGGTCGCAGTCCTATGGCCAGGGGTTAGGGCTTAAAGGCATTTTTGGAGATTGCGGATTCGGGCTTTGGGGCACTGCAACAATCGGGGGGTTTATGTGGGGGGTTTGTTGCGGCTGGACGTGGTGTAGTTGGTATGAGCGTTTGGGGGCCGTGGCCCAAGAGTCCTTCGACATATCCCTGCCGCCAAACTGATGTCGAGCCTCCTACAGCGGATCTCCTTAGCTCAGAGACCACCCTTACAGAATTCCTCGAAAGTGTAGCGAATGCAGACAACGTCTCGCTCGACGCGAGCTCCTCCAATGCCACTGCGGCAAATGTCACGCACCCGGGCGGGGAACTGATGCAAGGTGTGAACTACGGAGCAACTCATATCCCCTGTGCAGTCCCTGGCTGATGTACCCAAAATTATTTGTGTGTTCATTCCTCATGCCCACCAGTTTAGATTTAGTGCTTCCGGAGGCCGGAACTGTGAGAGTATCTGAAATTTTCTCGGGACCACAGTTTGGGATTGTTTGATGTCAGCCAGCCCACTTGCGACGTCCTTTAACCTCAAACCACAAACTCAACAGCCAGTACCCTCGACCTTCAGCCAAAATCAATATACGCATTCTTGGACTTGGATCAGATCCCCACTTTACGATGAACAGAGGTCGCGGTGGAGCATAATGGTCTTTGGCTTCGTGATTTGCTGTCAAGCTGCAAGGACCTACTGGGAAGTCAAAACCGATCCAGACACACAAACCTGTGCAGGAAGCACCAGTTTTTTTCGACTGGGATCCTGCTGTCCGGCCTCGTAAGATCTTGGCGGGTTTAGGATTTTCCTCGGGAGTTTGTGAAGGAAGAGCTAATACCACAGGACTATATGTTTGTTCGTATGTCTCTGTCTGCATTCGATAAGCCAAGGCGTGATACTCCAAGCTCAGAGTCCCAAGCTTGTGGTGCCTGGCACACGAAAGCCTGCAGCGTAAAGTTCTAAAGCCTTTCGTGTTGCCTTCCAAGGCAGCTCGCAGCTGAAGTCGAGGACACTCAAGAGGCCAGCGGAGTCAAAGCTCAGCCAGTTTCTTTGAGTTCCCCGGCATACGGAATTATTCAGGGTTTGCGATCTGATTCTTTGTCATGTACCTAAAAGGGCTTCAGGAGGCAAAGGGGGAAAGTTCAGGCGCTGCCGTGTAGGAGACGAGTGTTCCCGATGGTTACACAGGAACCAACCTTTGTGACTGAAGGGTTTGGGATTTAGGCAGCAGAGGTAGCTTATCGCCTTGCTTATTCGGCACTTGAAGCGAAGCGAATAATGATTGTCCATTGCAGTGGGTGACCCCTCCCCCCACGAAATTTGACTAACCCCGACATGTGTCCAAGTTAAGCCACATTGGGTACAGCACAGGACACAGTTCCAGCAAACTCCACATGCCATGTAAAGCCCACGACGGCCGCAAGGTTTGTTCAGCCAATAAGCTGTGCTTCTTGCAAGCGGAGTTTAGGATTCAGGGGTGCCGAAGCCCCGAAGCACTTGTGCGCAGGGCGCGAAGGCTGCAGAGCCGGCCACCGACGCGCCCGGGGAGCTCCTGACGAACAGCACTAAAGCCGATGTTGGAAACAGGCGACTCCGTCGCGGCATCCAAGCCGGGAGTGGGCCTACCTGGTAATTTTTTGGGTCCAATCAATCGAGAGTTTTCTGCAGATGCCTGGCATGAGAGTCGTATAGGAGGCTGAGAGGCCCTCGGAGCTGCAGATGGATCCAGTTCCCTCATGCATGTGCACGCTGATGACTTGTTATGGTTTGATCTGATTCGGTTATTTGGGGTGTCTACCAACCGAAGCACGAGGCTGAGCTTTCGGCTGGTTCATGGATGCGATTTGTGCGCACCCTTGCAATCACTTCGGTCTGAGTTCAGACTTGTTGGATCCTGACTGTATCGCTTGCAGGAGCAACACCACGCTGCGGGGCATGCTTCACGGACGCCATGGCCGCAAATTCTTGTGTCTCCCGTGAGCTTCGGGCACCTTACACCACCGAAGGGATGAAACAAAGGTCTGGAAAGAAGTACCTGCCCTGCGTCCGACAGAATTCAATCGGCAAAGATCTCAGTGTCAGTGGTAGTTGTAGCTTCAGAGTTGGCGAAAGGCCAAAGAGAGAGAGAGAGAGAGAGAGAGAGAGAGAGAGACTTCCTGGGACCCTAGTACGCAGTCGACACTGAAGCCAGAGACACGGCACAGTCGCGCCCTAGGCTCTCCAACCATTTTTTGTCAGAAACAGACCCGACATCGCAGCATTGGCCCAACTTTGCCGTTCTGTGGATCCAACTTCAAGCAGCATTCTGCGTGCCAGAACCCTGTGGCCGCCACGTGTCGAGGTTGCCGCCGACATTCCACAGCCCAAAGACCTCGAAACCCCCCGCCAACTCCGAGACTTCGAGCGTGCCTTTGAGCCGCTTTCAAGCAAGCTTCAATGAGCTGTAAGTAAACCTATGATCCGTGAAACACCAAACCCTTTAGCCCTAGATCCTTGAGTTGAACACTAACCCTCTTCGTCAGTGTCTGAGATTGAAGGAGATGTGGAGGCCGCCCCTATGCAGTCCGTGCTTCTGCTGCAGACAGCAGTCAAGCACAGCGGTTGGGTCGACTGGACCTAGAACCTAATTCAGCCTAATAGTAAACTCGATACTTAAGCTTCAAGGTCACAGGGGTTTCGAGCTGGTGTCCTTGGAAGTTGACTTGAATCATCACCGCCGCCCGGGCAAGTGTGTCCAGCAGTCGTATCCACTGCGTAGCTCACATCATGTCCTTGACTGCTGCGCATATCGAGCTTCAGCAGTGTGGTCAGCCAAGCTTGCAGCTAAGATGGCCTGGCTTCTTGTGTGGATCTGCTGCTGCTCTTTCTGCTGCTACAGCGCGTCACACCAGGACGAGGCGCGGCAGATTCCAGTCTTTACGGGGTCGGCCGGGTCGTGCCTTCGCTGAGGCCAATAGCAGCATCATCATTGCTTCAGGTCAGCGGACACATACATATGGAATCTGGAAGGATTTGCTTTTGCATACTGCTGATGGGAGAAGGCCTGCAAGTAAACTTAGGGCTCTCAAGCACTCTCCTGTGTTGCACGCGTAGGGTGTATCTTTACTTCGTCATGGCTGCCTAGCATGCCGGGCCCCTTCGTCGCATCCCAAAAAAGTGTGAAGTCCTGCTTTCGGCGTCATGATCAGATGCGCAACTCGGCATCTTGCCTGAAGTTTGTGGCATGCCCCAAGCTCTTGGATCTCAAGCGACCGAAGTGCACTGCACCTTCGACGCCGCCCCATAGATTCGGAACGGGCAGAACACGATTAAACTCAGACCCTCTAGACTGTAGGAGCCCCAGGCGAATTCTCGAAGCCCTTCGGAGCGTTCGATCAGACATGCAGCCCCGAGAGTCCTCAACGCTCAACTCGGAGTTCACCTCATGTTCTTTTTCTCAGCTTTGCATGTGCGAGGGACATGTCTGCAGCCACAGTTGTGTGTGCAATCGCCGGTGATTTGAGCCTGTGCCCTGTGGAGGTTCGCACGATGATCCTGCGGAGAATCTGTGCAGCATCCTTGTGTGTGAACCTGTGGGGCTTCCAGGAAACCCTCCGACTTAATCAGGGGTTTTGAGTGTTGAGTTGAGATTCGGACAGACTGAAAACGTAAGTTTCGGCGGTCTTCGGAGTTTTGTTAGGGCTCAGTGTGTAAGGACGTCGAAGACTGTGGCAAACAAAGGCTTAGGCTGCTCAGGCTGCTGATTATACATACGGCGGATTGATCTCTTGCAGCTTGACCAAGAGAAACATCACAACTCCGGGGCTTTGAGGCTTGAGGGTTGATTGTAAAGCCGGAATATTTGGGAATTTATGAGTGGTATTCCTCACGGCCTGAATTAGGCCTGCCCATAAAGCCTTAACCTAACTGTAAAGAGCCCTGCCGCCAAAGAAGTCTGTGCCATGTACCAGCTAACACCACGGATGCAGTGCTGGTGTAAACCCCTGTGCGTTTCCCTCCAACGTTTGGTTGACAGGCGAATAAGCTCTTTCAGCTGTGAGGCCAGATGCTTGCGAGTCTGGCCTGAAGACTACGTTGCCAAATTACGTGCGCGGAACGCTTCAATACTCTAACACACGCTTGAACATCAACAAGGCAACGAATCACTCCTGAAATTCTTGAGGATGCCCGAAACCATCGATTGGCTAAGGAGACCAGCGACAGAAAATGGCGGAAATTGTCGAAAAAGAGATGGTCACACGATCAGAGCAGACAGCGGCTGGCTTTAAATGTTGGTCTGGCTAGTCACATTATCGTCCTTACGTGCACCAAAACCCATTCACATCCGTCGATGCAACCATAAGGCCTGCGTATTCCTTACTTACTTCTTCATGGTTTCAGGATTTGACACAGCAGTATTGGAGTTAGGAAAACTGTTGCAGGCTTCGGGGTGTTTGGCGATTTGAGGCCTAGTTGCAAATTTGTCAAGTCTTTGAGGGAGTCTGGTAGCAAAACACAAGGCCTTCAGGATCCGCAAGCCGCTCAAGCATACATGGCTTTGTTTCAACACACTGGTTCGTTCATAAACAGGTTCCAGGTTCAGGAGTACGGTAAGGGTATTTGGCAACCCCTTAAAGTAATCTGTATATGGTCGCCTCGCAGTTGGTACAGTAACCCCATGGTCTCATGCCTTTCGGACCGATCTCGTTCGAGCTTGACAGCTGGGACATTCACTTACAAGAAAAACCTGTCGCTGAGCTTATATCCCCGACAATTGATCTGTGGTTTGCTGAAGTCCTTCGCATGCCTTCGCTATTAGCCTTTTTGGATTTTGAGGGCTCTGCAGTTGCCTGTGGCTTCGGTGCAGCGGAACCCTTAGCCTCTGGAGGCATCTCATGAGTCATTTACACACATAGATCCCGACGTCATTTTGGGCCTTGCAGCATCCGATGGAACAGGATTTGTACAAACACTCTCTGAGGTGGGGTCTGCAACATCTTTCGACGGGCTGCTTGGCAATAGCATGCAGCGTCCAGGATACAGGACAACAGGCTATGATGTTCTTTCGTTACCGCCGTAAAGTAGTGCCTGTTGTTATCGTATACTGTCGCTATGTCCTGGTATAACGGTATAATGTTTGTTCGGGTATGTTCACATGTCTGCTTGTTGTTATTGTTCGTGCGGCCACTGCCGCTTGTCGACTTGCTGTGAACATCAGATTTCACGAGTTCGCCAGCAACAGTCTAATGATCCGATACCAGCATCAGCGTCATTACAATCTCTTCAACTAGGGATATCATTTAGCTCAAAAAGCACTATTACCCGCAACAGCAGCATCAGCAACATCAACCAACAAGGCATCCGCAGCAGCAACAGCAAAAACAGCAGCAGCGCAGCAGCAGCAGCTGCAGCCGCAGCAACAGCCACAACAACAGCAATAACAACAGCGACGACACTATCAAACTCAACAACCACAACATCAACTACGACGACGACAACGACGACAACAACAAAAGCAGCAACAGCACCACCACCGACAACAGCAACAACAACATCATCAACAACAACAACAACAGCACCACCACCACCACCACCACCACCACCACCACCACCACCACCACCACCACCACCACCACCACCAGTAGCAATAGCAGCAGCAACAGCAACAGCAACAGCAACAACAACGACAACGACAACAGCAACAACAGCAGCAGGAGCAGCGACAACTGCGACAACGACACTAATAACTACTATCAACTCCAGCAAGAACAACAACTCGAACACCAGCAACACCAACACCACCACCAACAACACAAGCCACAACAAATATAACAACAACAACAACAACAACAACAACCACAACCACAACCACAACAACAACGACAACGACAACGACAACAACAACAACAACAACAACAACAACAGCAACAACAACAACAACAACACCACCAACAACAGCAGCAACAGCAGCAACAGCAGCAGCAGCAACAGCAACAAGAGCAACAACAACAACAACAAGAACAACAACAGCAACAGCAACAGCAGCAACAACAACAACAAAAAAAAAAAAGACACGAACAAGAACAACAACAGCAACAAGAACAACAACAACAACAACAAGAAGAAGAACAATAAGAACACCAACAGCAACAACCACAACAAGAATAACAACAACAACAACAACAACAACAACAACAACAACAACAACAACAACAACAACAACAACAACAACAACAACAACAACAACAACAACAACAGCAACAGCAACAACAGCAACAGCAACAGCAACAGCAACAACAACAACAACAGCAGCAGCAACAGCAACAACAGTAACATCAGCATCACCACCAACAAAAGCAACAGCAGCAGCAACAACAACAGTAACATCAACAGCAACATGAACAACTAATTGCAAGACCAACAACAACATAAAACAACAGCGCCATTATCAGCACAAAAAATCCACCACAAGCAGCAACAACAACAACATCGCCCATACCAGCAACAGCAACATCAACAGCAAGATCACCACCACCAACAGCAACAACAAAAGCACCAACACAGACGCCAACACCGCCGCCGCCACCCCCACCAGCATCAGCAGCACCAGCACCAGCACCACCACCAGCACCAGCACCAGCACCACCACCAGCCACCACCAGCCACCACCCACCACCCACCACCACCACCACCACCACCACCACCACCACCACCACCACCACCACCACCACCACCACCACCACCACCACCACGACCACCACCACCACCACCACCACTACCGCCAACAACAACAGCAACAAGAACAACATTGTTTGTATTGGACCCTGAGCAAGAACAACGACGACAACAGCACCAGCAACGGCAGCAGCAACAGCCGCATCAACAACAACAGCAACAACCAACAACCACAGCGACACCAACGGCAACAGCAGCTGCAGCATCAGCAGCACCAGCAGCACCAGAAGCAGCGGCAATAGCCACCACGACAACACCGGCAGCATTCTCGTTCTTTTGCTTTCAGTCTTCGCAAGCTCCGCCTTCTCGTTAGTCAGTCCCGATCATGAGCCCGGGTCAAGAAGAATCAGCCTGGGTTTGGCCGTCGGAGTCGGAGTAATTGTCCTAACCACGATCAGAGTGTTATCTTCAAGGGTACTGGCTGGTCACGATGTTTATCATCGCAAAATCTTTATCCACAGCAACAGGTGTATAGAAGCACAGTTGCAACGGTAACGGCTGCATTAACCATGGCTGATCAGCACCGATAGCACCATCAGCCTCAGACATCCCATGCGTACTGCATGAGTATGTAGAGCTGTGTAAGAATGAGCAGGGCACTAAGCGCAGGTAGGGCGTGTGAGCACATCGGCAGGTAATGTACAGGGCAACGACACGGATATGGGACTGGCTATCCATATCAACTGCGGCCGGTTCAGCATGAACGCATAAATCAACTGAAACGTACGTGCACGGTAATACATCGCAGCCAAACGAAACGCACTCGACACAGCGATTGCATTTTGAAGTCGCAACACACCTCAACAGTGAGTTTGCCAACGCTGAATTGAAAACCCTCTCCTATAACTAATAACTAATAATGAGAGTGCAGCATCTGAAGCCGCGGGTGTAAGGATTGAGGTTTTCGGGCCGAGGGCAAAGCTCGAGGGTAAGCCTCACGCTACCATGTATGTGTGTGTGTGTGTGTGCGCGCATATATAAGTACAAATAAGTGTATAAACATGTATGTGTGTATGTATATATATATACATGTGTATGTACATTTATATATAATTATATATATATATATATATATATATATTGTATATATATACATACATTTTATTTAATCATATATCTCTATTTCTCCGGCTTTGGCCTGCAATAGTGAATCCAGATCGCTTCTCCTATGATTGACTCAGGCTGCTCGCGCCTGGCTCCTACTCCAGCTACACACCGCCGCAACTCTGAGAGGGCCGTGTCCGGCCCTTCTATAGATTTTGTTTCTTTTAAGCCTTGAGGCATTATCATGCTAAGCATAAACCCTAAGCTACAAGAAGCTACCGCTTCCAAGTCTTACACATGGCACACCGCAGACGGTGTGTTTACAGGCCACTGCTCTTTACGCTAGTGACTTAGATTCCGTTGGAAGTGGTCGTTTATCAGATTCCGGAACCTGAAACTTGGCATTGTGCTTGCTGTCCTTGGTAGTCTATCGGTCCTCTTCGTCGTGTTGTGGTAGTTCGCATCTTTTGGCTTCGGACTTTTTGCAATTTGTCTTTATTCTTCTGCGTTTGTTGCTAGTATCGCAAAAGTTTTCTCCGGGACATTCCGCTCTCGGCTGGAAAGACTTGCGCTGCGCAAGTCGTGTGCAATATTTAGCTTTTGTTGCAGCGCCGCGTGGCCTGATGAAGTGCTGCTTAGCATGGTCCGGGTATGAATCGAAGATCATTGAATGGCAGTATTCGGATTTTGCAGTTCGTTTTGCACTTCTCCCGTCACCAGACGATGGTTTTCATGTCAGTACATATGGGTTAGGTTGTCTACTGGAGTTTTACAGGTGACTGAAGACATTCAGGCTGCGCGGCCAGCACTCCACTGTTGCACAAAAAACTTTCATGCTCTCTGGACCGAGGTCTTCAAACAGGCTTCCGGGCCCACCGATCCGGATACCCTCTCTTACTGCCGTTAAGGATAGGAGTGTGACGGCACGTGATTCAATGGCAGCGGATGGCCGATGCTGAACAAGTTCAGAGGCTAGATTTGCGAAGTCATCTCTCAACATATGAGCCCCGTACATTCAAGAATCCTCGGCACCCCAACGCTGAAACACAAGCCTTGCATAGACGAACAGACGGGCAGCGAGTTTTCTGTGCTCCCGACGTGGCTAGACGTGGCCACCGGCCAAGGCTCGGTCAAGTCCCAAGGACTTGGCTGGCTGTGAACAGTTTTGGCTCCAACTTATGCAGAAAAGGTATGAGGTGCACACTAGTTAATAGCCGAGAACCAAGGTTCGGCGACCTATGTTGGGGCGACTGGTACTAACTCTTCATTCTTGACGTATCTGGATATGTGGATGGGTGTGTTGCGGGCGTTGGCTTAGATGAGTATGTATAAACATATATATATATATATATATACATGTATAGAGGTACTACATAAAAGACATGCATAGAAATATAGATGGGAATGTGCGTACACGTAAGCATGCATGTGTACAGGCGCACAAGATGTTGTTATTGTATCCCATAGCCCCTGTTTCGGGGCAGGGAGCTACAACACAACGAGAGTGATATTCATGGTCATCGGGATACGACCTTCACTCGTAAGGAGCTTTTCCGGATCCCTGATCTGCCTTATAGGGGTTCAGGGTTTGATTCATACGGCTTGGTTGACGAGTCCAAGGCCAGGGAGAGTCCTGCTGTTTCTTAGAAGTTTCTGCCAGGCTGCTTCTGTTGTCAGGAGACGTTCGTGACTTGTGGCCTGCCCGCAGCTTTATTTCGGGGCAAACTTCCCATTGCCCTGTTCCTCCGTGCGACTCGACATAAAGATTGAACGGGGCGGGGGACCCGGGCGGTTCATTATACACACCCGAAGCCCAGACTTCAGCCAGAGTTCCAGTCTCGAAGTTTGGTTAGAAATGTTTGAGAGCAAGCTGCGTACAGGTCTTATACAACATATTTGCCTACACTATGACGGGTAGCATCCAAGCAACACACATGTGTTCATATCATTTGCACATGCGCCTGCATCTACATATACGTACTTCTATATATATATATATATATATATATAGATGTACATATACACACACACACACACATATACGCTTCCCCTTCAAAGTTCCCCTCCCATTTGGAGTGAATTCCATGACCGTTTAGACATAGCAGGTACTGTGTACAATCTACCAGAACTTGACGATGAACCGTAGTTGTTTTGCTATACAGTGCCTGCACAGCCCAGTTATGTACGTGCTGAAACGTGTGTGCGCTGTCTTTCGTACTAGCATCTATGACATGACAAATACATATCTGAAGTTTTTTGTGTGATAAAGTGCCGACAGTGGTAGTAATTGCATGTTAGTGCGCTAACCAGCCCACCTATTGTACGACCAAGGGATGTAGAGAAGAACGGTGTCCAACCGCGAATAGTGGTCCTTGCAAACAACAAGTATTCATGCCCGAGTCGTTAACTACTTTCGTCTTCAAGTTCATCATTACAGAGATCCTTAGATATGCTAAACCAGAACCCATCAGACCCCACCATTTGCCCAAGATTGCTGCCGGCACCGTGCCTCGCGTGTCGGACCTTTTTCGTCGTCCCTATTTCCATCTTACTTCGGTGGCCTTCACGTAGATTATGAAACGACTTTTTGCGCTAGCAGACCAACGTTCGAAGAACGAGTTCTGCGAATCATACTGCGTCTACATTTCCTGACAACTGACCCAATATGCTTTCAGGTTTATTGCGTATGTTGGCATCTTTCGTGAATTGGCATACTTCGTGACTGGAAGCGTTGATAGTTTGGTATGGCATCGGCCGGATGAGAAGCCTTGCTGCATGTACCACGGTTCAACAATGACAACAATCCGATGACAGCATATTTCGATGTCGTAGTGGCATAGATACTACCTAAACTCTCCCGAATCATCCGATTCACGTCCCAACCGTGTTCGGTTCGACCCGGATCCAAGATCTAAGAGTGCCCAGAGATTCTGACCCAAGAATCTTGGATTTTGGATCCGAGCTCCAAGCAACAACCATTGGGATGCTTCGGGTGTGCACTGGATCCACGTTGAATCTTGGACTCGGCCACGAATCACAGAATATTCGGATGTTTCGGGGAGCCGTGCAAACATCCAAATTTCGGAGCTCGAGATACCACATACACGGATAGATAGAGAGATGTCTCTATGTTTTTTAATCACGCGCGTAATTAAGTTTTTTTGATTGACCAAGGTAACTGAACCGACTTGCAAACGACGTCGCGGGCCAAGTGTGAGCACGAGCGGATAGGGTTTCAGTTTGCTGCTCTAGGAGCTTGTGTCCGACGGGGCTTGGCACTGTTGAATCATGTCTTCAAGTACGACTCCAAGCGTGCAGTTACGTGTTTGAGTCGGGTTCAGCTTTGGGCATGCAGTTCACAATTGGTTCCAGCTGTTCGATTTAGTTCCCCAGCCCCAGAAGCCTCAGAAGCTAAACCCCGCTGATACAGGGGTGTCCCTACGTAGCATGATTTCGACGTATGATCCACGCAAGTTGATATCACCATCGAGCCCCCACCCTGTGCCCCGGACCGAATCCGGGGCGTTCAACTGCTGCATCCTCGCCCCCGCGCAATGTCTTCGCAACCACACTCCCCGACCCCAGATCCTTTCCCTAGAACCCGAGCTTTACGCCGAACACGCAGTCGTCCACCCGAAAATGTCTTAAGGGCAATCCTCAACTCAGATGCTGGTTGATTCCTGCTGCTCCAGACCGCAAAGCCTCAGTCCTCTCCATGCAGCCTGCGGGTTCCGAGCAAAGCCACACAAAGTGGATGAAAAAAGTTTACAGCGTATATGATGTTAGAGGTTTTCGTATCAGATGCAGAAGGAGTAGCAGAAGCTGCAGAAGTGGCAAAGTAGGAGGAGGACCAGGACCAGGAGGAGGAGGAGGAGAAGGAGGAACGACCAAACAGCTCACTAGCAGGCAGCGAAACCACAAATCCAGTACCAGGTGTCGGCTGCAGGATTTGTAGAAGACTGTCAGCTGAGGTTAGCAGGATGCGCCTCGTCGTTGCTCGGCTGCCCCAGTGTGCCAAAGGAACCTGAAGCTTAAACTTGAGGTCCTGCTTCCGGAATAGGTGAGCCATGTTTCGAATGTGAAATCAACCTACCCGTCTGTGAACACTTCGCCAACTGGCACAAACTCCGAAGATTTCCCAACACTACAACACTACGAGCCGGGTACACTTTCTGCTTGGAAGGTTCGCAGTTTCAGGGTTACTGACGGCCTGCAGGATCAGTCTTCATGCCGAAACCAACTTTTCACCCCAACTCTTGAACCATAAGCTCAAACAGTTAACATCGTTAACACTTGAAGCGACAGTTTCAGATACGCACAGCGCCCTTCAACAAGACCCAAACTTGAGCCCAAACAGAGGCCATTCTGCTACTTTATCCATGTCTTGCAGAGCTCCAGTGCGTGTCCACAGATGCTGCTGGGCTTCGACTGTCGTGATCCGAGCTTGTGGGTGGGGGACTCCGAAGCCTAAAGGGCCTAAAGACTTGAGGGTATCAGGCCTCAAAATGTCAAATCTGGCTTAGCCTTTGTCCGCTCTGAGTAAATTTTAGGACGGAGCAGGAGTCCGGTCTGGGCGTTTGGCTCTGTGCCGTTTCTTGGTTGTCTAGTGGGGTTGTGGCGGTTAAAGTTGAAGAATTTCGCAGCTTTGTCGCTCCAAGACAGAAAGTAGGTCCTGCATGTCATGCGTCTGTCACCGGATATGTTTCGGCCATCAAATACATGTCGGTTTGGAATACGAATGTGTAGATGCCACATCCCTTATCTACGAACTAGTGGCAGCAGTACGACAAGGTACTGCTGCTTCTCAATGGTAAGTAGGTAGCGGTAGTGGTCGTGGTCGTGGTGGTGGTAGTAGTAGTACAGTAGTAGTAGTAGTCGTCGTCGTCGTGGTGGTGGTGGTGGTGGTGGAGTGGTAGTGGTACTAGTACTAGTACTAGCACTGCAGCAGTAGTGGTGGTGGTGGTGGTGGTGGTAGTCGTAGTAGTGGTGGTAGTAGTAGTAGTAGTAGCAATAGTAGAAGTAGCAGTAGTAGTAGCAGCAGCAGTGATGATAGTAGTGATGGTATTGAGCACGGCTATCACGACGATGACCTGGATACTGCTTCTCCTACTACTACCGGGGCGTGCCAATGGCACGTGGGACCTGTAAGAGGAGGCACTGCAGTCCCGCACAGGTGATGCTCTCAAGATTTACTGCGTTTGTCTGACTCACGTGTTAAGCAGAACTGCAGCAGAATTACCGCTTGAGGCTGACGACGACTACTACTACGACTACTACTACTACTACTACTGCTGCTACTACTGCTGCTGCTACTGCTACTGCTACTGCTACTGCTACTACTACTACTACTACTACTACTACTACTACTACTACTACTACTACTACTACTATTACTATTACTACTGCTACTACTGCTGCTACTACTGCTGCTGCTACTACTACTACTACGACTACGACTACTACTACTACTACTACTACTACTACTACTACCACCACTACGACGACGACGACGACTACTACTACTACTCCTACTGCTCCTGCTACTGTTACGCCTTTGCCCCTGCTACCGCTAATGATGCTGCTTCTGCTACTGCTACCGCTAGTGCCACTGATTCCTATTGTTCTTCTTCTTTTTCACAACGACCACGACGCAGTCTTACTTCCTAAAGCCTAAGCGTTAAGATCCCAAAGGTCGCACCCCGAAGCCTGATGCCTTGCAGCTCTTATGATTCAGTCTGACCCCCATAGTACCTTCGAACCCCAAGCGCTGAACTCAAGGACCTGAGCTGTGACCGCGAGGGCTCCGATGAGCTGTCTTTGTCGCAGTGGGGCCCGGGCTTCCTGCAGGAGACCTACCAGGCCCTTTCTCGCAGGATGGAGCTCTGAATTGTCAGTATATAACTATATCCCCTGATATTGAGTTCAGAGCCTCTGGCCTCTGAGGATCCCACTTCCCAGGCCCGAACTGCTGAATCCTGACATCCGCTCGCACCTCTAAGGGTGTGGACTTGGGCCGTAAATTCTGTGGTTCGGGGATTATGTGGGTGTTTTGGCTTGAAAATAGTTGGGGGCTTGGGTTGTGGGGTGTGACTTGGCGTGGGCCTAAATTTGGGGCCTGGGGTGCAAGGTGTTGGGGTGCGGATCTTTGACTTGGTGAGGTATGTAGGTGAGGATCAATGATTGGGATCACAATCGTCCAGTTTTTTCGCATGGGTTCGCATTTTTAAGATTTCGGGACACATGCGCCGTTGGTGACTCAGTGTAAAGAATACGTGTGTTGGATTATCTGTTTCAGAGGGTTTACATAGACATAGCCGAAAGCCCTCTTCCTCGAAGGTTACGATCCACACCCGAAGGAATACCACACACCAACTGCCATGAACACAAGAACCTTTACAAGACTCTAATCCGAACTCTAGACTATGGACCTTAAATCATTCTCGCCTTTGCACCCTAACCCCTCAACCCCAAACCACCGAAATCCAGAGACCGCATACCCCGAATCGTGAAACAAGCTCAAACCTTCACAGCGCCCAGACCCCTGGACCCATCCGGAAGCAGGTCCGAGAGAGAGAAGAAAGGCAGCTTTCCGTCAGCGTCGTCACCGCAACAAAGGTCCGAAGAGTGGGGGTGGAGGGAACAGTGGGGTTGCAGGGGGAGACCGAACCGGCTGCATTAGATTCGTGAGCGAATCATGGGGGCTTCCGTGTTTTCGGAAAATCCTTCTTCTGCCGAGGACATGCACGCCTAATGACTTGTAGGCCATTGCTGTGCGTAGGGCCGAGGGACAAAGTAGTTTGGGTTTATGCGGGAAGCGAAAAGAGGGTTTCGGACTCTCTGGAGCTGGCAAGCTGTTGTCAGATTTGCTGTTTTCCTCCTGTGGCCAGGCTTCGGCAGAGAAGCCTCTTTCATCAGCTGCCTTGGCTCTGTTAGCCTTCGTAAGAGCAGTTGCAGTTGCAGTACCGGCAATCATCATTGCCCCCCTCATCGTTGCTCCAGCATCACTGTTTCGTCCAGATTCCCCTGTCGTCTGGTTCGTCAAGTTCGGTCTACTCATGCCACCATCGTCATTTGCCTCCTCGCCACCATCAGCACGCCCGCCATCATTTTCTTCACCGGCATAGCACCTTCCCACACCTACCGTGCAGACTGATTTTGGAGCACAATGCACGCGTTTTCAAGTATTGACTTGCAGGTTGAGGAACTGTTGGTCAAGCATCTTACGGCTTCATTTGGTGGTGAACCTCGTCCCTGCTGGAAATGTGCTAATTCGCTTTGCGTCCGCTCCCCCTGATTATTTGATGAATAGATCTGAACCTGCACCAGCAAGGCTGCTCTAGACTACAAAATGTACCATCGGCAAGCATCTTAGCATCAACACCGGGCCTTTGGCCAGAGGCCGAGTGCACACACTCTCTGCAACAAGGCCATCCAAGGCGACACTTTATACGCGGGAAAGAGGGCAACTGCTTCTATTCTAAACCTGAGCCGTAGGTTCCACCTCATTCATTTCAATCACCACTGCTCGAATGCCCTGCACCAAATGCTTCAGCCCGCGGGGTTCTTGCTGAGCCCTTAAACTCTGCAGACGGAATCTGCAAAGTGTCACGGACTGATTCACTTGTTGCGTCAAACCTTCCAAGTTGAAGTAGAACGTCCACAGCAAGCCCGCAACCTCATGTTTGAAGCTGCAACCCCTTTAACTATAAAGCCCTCGCATAAGAGAATCATCAGAAGCCGGTGCCCCTGGAAGCCACCGGGATCCTTTTAATTTTTTTTTGCTTGTTGGCTCTTGAAGGTCATGGCGCCTCGGGCAAATCCAGGAGCATGAACAGCTTGCAAAGCCTTAACAGGGTGACAATTTGCGCGCTTTCGTTTGTAGTCCCTACCAAGGCTTCTTGGGAGCTCATCGACCGCGCCCTCTTCGGCACGCGCATCGTGCACTTCCCGTGGTGGGTCTATGCAGGAGTTCGTCTTTCAGGCTTTGCCAGTGTCAGGGAACTCGACTGTGACATGGCAGCGACTTCCATAGTAAAAGTAGGCAGCATTTGCCCACTGGCATGTCGCAAGGTTTTGACACATCAGCCTTGTACTGGAGTGCGACACGCAAGCCAAATTCAGATGCAGCAGGAGTCTTTGGATTCTTCGTCATCGTCTTTTTTCACGAAGTGTGACCTGGCGAGTAGCATGCTGTCCTTGCTCCATCCGTCTAAGGCTTTCGGTTCATGGGCATGTTTTTAGGTACCAGGGGGCTCTTTCAGCGTGTCATCCACAGCAGCAGTCAGATTCTGGTTTGTTGTCAGGAAGTATTATTGCCATTTGCCCGATTCCCCCGGTTGCGGATGTTTGATGGACTCCCGCACCTTTTCTGTCCTCCAAGGCACGTCTCCCGAGGCGGTGTTCCGATCTGCCAGCCGAAAAGACTGGAAAAGTCCATCGGATGTCAGCTGATGGGAAGCTCGCTCTGAAAGCTCTTTCTGCTTCGAGTTTTGTGGGACTCAAGTGAGAATCCATCGGTCTCCACAGCCGTCAAGCCGTCCTTGAAGTGAGAGGGGAGTGGCCCTGCCGTCCTCATGGCACGCATGGTGCGTTCTAAGCACGAAACCCCAAAGCAAAACCCTTGCCCTGAGCTAAGGCTTGTGGACAAATGCTTCTCCCTTTGTAGCCATGCTCCCTGTCCAGCAAAAAGTCGGGCTGGTGTTTGTGAGCTATTGCTATAGTTGCTGCGCTACAAGATGTTTCCTTCACAAGGGGCTAGTGCAAGCAACAAGCCTGCGGTTGTGTGCTTTGTTTGAGTCTGTTCACTCGATGCGGTCGAGTCTCCTTCTGAGTGTAATTGGTGCAGTTGTGGTCCCCAAAGTAGTTCCTTTTTGGGTGTCTCCTCTTTTTTGATTAGGGACTCTAATATACTACCCAAAAAGGAACTACTTTGGGGCCCCTGGGTAATCGCTTCTTTGATAGCCAGGGCCAGGCCACAGCTCCTTGGTTCTGGCTGTGTTGTGTCGGTGAAGTTCTCTCCCGCTGTCACATCGCTTGCTAGTTTCGCTTCGTCTAGCGCTAGTATGAGTATTAGGATTAGGATTCGTAGTAGTATTAATTAGTATTAGTGCTACGAGTTTGAGGCTCGGGTATCTACTCGTCACGTCTCACGTTTTGCGTCATGTTTACCACGGCTTCGTTTCTCTTTGAGGTCCATGCAGGTGCCCATCTCCTTGGACTTCGCCCTCTCCCTTCGCCAAGGATCGGGGTGGGGGGGCAAAGCTCAGGTCCCAGTCAAACGTGGAGGGTTTAGAGTTTGATAGAGTTTAGGCTTACCCTACTCGTCCATCCTGCTCGTTAAATGAGCAGGTTCCCAACCTGCTTAAAAATCACGCACGTTGCGCCAAAGCCTATTTTTAGGGTTCTTCAGCCGGGGCTCAATAAAGCTACAGAAGCAGCAGTGGCATTGCTCATTTTTCCCTTAGGGATTGTTTAGGGGCGGGCCAAGGAAGCTGAAGAAACAGCAATGGGACTGCTCATTTTTCATTTTTTCTTATGGGGGAGTTCACGGAAGCTGGAGAAACAGTTGGCCTCCTGCTCCACTGCTGGCTTGGCTTCATCCTTTTTTCTTGTCATCACCATTCTTCGGAGCTGCCTCCTCATAGGCAATTCCTGCCAACACATAGATATCATATTTATATTGTTGTATATTATAGCTCTATACTAGCATTTATAAATAGCTCCAGTTGAACAAATAAAACTTCTACATGTACACAAATCAATACATATTGATTCGTCGCGCCGTCCTTTCAGAGCTCTCTTTCGTAACTCTTCAGCAGCAGCCAAAGCTTGTTCAAGGCTGAAAACATCCACGGGCATGTCTAACCACAGCAGGGATCTAAAGGGACGGAGCACAATAAGCAGGGCCAGACCTAGAGATCAGCAGGTCGTTCTATGGTCGATAGTATGTGGGATCTGAGAACCGGTGAAGCTTGGAGCCACCCAAAATTCTCGCTAGATAAGAGAAAGGCTGCAGCCGGAAGGCACCAGGCTCAGGTCACTCTAGAGTCACGCTAGAGCCACGCTGGAGTCACGCTGCAGTCACGCTGGCTGGTCTCTTATTTATAAGCAGAGTCACGGAAGAATCACGCTAGAGTCACGCTGGAGTCACGCTAAAGTCACGCTCCCCAGGTCCTGGCCTAAACTCTGCTATTTGTATTAAAATATTGCAAAAGAGATTGCAAATGGAAGTCGGAATCGAAGGGCTCGGCGCATTTGATGGGAGAATCATGCCGAAAAGGAAGCACAAGAATCCTACATGGGATGGGTTCCAACCCTTGCCCCGAGTCCAAATTTGAGAAAGTTCTTACGAATCAATGTCGTCCAATGCAGAAAAGATCCATGCTCAAACGAGGTTTGCCTGGGTTTGCGCCCTTTCTCAGAGCGGCTGAAATCTGTTGCAAAGCCAGCTTGAAGCACTAGCCAGACATTAAACTAGAATCTACATCTGATGTAAACCGAGCTCGAACCTGTAGAATGATCGTAGAAAGCCCATCTCGAAGCTCCAATTGAAGCACTTGCTCTAAGCCAAAACCCATAATCCTGATAGTGACCCACTATATATCTCTTGTAAACCTCCTGTAAACCGTGCTTGAAGCATTAACGAAATCCTCGAAAAACCCATCTCGAAACTCTACTTGAAGCAATTTACACCCGATATGGAACACTATAATCTTAGCTGAGCCGGGCTTGAACCACAAGTGGATCGTCCAACAGTCTTCTTGAAACTCAGCCTGCAAGGGACATGTCTCCGACCAAAAAAAATAGATAGAGTGAATCGCGCAGGTTGCGTCAAAGATATAACAGGCGTGTTAAACGAGCCCGTTGACGTACAGGGTTAGGGTTTAGGGTTGGATGGAAGCTCAGTTGGTGCCGGTTGAAGAGACCTCTCTGCTTCTTTCTCCTGAAACCAGGGTGAAAGCCTTCAAGAACACCCCAGACCCCAAACCAGTCTTAGTTTTCGGTACATTCAAACTGCAGGAGCCACATCCTCGGGCTTCTTTCTCAGCTGTGGGGTGATCACCGGATTGCAGCTTGGAGCAGACTTGGTTCTAAAGTTTTTGAAGCCGCCAGACTCTACAGAGATCCGGGTGCTGACATCTTATGGGCTCAGGCTGCAGGCGGTTTTGGGCAGGCTTGACGCTAGATACAGCCTCAAACACCAGAGTTACAGCATGCTCTTTTTTGAAGAGCTGATCCGCCTCAAGATGTCCGGTTCCAGGGACCCAGAGGCGCCATATCCGACTCAACCAATCCTACCCGGACATGAAGATAGCATGAACGAGCCAGATACCCTTCCAAGGTGCGCGATGGCAGTGGTTGCCTCAGACGACTGGGGGCCACAACTCGCTAGCTTGCGTTGACGTTGTTCTCTCTGAAGCGGGCCATAGCGTGAAGAAGGTTCCCATGGTCATAAAAATATTGATGCCGTGTCACTCCAACCCTGAAGCCAAACCTTCCGATTCTAAGACAGCCCTTCATGCCTACATGTGTATGTATATAGATATATATATATATGCATGTATTCATGCATAATTAAAATAAATGAAAATACAAACATAAATATGTACATACATACATCCAACATACATACATACATACATACATACATACACACATACATATACATATACATATACATATACATATACATATACATATACATATACATATATTACACAAACATAAATACATACATCCCTCTCTCTACAATGCACCAGATATATAAACAATTATATTTATACACACACGCACACGTAGAAGTAGCTGCCCCCAGTCCCCCCAGCCTCGGAATCAGCACTGGACAGTTTCATCCTGCACCAACTTTCCCGCGACGCGACTTTGATCCAGACACACAGTCACAGGACCCCGAAACCCCAAACCTTAAACCTGACCTACCGCAACCAGGATTGCACTAGGCAACCTAACACTGATGGCAGGGCATTTAAGTTGTCAGGGGCTCACTGTTGATGTTTTGTCTTCCCTGTTTCACCCCGAAGCCGAGTCTTAAACAGGGTTGTCGGTGAAGCGTCTGCTCAGACAAACTACAGTCCGCAATGGGAATAAGCAGAAGATTCAATACGGGGATCAGAATTAGTGTTTGTGAACTTCTCTGCAGTAATGGCATGAGCTCACTGGAAACTGAGGCTGGAAAAAGACTCGTGGATGAAGAGAACTGGAATCAGTTCCTTGGGGCCCACAGACGTTTAGGGTTATCCGGGTTGAGGATCACATAGATACCTCATGAAGACAGGCCCCAGACAGCAAGTGCCATAATATGATGAGCCTGTAGTTCGGGATTGTGATCCTCGTGAGCGGATGCGGGAGGGGTTGTCCTGATCAGGGTTCCAAATGATCACTGTGAACGGTGTCGGCGCGGGTTGTAGGAGTCAGGGCATCAGGTTTGTCGGCCTTGTCTAGGGTGTAGGGTACCGGCCTTTTGGTTTGGGGGTAAGAGTTCAGCATTTCACTGAACCAGTTCTGATTTCGCCAAGCAGCTTAGTCCTCGAAGACGGTCAAGGCCTGTGCTGGATGTGTAGTTTTAGTCTTGGAGGGTTAGCCATGCCATGCATTGCGGCCAGCATCCGGAGGCGCACTTTTTTGGTTTCCTGAACAGAACTACGAATTTCTGAAGCTGCGAGCCTGAAGCTCAAGACCCACATCAGTTTAAGTACTGTTTACGTTAACCAAGACCCTAGTTAACATCGCGAAGCGAAGCCGAAGACCAACAAGAGATGTCTCTATCTCTCCGACCTTCAGGTTTTATGTGCGGCGTTTGCTGATCGTTATTCCTCTCATTGCGATGGGTCTTAGCTTTGCGTCCGCCATCTTCATTAACGAGACATCAGGCGCGGGTGAGAGAATCTGTTTCGGACCTATCGAGGGTATCCGAGCCTAGGTCGAGAGCGTTCACCGATTGTTCAAGAGGCACCGTGGCAGCGATAACTACTGTAAGATCACCAGGAACCCATACAAGACAGAACAACAACAGCCGCTAGTACCCCAAACCCTTAGCCTTGACTCGAATCCTGATGCTTGTGGCAGGCAGCGAGCAGGTGTATCTGATCTGGTGGGACGCTCAGGGGATTATGCAGGTCACGAACTGCATGACTGTGATCAGCACTCTGAATTTGATGAGACTTTCGCCACACCCTCGTCTCTCGACGCTTGCTGTAGTTGCATTGGATTGCCAAGTGTGTAAGGATGACATTTTGCCTCATAACTTCTTTCGTAACGACATAGCTTCATTCCTTCGGCTTCGGCAGTAGTGACTAGTACAATCTGAGTATTTTGCGTTTGCGGGTCTGACATACACCGGAAGTATTTATTTGAAGGAGGAAACTCAATATTTCTGAATATTCCGGCCCCTGTATGTGAGTTTGGGGTGCTTGCATAGTTCCGTATGTTTGGTTGCAGTTTCCATAGGCTTTTTGCAACGTCTTGAACATCTGCGATTGTCCTGGGTATTATTGAATTGTGGTGCTTTGTGGGACCTTTGCTTCGTTTGCAATAGCCAATGTGGTTTAGTATCTTTACAGCGGCCGTTCGCTCAACACTGGAACAATGACTTAGGCAACTGCCGTGAATGCAAATCCCGAGGCTCCAGAACTCCAGAGTAGTCGGGCAAAAAATCGAATCCGGACCACGCCCCAAAAAGCTCCCGACACCACCGCCGAGCCGAAAGGTGGGTGATGATTGGCTTCACAGTCGCAGGATCTTTCATTGGCCCCCTGTCCGTGATCCCGGGCATCATCTTCTGGACGAACCTGGCATGCATGGAATTCTGAACCCCGTGATCCCAAAACTCGTGACGGTCTCCGCAGACTACCAAACTTGCAAGTCTTCAACTCTCGTCTCCCAAGTCCAGAGACTAGAGGCCAAGGCTTCAAGCAAAGGGCACGGTGGCATGTATCGTAGTAGCTTGTGCGGCCCTCCGTCCGAACACCAGCTGAAGGGCCAAGGGTTCGCACTGAACCTCTGTCAGTGCTCTCAGGTGCCTACCGGAGCCTGCATCCCAAGCCGCAAGCCCCCTACCTGTGCTCGGGACATCTACTTGTAGCAACCTGAACCTGGACCATCCTAAAACCGTGACTGGTGGGAGAGGCAAACAACAAGTTACACTCAGGAAGATTACAAAGTCCAAAAATCGAACCTTCTGGATGCCACCTGGCTCAATGAGTTCCGGGTTCTTGGGTTTAGGGCCTGTTTCGGGTCTAGGTCTTCGGGTTCGGGTGGGGTCAGGATGGGATTTGGAAGTTTACCGACCCAGTCATCATGTCGTAGGCTTGTGGATGAAAGTTCGTTCAGGGACTCATCGGCCCCGCCCCAAATCCCCCAACTCCTGGGATTTTGGTGCGTAGAGCTCACAGTTCCCGCTAGGCCCCGATCACCCTGAAGCAGAGACACTGAACACAAAACTTGGGTGGAGTGCATTTCCCTAAAGCTTGACTTTTGGGGAATTCTAAGTGTGTTGCATGTCTGGGTGGGAGATGTTGACCCACATGTCCGGAACAGTAGGAGCTTAATGGCAAGGGTGTACAACAAGACAGAGTCCTTTGACATCACTGTTCAAGCCCAAGGTGTCCCCAGAGCCTTCAACCGGGCTAGCCCTTGGAGCCTGGACCCCACACGCTTCAATGCCTGTATTTGGCCCTCAGGCCCTGCAGCGCAATGCCCTGCGCCCTGAATCCGAAACCCCAGGATTCTGACGCAGTGCGCTCGAAACCTTGGCCTGGTAGTTGGGCCCGGTCTCTTTGCAATCCTGCGGACAGCTGTCACTGGTGGAGGTGACAGAGAAACCTGGCTGCACACAAGGGTCTGTCAGAGCCTATGTCGAAGTAGCTACGCACTGACAGTAAGGCCAAACAGCCCAGAAGCCTTGAAGCTGCAGGGGCCTGTTTACTTGTTCGAACCTGGGTTGAGATGATGGCTTCTTTCATTTTTGTGGTTGATCCTTTCGGCCACGTTTCAGGATCTGGCCTCGAGTTCTAGGATCCAATCACCGAAGAGAGCAGCCTACCCTGCGTGTCTGAATCTGCTGCGCTTGGACACTGCTGATGATCCTCCGGACTTCAGGTATTCCAACCCTTGTTTAAGCCCACGCCGCAGACCCCGGACTTGAGGTCTGTCCACGCAGCATGATGGGATGGGTGAACCTGCCACCTGGTGGCAGTGCATGGTGTGCTTTCCGCGGCATGTTTCCACATAGGGCGTTCCTATCGTCCATGAAGGCTACTGCATCAACAACATCAGCCGACGACCCTTTACAACTTTACACTTGCCAGTTTCTGAGAGTGTCGACTGTTTCGTACATGGGTTTTAAAGGTTGTTCGTCCTCAGATGATGGTTGTGTGGTGCTCTGCACAGGCAGTGGGCCTCAGAGACCGTAAGTCCCTCATCTGCCGTTCTGATATGAGCCCTTGACTACTTTTAGTTTCACACAGACAAGATGCACACTTGCAGTTTTAACTGCTTGGAACTCGATAGCGAACATATTCTTGCACCACAGCTTTTGCGTGTTGGCTTTCGTTGATCCGTTCTCTTGACCTTCTCGAAGCGGGTTTCGGCCGAACCCTGTACCATCAAGAAAAGACCCTTGCAGGGGGGAAGAAGCTGCAAGCAGCACCTGTTCTCCTAGCACCAACGGTCAGCATATATCAGCATACTAGTCTGGTTTCGTACGGGAAGTTCAGAAAAACACACACACACACACACACACACACACGCACACGCACACACACACACACACAGACACACACACACACACACCCGCGCACACACACACACACACACACACACACTGAACGTGGGTGCTGAAAGAGATGGAGGATCCTGCTCGTGTCAGATCCTCGCCAGATATAAATAAACATGAGTCGTGCAGAGCCCCTACAAGCACGACATATGGGTTGCGTTCTAAATTCGCGTGTGGGTGGAGTTATTTAAATTGACATTAATGCATTGAGGGGGTATCTTTTTTGCTCTTCGCTATGAGGCGGCACGCAAGTAGAGCCACTTATTACCGAAGTTGGCGCTAGGAAAACCGCTAGATTCGCGCTAGGCAGGAATCGAACCGCATGATGTCGTATGCTCAAGGTTTTACCAAAGCGCCCCAACCCGCAGGATCCGTAATGAAAACCTAAAGCCATGCATCTTCAAAACCCGAAGATTTCCGGAGCTGAACAGCACTCGTTGTTGTCGTAACAAGAGTACTCGTAGGTGTCTTCAGGAGTTCTCTGCCTCGCTGCCTTTGTGCCGCCTCATCCGAGCTTGCAGCGAGGTCATTTTTCAGGCATTTGTAAGAGAGGCCAGTGCGCTAGATCCGCGCTAGGTGGGCGCTAGCAAAAATTCAACGCAACCTGCCTTGGAAGACCCGGGCCCATTCAAGCTCGTCGGATTGCAGTTGCCGGACGCCTCCATTCCGACTTACAGCGTAACTTTCGAGTAACTTTCGCGTAACTTGCTCGTAACTCGTGCGCGCCGGGGGTTGCTCATTTATGCCGAGATCCGCAGTGGTGACTGCTCAGGGAGGCCTACGTTAGGCCCGTTAGGCCCGTTAGGCCCTTCCCGTCATCCTCCCCACATTGAATACAAGGGGCCTGGTTCGCACTCAGGACAAATAGGGTTGTTGAGCCACCGTGGATTCCACGGTGTTTGTAACAGCCACCCTGCTTTCCACGGGGGTCAGAGGTCAAGGGCAAGCAACACGTTACTGTCGAACCCGCGCCATGCTCGCAAGCAGCAGCAGCGGGACATCTTGCATTCCCGCCAAGAGTCCAGTAGCAGCAGCAGTAGCAGCAGCAGCGACAGTTCTTCGGACAGCAGCTGCTGAAAAGCCTGCGCGCTAGTACCCTTCTTAAGAATCCACGCATGCATTCCCAAACTCCTGCGTTTGCTGGTATGTATCTGTAAGCCAGGGTTTCTTTTGCCACATGAAGCGGCACGCAACTACAGCCACATTAACGTTAGTTTCGGGAATAAGCATTTTGACAACAACCCATATCCCACACCACGAATCGGAGTTATTCCTTCTCGCGAGCATTGTGCCGTTTACTCCTCTGACAGTTGTGTCAAAGCGCCAACCAAACCCTCTTCGACGGCTTCTTTCGATCAGGATGATGTGCCAGTAGCCGAGGCTTTCATACTGTCCAGATAAGCTTTACAAGCTTGGGGCCCCAGTTCAGGGCAGCTTCTATGAACAAAAAGAATAAAGGAATCCACTCCACTAAAAAACTTAAACTCCACAGGCCCCTGAGACCTCAGAATGCCCCGTTCTGACAAGAGCTCGGCGTAAACACAGATTATCAAGCGGAACTCTGCATCCCGACAAAGCCACGTTGAATACCACAGCAACAGAGCCGGCGAGCTGAGGACTCTACTGGTCTTCTCCCTGATCTCCGCCTCCTTCGGTGCCTTCGTCATGCCAGCAAGGCCGGTGGAAGGGCTCGAGGTTGGCTTTTAGGTTTGGGAGCTCTACTTAAGCGCTCGCGGGCTTTAGGGCTCTCAACTCATAGCTTTTGAACATCAGGGCGTAACTCATTGGTGCTTTTCGGTGTTTTTTGCAGAGGCTTGAACTTCAGGCCTCTACAGAAGGGAGGGCCGCAAGGGTTTCGGGTTGGGGGCCCGGAGCTTGGGGCTGCAGGAAGACTGAAGCTGGCACGAAGCATTTGGACATAAGAGGTTGATGATCTTGATGCTCGTTCGTTCGGGCGCATGCCCCAACTCTCCGTCCTGAATGTATAAACGGGCCACTATAGAAATACTCAAGTCATTCCACTGGCTCAGGATGCCTGACTATCCTTTGAACTTGGAGGAGGACGACGAGGCTTGGCGGTTCAGGGCCTGGGGCTTTACGAGCAAACTGTGGCTGCCTGTGGCGGTCTCGAAACTGTGAACTCATACATCCAAACCGCCAACTCTTATAAGCCTCAAGCTTTGCAAACAATCAGGCATGACCCTAAAGCCACAGCCCCCTAATCTACAGCCTCCACACCCGAAACCAACTCGAATGGATGAAACCTTAAACTCTAAGCCCCAGAGCCACCATCCCTTGGTCTTGGTCTAGAGGTACTGTACGGGTCTAGGAGGCTAGGATGCAACAATTTCTAAGGGCATGTGGCTGCGAGCGGCGCAAGACGGTGCGAACAAACATCGGGGTTGGGGATTTTAGTTTCAGGTGCAATATGGCGTGCTGCGACGATTCTGATTCTGCAATGCGCAGTCCTAAATCCACTTAAGTCACCTGGTGTTTGCAAGACAGGCGGCTAGAGCGCAACACACGAAGCTGCCACAACCCACGAAGCCATACCAAACAATTCTTAGCTCCTGGAGCCTCTGCAAACCTCGTCCTGTAAAAGTAGTAGTGAACCGGCAGTCATGGTACCAACGCTGGCGACGCGTTTTTTTTCGGGAGCAGGATGACTTTGTGATCTACTTGGTACTGTGTTGAACATGACGGTGCTAAAACCTATAAATACAGTGATTGTGTCATGCTCGTGGCCGGCTTATTTGCACTTTCTCAGGGTCATTCAACACGAGACCGTAGCAAAAAGACGAAATCCTGAAGCGTGAGCCTTGAACCACAATGCGCAAAACTCGGAACCGCCAGACTCACGCCAGAAAGCGTGACTTCTTTCCTCAGACGTCTTGAAAGTACCGGTGGCTAAGAAAATGTTGAACCCTCGCCTTGCTCTTCAGCCAGGACGATCCGGACGAGCTGGCACCTTTGCTTTCTTATGAGCAAAAAAGAACAAGAAGAATGCACTGATTCTTCGGTAGTTGGAACTTTATGGATCAATATTGCTTAAATGATGTTGGAACAAACCTCTTCCGGGTTTAGGTTGTCAAGGATTGTGACAGGCCTTGGAAATTACTCAACGGATTTATAGAATCGGAGTTGGTGTGTTCCTGGCTATAGTGTTTTGGCATTGGGTTGCCGTTGCTCTTAGGCATCCAGCTCTTGTGTCAGCATCATCTCAGACTACTTCTTGCATCCTAAAACCGGAAGGGGGGGTACCGCGCTAAGCATAAATCAACTGCGCCGAGGTCATGGTCTCTGATGCTCACCTCGAGGCGTTCGAAGAGATTCCACCGTGACCCCAAACGAGCATACCGAAGTCTCGCTCGTAGCTTTCGTGGATGCATTGCTTTCTTTCTTAAATCGTTTTGGATTCCCGGGTTTCCGGCTGCAGGGCGAGATCTGTTCGCGCTGTGGATCTTTGGGTTCAGGGTTAAAGCACTACGACCAGAACTATATAAGCCGAGGGGGTAGATTCTGATGTCCTGGCAGAGGCAGTCCAGGACTGCGGATGATGCAAACGGCAGCACCCCAAATACTAATTGAAGCATGATGAGTAATGATACCATCATCATCATCATCATCACTGTCTTCATTCTCGTAGCCCCATAAGGCTTGTCTTCTACGCAGCTAGGCCACTGTCTTGAGACTTGAGACTATGCAGGCCATGCCTGAGCCTGAGCGAGAACGGGTGGTATGGAATATGATTTGGTACGCCTTCGACCCTCGACTTAGCTGGAGCTGCATATAGTTGGCCTTGTGTGTTTGAATCAGGTTTCTTAGTTAGAAGTTCCTACTAAAAGGATCTTACGTTTTCGGGTTTACAGTTTTTCGGGCCCCATTTTGTTTCAAACTCTCATTATACTGCCGTCTGGACATTAGGTTTGTAGGCATACCTCTCGTAGTGGTATATAAGCAGCACATAACAGATGCGCCTGGAATGAGAATGACGAGCAAAATTCCCTTGCATCGTCTCCCGGGCAAACAGGCATCAATGGTCCAAGTTTGACGGCGCTACTTTTGAGCCGTTAAAGAACCAGAATCCTCAATCCTTACTAAAGTCGCGAGGTTTTCAGGGGATTCCTTGGTTATGGATTCTCTTGCTACGTGCTTTTGGGTCATCGGTTTCGGCTTTGAGGCCCGCCCCTCCTTGGTTTAGTGGAATAAACGCTTGTTGAAGTTGGTGTCCGTCTGGCAGTGCTGGTTCAGAAAAGGTTCTGGAAAGAACAGGGGCTTCTCACAACCCCCTTAACATGCAAGCCCCGCCCGGACACGCAGAACCACGACACCGCCACAGCAGACCTTCCAAAAAGCGGTTGGCAAACAAGACGGCTGCGCAGAAACCGAAGCAAACAATCTAATGAACCCATCCGAAACTACTCCTGCATGGTGCCAAAAGAACTTCGATTCATCCCAGGAGCGGCCTTTCACGTTGGCAGCCGTCGAGGTGTCGACGCTCATGATGTTGGAGGTCTACTACGGCACCTCGAAGAAATCCAAGAAGCAGTCGTAATCTTAAGTTAAAACTATTATAGTATCTGTACAAACTGTGCCGTAGCCTGCAGGTAGTTGACATTCGTTGTCGGTCAGGCAGCAGTAGCAGCAGTTGCAGGACAAGTGTGGCAAGACTGTCCATGTTGACTCG
>CAJNDT010002001.1:1802380-1819880 GCA_905221615.1 Symbiodinium sp. CCMP2592
CCAAAGAGCTGTTGCTGCTGTGTACAGTCTGCAGCGCTGCTCTTCTTGACTTAGGCCCTTTTTCTTTTAACGTTTGTTGCATCGGCTCCTCTTTTTCCTTCACTGAGGATCCTATAGGGGTTGCGCGGTCTTCTCTGTTGGTTTTGTTAGGTCAGTTCGTTTTGGCTTGTTTTACGCGAGGCCTCGGGGCCTGACTTCGGTCGTAGTGCTCAGAAACGGATGAAGGAGGTACCTGCGATTCTCGCATGGGCAGTCCCCTCGCGCAAAGCGCCAGTCTGTTTCTTTTTCTTTACAAGGCCGCCGGGCGAAGACCGGGTAACCTCTATAAGACTGTCGGCAGGTCAGATCCTAAGGGAGTGGTGCTAGCTTATGGCTAACCCGGTGGCGCTGGCTCACGGCACACTCGGGGATGGCACGCTTCCGAAGTTTCTGCTCGCCCGCAATGAGCAGAGCCCGCTCGCTCAGCGTCCAATAATAATAATAATTGTTGTTGTTGTTGTTGTTGTTGTTAACTTGTTATTGTTAGTCTCCTTGTTCGTCTTGTTCTTCTTGTTATTATTTCTCTTGTCCTCCTCCTCCTCCTCCTCGTGATGGTGCGCTGGTCGGTAATCAATGGGAGCCTTGGTTCTCGGGATGGCTTGGATTGCTACTGAATAATTAGGGCCAATTAGGGTTCAGGGTTTAGGGTTTAGGATAAAGTCCGGGAGCTTTACTGAACGGTATTGTGAGCTTCGAGAAATAGGGGGTCTGCATTGCTTGGTACAAATACCTCCAGAAAATGAACACCCCGTTGATAGTCGTTGCGCAGCATGTGCCGGAACTGCAACTTCCCACACGAGTTTGCGAGTCCTCGTGTACTTCCCTGCGGCTGCTGCTTCGGGTTCGGGTTGGATCAAGACGACCCGATTCCCCCCTCCCTGCATGATTCCTGTAGCGAAAGTCCTTGGATGAGGCATCTGTTTCACTGCGGTCTGTTCCCTGGGCATCATCATGTCCATCGGCACCACTGCCGCTGGCCTTTGGTTGCGGGTGCTTTTCGGGACGTAGTCCTCTAGGCCATCTATGACATTCGTGTTCTGAGGACATCAGGAATGATATGTCGCTTCAGTAAGGTTCAAGGTTGGTTGTGCTCACGAGCATGGATACTTATCACCGACCTGATTGGCACTGTGGTGGTTGGTCATCATCCGAAACCAAACTTTCATCTTCCTTCGAAGCCTCCTTCACCCCGGCACTTCAGGGCTTTCAGGGCTTGGGTTTAGGCTGCACCATGGGTTTAGACACAGTTAGGGTTGATGAATGCCCGACAATGGAGGGTTTGTTCATGCACGGGGAAGTAGCTCTTCAGAAGACCCAGAAACCGCAGTGCTGTTTCGGATGGTTTTTTCTGGCCGAAAGAGCTCGTCATACCATCCGTCAGTGTATGCATAACTGATCGTACTTGTAACGCTGAATTAGTAGGCTTTCCATTTATTATAGTTGTACATATACATATATGTACGTAGGTAGGTAGGTATGTATGTATGTATGTCGGTAAGCGTGCATGTATGTTTGCATGTATGTTTATATATGTGGTATGTATGTGTACTTCTTCACACGCATACATGCACATATACTATTATATACTCACCAATAAAGAGACGGGTACATGTGCTCATGTTCTATCCTCCCTTGATTTCGATTGCTTATCCACTCCGGCACTGCATCATAGCATGGCTGTCTTACATTAGAACCACTTTTATCCTGCACACATCTTCACACATACATATATATATGGGTACCCCCCTATATGGGGTCCCCTGGGTTTTGGCACACCCAAACCACTAAACCATTAAACCATTAAACCATTCCTTTTGCTCCATACCACTAAACCAATAAACCATTAAACCATTAAACCAATCCTTTCCCCCAATGGACCCAAACCAATAAACCATTAAACCATTAAACCAATCATTTCCCCCAATGGACCTAAACCATTAAACCAATAAACCATTAAACCATTAAACCAATCATTTCCCCCAATGGACCCAAACCACTAAACCATTAAACCATTAAACCATTAAACCAATCATTTCCCCTATAGAGAGAGACACATCCCTGTATGGGCCGAAAGCATTGGTTTAATGGTTTAATGGTTTAGTGGTTTAGTGGTCTAGTGGTATGGAGCAAACGGATTGGTTTAATGGTTTAATGGTTTAGTGGTTTAGTGGTATGAAGTAAAGGGATTGGTTTAATGGTTTAATGGTTTAATGGTTTAGTGTTTTAGGTGCATTGGGGGAAAGGATTGGTTTAATGGTTTAATGGTTTAGTGGTTTGGTGGTATGGGGTAAAGGGATTGGTTTAATGGTTTAGTGCTATGGGGCAAAAGGATTGGTTTAATGGTTTATTGGTTTGGTTCCATTGGGGGAAAGGATAATGGTTTAATAGTTTAGTGATGGGTCTAGGGCTGCCTACTACGCAGGTGTCCTGGTTATAACCGGGGACAGAGGTTATAACCAGGCTGCAAAATACGTTCAGGGTTTGAAGACTCCCGCCGTGCCCTATAGATCAAATGGATTGGTTTATTGGTTTGATGGTTTAAGTCTTCCGTGTCGTATCGCGCAAGCGAGCCGGTATAATGGTTTAAGTCTAAGTCTCCCCCAAACCCTAGCGCCAAACCCTAAGCAGTAAAACCCAAACCCAACACTTGATGGTGAACCTGCAATATTGGTAAACTGTGTCGAAACACCGGGGGGCTTACATACCAGGGTTGTGGTTTGTAAATTGGGGTGCCTTGATTGTTTGTTGCACAATATAAACCTTACGAAGCAAATCTGTGCCACCGCTACTTCATCAACACCTAGACCTAGATCCAAACGTTCGAAAGTTTCGGTGCTTCAGGGGAAATGTAACCGCAATGAAACTAAACAAGGACTAGAAGAAGGTCCGAGGTAATTGGCATGTATTCGGTTGTTGAGGCATGATGCAGTGCTTTGTAACAAACATAATTCCGGGGGCCATATGCGCATTCCCCAACTTTAGCGGAAAGGCTATATGGCGGACTTTACATAATGGTCTGTCCGTTCCAGTACATCGGGCTTATGAGATCTATGTACACATTGAGAGAATAGCCGCTAACATGTCAATGACCCAGGAATCAAAATGCGGAAGATGAAGGGTCTCTATCGGGATTACAGTAGGTCAGTAAGTGTTGTCAACATTGGAATATCACGGTACACAAAAAGTTGAGATACGACTGATACGACGTCATTGTAGGGAGAGATAGTATATCAAAGCTTACAGCGTGGTCAGGTTTCATCACTTCGTACATAGGCGAACTGGTTGCAACGTTATGTTCAAACATCGTTCCAAGGAAGCAGGATTTCGATGAGACAAAACTGATAAGAATATGTGTGGTGAGCGATTTGCAACTTGCAAACTGTTAGGTTTCCTCGCTCGGTACGTAGAAAATTCCTTGCAATGCTATTTCCAACTACATGGATGTACCTCTTTCGAGGAGTGATTCGGTGTGTGTTTACCACTTTTTCTAAAACGAGGAGCACGTTCTGGATTGGGAACAATGGCTTCTGTTCGACCTTCAGGAAATATTCACAAGAACACAAACAGAAATTCGGACAAGCTAGATGTAGCTTTATGGTTTTCAGTGAGCTTTACGTGATGGTTAAGGTATGCTGATACAAAAAGCACAGGCCTCATCACTGAGCATATAGAAACAGTGCCAAGCCTAAGAAGCGACGCTTCATGTCGTCCCCCAGGAAAAACACTGTACAAAGTTTGCCAAGCTTGTAGTGTGCAAGTTTTCAAGTTTGGCTTGGGGCAGCCGTCATACAGAAATAAGGAATGCACCACTCAAATATACCTACCGGATATACCAGTGTCTACAAGCAATCACATAGGGGCACAGGGATATGTCATTGAAAGCTATCAGTTTGCCAAAACGTCATAGCAATGCGCCCAACAACAGAGACTTTGATGGGATTGCGGCATTACAGTACAAAGATGGAAAACTTTTCGTTCCAAAATTTAGTTCGCGATAAGGAATGACTGAACCAGACTAATGACTACAGCACGCGTGTTGGAAAAAACTGAAATATCGATAATGTATACCTGATTATAAATTATTCGAACGGTTATAACCTAGTCGGCTGGTTATAACCTAATCGGCTGGTTATAACCTAGTCTGGTGGTTATAGCTCAGTCAGATGATGTAGCGAAAAACGTAGGGGACCCCAAATAGGGGTGCGCCCATATATATATATATATATATGTATATCTATATATATATATATATATACACAAACAGGCAGTGTTTTCGGCTATCTAGTTTAAAACTCAACACTCCCAGGCAGCCCTCGGCCCATTGACGGCACATGTTTCCCTGAAATATGATACACAGATAACACTCTCATATCAATATGCGTTGTGTCAATGCTTCTTCTACATGCAATAGAGAGACTTTCAGCGCACCACGGTGTTACTCTGAACGATGGCTAGTGCCTGAATCTCGCTGCGAACCAAAGGAAATCTTCGGTCAGATTCTTCTCTCAGGTCCGGCTCCAGGTAAGCTTGTACCGAGAACTCTGCCACCTACCTCGGAACCCTGCTAACAAACACTTTCGACGGAATCGGCGAGTCGGCGACTGCATAGCTACATGAATCAGTTTGAAGTTGTTCTGGAATAATGCCACCAACAGCATAAAATGGAAAACTCAAGCATTCCCTGCCGTCATCCGTTCCAATCTACTCTACGGGTGAGAATGTGCGCAGCTAAGTAGCGCTGAACTCTACACGATTATGGATGTTCTTTCGAGCACATGGCTCAAGACAACCCTCAGACTTGTTGGACACAGATTGCGAGCCAGCCCCGCAAACCCTCTCGTTCCAGTTTCTTGCAAAACAGACGAATTGACGCCTCGAGCTCCCGCCAGAAGGAGGCCAAGCAGGCCCCAAGCCGATCGGATGATCAAAGCTTATACAGATGCATACAGAGTACTGCATAGACATGCTGTCGCAAATGTCACCTAGAAATCGCGAAGGACCTTTTGCTGTGTAGCATGAGGGTTATACATCGGGATGCAATCCCAAGGTATTCCTCGCAGTAATTTCGTCATCTGTGCTTGGGAAGCGTGGTGCCAGCTTTCTGTCTCCATTTTGTCCATTGCAGCGCCAATGTCCTGAAGGGAATCTATCCTTCATGACCGCTGAACATGTCTCACTGTCGTAGTGTACCTCTACTTGTGCTTTGCATTTCACAAATTGGTTGGGAGCGTTTCTGCGCTCAACAGAAACTTCACACAATATATACACGGAAAGACGAGGCTTGCAGGTGTTAGGGCTGAAGGCCCTATTGCTTCTGCTCCAACCCCTAAGCCTTTAAGCCCTAAGTCGCGAATTGGGGGTTTGCCGGATTTGCAGGAGTCAGGCTTCGGGCCATTCCTCAAACCCTCAAGGCCTGACTCCCGAGACTTAAAACCCTAAAGGCGCTAAGCCGACCTGGTTCCGCCAAGGTTGCCTTGGTCAAAGGCTGGTTGGTTGAATCTTTTCTTGACAGTGGACTGAAGACACAGTAACGGACACGGGAGGCAAGATTTACGGTTTCGTGGGTGGGGTTTTGAGGCTTAGAAGTTGAGAACGGGGAGCTTTGGTTGTTTTTTAGTTGCCCACTCGTTACTTCAAGCATGCAGCTCTTGAGAAACGAGCCTTTGCAACACCTGTCAGGAAACGTGCTTTTGTGTTACGAGAACCCCGGAAAATCCCGGTTTCGGGAACGGATCCACTGATCTACTGCGCCCCGAAACCCCAATTCTGAAAGACCATGCACCACGTCTTCCTCGAAGACCCTCTTTTTTGCAAGCCTTGTAGGCGGAACACGGAATCCAAAGCCATGAAGTTGTGCCAGTCGAGCTCCCAAGCCCAGAGCGGCCAAGATCGGGCTCCTTGAAGGTATCTCACAAAGTCAGCCGGGCAAACTAGACCCTCACGACCTCTAGGATTTGTCTTTGGTTTAGAATCAAGATTCGATTGGGGTAAGCCCTCTGGTACCAGTACCAAATTCAGCATCCCAAGGAGTCCCATGTCTTCATAGTCTCTGCGGCCTCGTCCATCCTTGGCTGTCTGTTCCTCGTGGAGATAGGCCGGGTTTCGGGTGTGCTCTTGCGATCTGTTTTGAGCCGTGGATGTTGAGACCGCATTGATGAGTTCCCGAAGCGTAGCGATGTCCCGCGCAAGTAGTAGTGACTTAGTAGTGGTAGGATCATATTCATGAGCATGACTTCACTCATGAAAGGAATCTGGACATGATGGTCCAGCTTGCCTATAAGGGGGCCTTTGGAAGGACTCACACCATAAACTCCGCAGTCAAATCAAGTCCAGCGACATTTGTGACCATTCAGGGGCCCAGGCCGTTCGCCTATCGTATCCTAGATGAGCCTCTTCAGGGTGCTCTCAATGTCAGGCTTACGTGGGATTACTGGTGATTTGCCTATGCAGTGGGGTCCTTGCCCTAGGCCCTCGGACCCACAACCGACCCTGCGTCACTGACCGTTTAAACCCGCAAAGTGTTGTGAAATTTGAAACTAGTTTTTTTCTATTTGGACTGCCGATCCGGGGTCTTGGACTTGCATGGGCTTGGGCTTGCAGGATTGATACTCCAGCACGTTTGCTTGCCTGTGGTCTCACTAGATGGTAGGTTGGGTCGTGGGCATTTACGGCTGCAGTGGTTTGGCGTTCCGCAGGGTTTGCTCGCAGAATCACGCAAATTCAGTAAACTCTCTGCCGTACACTTACACCTGCGTGGCAACTTTCTAAAACCTGCTGTTCCCAAGCAGAACCCCATCCCCGAAACCCTGCGATATTCGCTCCAGTTCCCACTCCGGGATGGACACTGCTCATCGCTGACTGCATCATCTACACGGGTGCTACGGCAGCTCGCTCAGTTTCAGGGATTCAGGTCGAACCTCAAACCCTAAAAATCAAGTCTAGATCCTGGACCCCTGCCATATCAGGTGTGCACACCTGTCTTGTGGCTGATAGCGACACCATACTGTACTGTAGTAGGTGGTAGACAAGCCTCCGAGACTCCAAGCCGCTGGCGACCCGAGGTTGCCAACGGCTTCGCCGAAGGCTGGGCCAGCCGTGCAGCGAAAGAGGGCACCAGCAACCGGACCGCTGAGAGTACGGTCTTCTGATCGGGTTCCGTTATCACCTTCAGAGGCGTCGACTTCAAAAAAGTGGCATGCGGGCTTCAACAAAGTTGTTTGCCAGCCAGAGTTCAACGTTTCTGGCTCGGGGCTTCCTAGGCTGAAGGTCTGTTCGAGTGTTGTTGGTCTGGGCCGCGAGTGTGTCCGCGTGATCCGCAGCCGAGGCTTCAGCAATGCCGAGTATCGGTTGCGGCAGCTGTCAGCAGCACCCCGTCTGGGTTTGTATTTTGGATTCGGACTTCGGGAAGCCTGTGTAGGTAGGTTGTTGGTTTAAGTATACCAGTACCCGCAACTTTACTACACGTAGTTCCAAGTACTTCTTGTGGGCAGGGGTACAGGCTCTTGTGTTGGGTCCACCCAGCTGGAGTATGGAGACTCTTGCTATTGTGAATTTTATTGCTGTGGTAATTGCCGCGATTCTTACGATAGTCAGTACAACAATAGCCACTATGATCATGTCTACGATTATGGCTATGAATATCGGTATCCTACTGGTTCTCGTAGGAGTAGTAGTAGTGGTCTTGGTATGCTAGTACTGGTACTAGTTACTAGTACTCACTAGTATCACTAGTAATATTGCTACTATTATGACTACGACTATTGGTTGTATTCACTATTACATACCATTACACGTATCGGTCCTTCTAAGAATATGGCTGATGCTACGGCTTCTGCTCCACTACCACAGTCACATCCACCCCTTAGTACTAGTCGTAGTCGTAGTCGTAGTCGTAGTAGTAGTAGTAGTAGTAGCAGCAGCAGCAGTAGTAGTAGTAGTAGTAGTAGTAGAAGAAGTAGTAGTAGTAGTAGCAGTAGTAGTAGTAGTAGTAGTAGTAGTAGTAGTAGTGGTAGCAGTAGTAGTAGTGGTACTACTACTACTACTACTACTACTACTACTACTACTACTACTACTACTACTACTACTACTGTCTACTACTTCTACTACTACTACTACTGCTACTACTACTACTGCTGCTACTACTACTACTAATACTACTCTACTACTACTACTACTACTACTACTACCACCACTACTACTACTACTACTACTACTACTACTACTACTACTACTACTTCTGCTACTACTGCTAGCAGCAGCAGCAGTAGTAGTCGTCGTGGTCGTAGCAGTACAGTAGTTCTAGGAGGAGGAGTACTGCAACGGCAATGGCTATGGCAACAAGTGCTACCACGACTCCTACTGCGGCTGCTGCCGCCCGCTTTAGAGCCATTGCGGCAGCACAGATCTCCGATGCCTGAGGTGACAGTCAGCCGATTTATGGGAGTCTCGGCAAGATTTGTTATTATCCCCCAAAACTAGACGCCGACATCCGCCTGAACCCTATAAGTTTGAAATCCAAAGATCCAAAGGTGGGATGCCAGACATTGTTCACAGGGTGAGGGTATGGCAGGGTTAGGACGGTTGGGAATTTGGAATTGTACACATGTCCTCGAACCCTCCAATGCACGCCAAGCTAGATGCCCTCAGGTCGACTTCACCAAATTTCGATACGAACAGGCTAGCAAGGCTGCCACCCTAGACATCAAAATGCAGTCGAGGCCTGAAAACCAAAGCAAGGCACAGTACCTTTGAAGCACTCGTCTACCCACAGCGCAGAAACTCGTCGTCTGATCACTAAACCCCGAAAAGGTGACTGCACAAAGCTAAATGCAGACACTCCGCCAAGTTATAGGTTTATATAAATATAAATATAAAAAAATAAGTATATATATATATATATATATGGATAGATAGATAGTTGTGCCCCGGCGTGCCACCCCCCTTCCCTTCATGCGATCATCCCCACTCCCTTCACTGTGGAACGGCTGGGGGCTTCAGTTTCGGAGTTCCAGCTCTGGGACAGGGGCCCTGAACATAGGCGCCTAAGGCCCCAGACCCGTGTATTTGGGTGGATACCTTTGGGGCGGGATGGGGCAGAACGCACAGCACACAACCATCTATCTATCTACATAGCTTATGTTGTTCTTTCAGAGGCCTCGGGACATAGCAACTTTGTTTTTTTCGTGAGATGCGGCCCTAATGTATGCAACCTTTTGTCATTAAAAGCTAGCTGGTGCTCTGTCCTAGAAAAGCTGCAAGAGTAAAGACTAGAAGGCTAGCAAACTCGAGGAAACAAAGTTGCTCTGTCTCGAGGCCTCTGTACATACATACATACATACATACATACATGTAAAACTCTAAGCCTAGTGAGCTGAGAGACGACGGCTCGGAGCAGAAAGAGGCGACCCACCTTAACCAAAAGCTAGTGTCAAGACCCTGCATGAACAAACACTCAAGATTCCAAAGGTCCCATCGTCGGTCGCTTCCTGGTAGACTATGGGGGCCGCCGCCGGGCGTCAACGTTGCCCAGGGTCAACGGTTGGGGTGCGTTCGGGCTTGGCTGGGTTCCTGGCCTGACTGGCCTGCGGGGAACACACAGAATCCCTAAAGTGAATCAGTTGTTACATTCGGTATGTTGAACCGTAGAAACCGCAGATGAGAGGTGCTTGATCGATTGGAGCTGGCTGGATGCTTCAGACCGTTTTCGATTATCTTGTTACGTGTTTCAGAGTGTTCACTGGTACTGAAGTTTTAAGTTTAGGCAGCATGTGCGTCGCTGCATGTGGTACTTCTCGGGGTTAATCGTGACGAAGACAGATGCCAATGAGGCATGGGCCCAGTAGAGCCAAGTAGAAAAGTAGCGCAGGACTTGTAATCTCTGCAGTGACAAATATGTTGTTCATCGCGAGTGCACGTTCCGTATCGAGAACTTTCTGGAACTTGTTGTTTGTTCGCCTGCGTTTGTCGCAAGAATTTGTCATCCACGAATCAAGCCACTCCGAGGAAACGTCTACGCAGTAGCCCAGCTGGTTATGTGCTTGATGGGAACGAGGACCTCCGGCCAGCAGTTGAAAGTTGACACTGGTTTCATGGTCCGAACCTACACACACTCACCCGCGGCGATCCACCCGCAGACAGCTCGCGCGCATAAATACAGACGAACTCGCCCCTTCAAGCAGCAGCTGCGAAGCTGAGGAGGCTGACGCGAGCACGCCACGCGTTCAGTTCCTTCGCGCAGGATGCTGAATTGTGTTTCTTCTTCCGTGCGGAAGGTAGTTGGTGTCGTTTCCATGACTTCGCTGCTGTGCAGCTCAAGCCAGTCAGTTTGCCAGACCTAGCACACCATCCCAAGCATCTTCCTGATGGCGTCGCGTCAGAAAGGAACAATTATTGAAAGTGGAAGCGCGGCAGTGGATCGAAAAAGATGTGCCTGCATCAACAAGATCTTGAGCTTCGATGGAACGATCGACTACCAGGCGGGTTTTGACTTCTTCTTTGAAGTCGGTGTGGGGAGTCGCCCGAAACGCCTTGTCAATCACTTGATAAGTTTGGATTGCCTGCGTGACTTGGATCGCATCCACCAAGTTCTCTTCCCGGATTCGAGGCCAACGCGATCGATCCAGGTCTCCACAGCCCGCTACATACATCATGTACCACGGAACCTCTCAAGAAGCTGCAGCACGATAGAGAAAGATGGGTTTGTTCCATCCGAGGGAGGCATGCTTGGAGAGGGTGTCTATGTGTCGAGAGATATCGAGAAAGCCAAGAAATACGGTCCTGTGGTGCTTGAGGTCGCTGTTAAGGTCGGCCGAGTCAAGCGGATCGACAGGCAGGGTCATCCCTTGCAAAAATCCTGGTCGCAAAACGGCTACGACACTGCGTGGGTACCCCCCGGTTGCGGAATGGTGCGGTCCGGTCGAGAAGAGGACTGCGTACTTGACCCAGAGCGTTTGATGATTCTTCGTCGTGTACCTGGATAGGTATACATGTTCAAGCTGTGGGAACTGCATACTTACCTGGAAAGTGCCGAATCGCGTCAAACAAGAGTGCAAGTGAAAAGACAAGCTCGCGCGAAGTCTTGTGTCGTGGTCTTTTGCGGCCAGACGAGTTCTCAACTCAATGGTGGCTTTAAACAGGCCAGGTCCATCCAGGCCATGCAAATGCACTCGGGGCACACCAGCCCTTTGAAGGTTGTGATACGATATGCCAACTGAGCCTGCTGTTGCCTTCAACAATACGAGTTTGGGCTCTAGGAGAAGATTCAGGCTTCAAGGACAGACTTGTGGATTTCCGATGAAGACCAGTTTAGCCTGGCAGACATCAAAATCGAGCCTGTGGATCTTGAGGGCTGCTCACTGTCGCGAATTAAGAACCACCAGATGTCAAGTCGCGCATCACCAGCAATGAAACACGACTCAGAGCACGAGACCTCTTCGTTAACAAGGTTCTGGGCATTCCGTTTTCTTCATGACCTCTGCTCTGAACCAATAATTGCTCGCAACAGGTGCTGAGAGACAAGCACAGCAATCATGCAAGAGGTTGCTGGCTTCCATGACGCATGTCACTTGATTGAATCCTGGTCGAGGACGGTTTACAAGACGGTGGGTCTGATCTGGCGCTGGAACCGCGCCAACCCCCAGGTGAGTGCCAAGGACACAGAGGCCATCTGGGCTCAAGGGTTCAGGGCTGTGTTCCTGGTGATGGGAAGCTCTCGATCCTGAAGGTAGTAGCGCACCGACTCTGCAGCTAGGACCCAGAGTAGGCCCTTATTCCCTTTTTTAGGGTTCAGGTTCCCTTATAATCCCCTTTAAACCAAAAAGGGCATCCTTTTTATGCCTGGGTTACTCTTGGGTCTAGGCAGGCCAGGCCCCACGACTTTATCAACGGATTTCGAACCCCACTCGTACTCGGAATGTGGGAATGGTGGATGTATGGTGCTTAGGCTACGGCATGCTGCCTTGTGCGCAACCGTTGCAGAAGCTGCGGAACGGCATATGCAGGTACCATCCGAAGCCTTCGAACCCTGGTTCTGGCCGCACAAAGCCCTAAACATCAGTCCAGAATCTCGAAATATCGAATCGAAGCTGAACCCAAAATAGTTCAGCATGGCGGTAGTTCGCAATGAGCCCCGCCTCACGTACCCAACACGAGTTCCACAACCTCAAGTGTTTCATGTGTTCCCTGCTTGCCAGGTCCCGGCTGCAGAGAAGCTTCTCAAGGGCGAGGTAGCCGGAGTTTCTTTGGCAGGTTAAGCCCTAGGATCTCGGGATTCGACGTTTCGACTATATCCTGCTTCCTGGGATGTTGATGGTTTGTTTGTTTGGCTGATAAGGTGTCTGGAGGCGTACGTAGAAGTTGTCCGCGAAATCAGGTGTTTCATGATATATAGACTGTTCGAGACAATTGGATTCGGAGTTCTATGATGTAGCCTTGAGCTTAAGATGCTGCATGGATGTCGTAACGCAACTTAGAAGTTATTTCCACTCAGGGTGTGAGAAGTCGAGCGATTCCAGTCCTTTCCGCATTAAACGATGAGCATTGACAGGCGCTGCCATCGAGCATTCGTATCGTTGCTATCCTTACTTGTCGATACGTTTCTACGCGATGCACACAAGAGACAGTTTCATGTCGTCGTTTTCATCACCGTCGTCACCATGGTCACCGCCATCGTAATTTTCAATAACCACTACCGACGCAACTACCACTACCAGACCACTATGAATAGCACTGGCACGAGCGCTGGCACTACTAGTACCTGTACAAGTACCAGCACCAGTACCGGCACCAGTAGGGGCAGGAGTAGTACTCCTACTACGACTATCACTACCACTGCTAATAGTAATAATAGTTACTACTACTACCACTGTGCTTCTTCTCTGACGACGACTACTACGACTTCGACGACGACTGCTACTACTGCTGCTACTACAAGTGCTGCTAGTGCTACTACTACTGCTACTGCTACTGCTACTGCTACTGCTACTGCTACTGCTACTGCTACTGCTACTGCTACTGCTACTGCTACTGCTGCGACTACTGCTACTACTACTACTACTACTACTACTACCACTACTACCACTACTACTACTACTACTACTGCTGCGACGACGACGACTAGTACTGCTATACTGCTGCTGCTCCGGCTACAACAACTGGTAAGAGTGGTCGCAGTCGTCACCGCACAACGTCGCAAAGTGCGTTGGATAGAGGTCGGGACAGACTGCGCAGATTCCATGGAGCAGGAGCAGTCCAAGATCAAGAACGGATCTCCGATCGAAGCTGCTCCGGAAGACCAATAGAGGCACGAGTCCGAAGATGCACATTGCATAGTCATGTTGGCACGTTCGCGTTCTTATTTTTAATCACCCATAGTGGTAGTGGGATTGGTAGTGGCAGTGGTAGTAGTCACTTCGAACTTAGTAGCAGTAGTAGTAGTAGTAGTAGTAGTAGTAGTAGTAGTAGCAGGAGTCGTAGTAGTAGTAGTAGTCCTCGTCGTGGTGGTAGTTGTTGCGGCGGTCGTTGTGGGTGTAGTAGTGGTAGTAGCAGTACTAGTAGTAGAAGTAGTAGTAGTAGTTGTTGTTGTAGTAGTAGTTGTAGTAGTAGTGGCAGTAGTGGTAGTAGTAGTGGTAATAGTAGGAATAGTAGTCGTAGTAGTAGTAGTAGTAGTTGTAGTAGTAGTAGTAGCAGCAGTAGTAGCAGTAGCAGTAGCAGTAGCAGTAGCAGTAGCAGTAGCAGTAGCAGTAGCAGTAGCAGTAGCAGTAGCGTAGCAGTAGCAGTAGCAGTAGCAGTAGCAGTAGCAGTAGCAGTAGCAGTAGTAGTAGTAGTAGTAGTTGTTGTTGTAGGAGTTGCAGCAGCAGGGCTGGTAGTGGTAGTAGGAGGAGGAGTACACGTAGCAGCACACATAGTAGAAGTAGTTGTAGTAGTAGTAGTAGTAGTAGTAGTAGTAGCAGGAGTAGTAGCAGTAGTAGTAGTAGTAGTAGTAGTAGTAGTAGTCGTGATGGTGGTGATGGTTGTGGTTGCAGTTGTATCTTTGTCGTTGCAGCAGAAGCAGTCGTAGTAGTCGTAAATCATACCCCTTGCTCAATCGTGATCGAACTTGGTGGCGACGGCGGTGTGTGTGATTCGGCGCCATGATTATCGGACCGCAGTGTTGTTATTGCCGCCTTCGTGTGCAACAAGCGCCGGTAGTGCGGGTTGTCGACGTGTCTTCGTTGTTGCTGCTTGTTCTCATCCCAGAATCTGGCAGCAGCGTGCGGGTTAAAGATGCACCCGTCGTCAAATATGTTGCTTCGTGTTGGGTTCATCTTATCCTGTTTACAACCGCAAGCATGCATCTTTGGAGGGAGGGGCATGCAGCACTGATGTACGGAAGAGCTGTATGTTAGCTTGGAGGCTTGGGCCGGGATTGAAGAATTGAGTGGCCTTGAAGCTGTCTGGTTAGAGGGGATTTAGGGTTTCGGACGTAGGGCTGCAGTAGGTTGCATTCTCGCATTCAGAGTGCTCGCAACCTTCAGTATGCTTCCGGGTCCTTTCCGGAGTTCGGCGCGAGATGGTTTGGAGATGTGTGCATTCCTCAAATCTTTCGCCCTGAAGTCAGTCTTGCCGTTTGTTGTGTCGCAGGGCTTTTCTGGCTTACCCTTTAGGGATTACCAGTAACATAAGCTGACAAACTACGAAGAAGCGGACCTTCTCACCACCACACTTTATCGACCTCTCACATTACATCTCGATAAACAGACGGGCCACCAACTGTGAGAGATTCAGAAAGTCAGGCACATGATTTGTGATCAGCTTTTCGGTTGCTTGAAGGGTTGGCTTCAGGTTGTCGGCGCCATATAGTTGCTCCGACTCTGGACCTGTCGGCAGGCGCGACGGTGTTTTGCTTCTGGTCTCTGAACGACCCGGAGCCATGATGCTGCAAGTGGCAGGAGTAGGAACTTGCCAGAATTTGTTGTACCTTAGCCTTAGACAACGTTTTTGTGGCACGCAGCCACGAGCCTGATTGGACCTATGGCGACTGCTATCACAGCTCGAAAAAGGCCGGCAGGGTGCGAGCCTTTTGTCGGTGTTTTGCAGATGTGTTGAGACGCACCTGAAGCAAACTGGTTCTGGTACACGGCGGTGGACCCCGAAAAACGATCATTCCGAATCTGACAGGAAGCTTCTCTCCAAGCCCCGATTGGGTCGACCATCCCCAGCACAAAACATCTTCCCCAGCCGTGTGATTCTGGGTGCTTCGCTTTCCTGTCTGCTAGGCGGAGCCCTAGACCGAGGGAGGGCTACTGATAACTTTGTGCCTTGAAAGCCAAGAAAGCCCAAAAGCCTTGGCACCCCCAAAGCTCGTAAGATTTGCAGTGCACCCTCAAGCTTCGGGAATCTTTGCAGTCCCTGAACCCGCACAGGTTGAGGTTCAGTTTGCCACAGCAGGGCCAGCCCAAACCTTAAACCCAGAAATCCCAATCATGCCAAGCAGTCCTAAACCTTTTCAATATCGGTTAGATGCTTTGCTGGAACCTAGTCTCCGACACTATCCAATATGGCATGGTTTTAAGACTGTTGGCAGCGGTTTCGGATACAGGGCTTCGGCCTCAAAGTCTTGTTGGGCTCTCCCACGTTTCCGGGCTCAGGGTTGAGCCATATATGGAGCCCCCAAACACCTCTGGACTTCCTGGAATACTAGTGCTCCATGGCGGAGAATCTAGATGATCAGTTGGTGTGCCAGATATGTTTGGCTCCTGGCTGTTTACGCACGTCGCCGACCCAAAAGGATCCAAGCCTCATGTGTTGTCCGAACCTTCACCATGGACTCGAATCCTGATTGGACCTGAGTAACACGAGCATTTCCTGGGGCCAGGTATGCCAGCCGGTGCAAGTCTGTTGTGTGAAGCGCATGTGCTTCGCATACGTGGGTTTGTAGCTTGCAGTTTTTTTGGGCAGGGGGTGTGCCATGCTGCAAGGTTGCGATGGGTGTTTAATGGATTCATTGCACAGGGTGCGATGTGAGACTTCCGGCGTATACGGCCCGAGAAGGGAAAAGCGCGGCTTGCCGAGTGTTGCGAGTGTTACTGCCTAATACTGGGAGTGCTTTGCAACGAAGACGTGCGCGGGGAGCCACGGTTCAGGCGAATTGATTCAGAAGTTTGGCCTAAATCCCACTGGGGATCACGGAGAGCAATGGCTGTGTGTTGGCAGCTTCGTGTGCGAAAGTCCTTTGATCAGGGCTCCAGGCGCAGCCGTCGAATGACGTTCTGCTTGGTTTTCCTGACATGAGTTGATCGCATCCCCGACTCGCCATCGCCTTGGCATGGCTCGGCCCAAATCAGCCCTGATGCATCAGCATGCAAGGGTCTAAGGTCAGCATGGTCAACGATCGTCCTAGGACAAGAGGCAAGAGGTGCATGACATTTGTGAAGAAGTGCATGCAGGAGACTCCAAGTTGCAAAGGCCTGACATGACGGTTAGGTTTTGCTCAAACATTCAAGGCTTGATTTCCGATAGACTCGACCTCATTCGGGATGCCCCTGCATGTCATGTCTGTTCAGCATTCTCGGGTTCTGGGCACCCACAGAAAATTGAATCCTTCGCCCTCCAACCCTAGCTCGAAAGCGCTGGATGAGGCATACTTAGAGGTCTTCTAGGACTTTGAGAGTTGGGGCATCGCCTACGAGTTTGGCGGCCTGTCAAAGGTATCCGAGCCATGGCCGGTGACAAGGCTCGTGTGTGCATCCTACAGCCCTACTTGCCCAACAGCGAAGTCTGAAACGGGGCACGTCTAGCTTTGCATTGCGTATCAGTCTGCGAACTCAGGGAAACAAAAGAGGCCCGTGTCCCAAACCTGAACTCGTAACTTGCTCTGGTTTAGAGGACTTCGGGCTTTGTATTTGGTGCTTTAAGGTTCCGATGAAGCTGAACTGTAGGCCCCCCAACATCCTCAGAAGCCCTGACATGAGGCTTCCTCCTCTGCTTACGATACTACTCCTTCTGCTCCTGCTCCTTCAGGCTCTGCTACTACTTTACTACGACGACGACCACTACTACTACTACTACTACTACCACTACTACTACTACTACTACTACTACTACTACTACTACTACTACTACTACTACTACTACTACTACTACTACTACTACTACTAGTACTACAACAACAACTACTACTACTACTACTACTACTACTACTTCTACTACTACTACTACTACTACTCCTGCTGCTGCTGCTGCTACTACTACTACTAATACGACGACGACGACGACTACTACTACTACTTCTTCTTCTTCTAGTATAGTAATCCCCACGGCCTTGCATAGGCAAGGTTTTCCAATATAATTAATTCCTGGAGACTGTCTGGGTGAAAGTATGGAAAAAAGTATGGCACAGGAATGGAAATATGAAAAGAAATGTGATTCAGAGAAATGATTGTAAAGCAAAATGTGGCAGAGAATGCGAGGTCTGTATACCAAT